>JAQMYL010000020.1:13384212-13397363 GCA_030014365.1 Clarias pachynema
ACTTATCCGTGTTTCACTTTCATGGATACCATCAAGGGTGAGAATAGTTCACAGTCCTGTAAATCAGGCAATTTTATTTTTTATATTTTCTACTTTAGAATGGGTTCAGCTAACTAACGGTTCTGGAGTTTAATCCCAAATAATTAAATGGAAAGATGGCACTATGCAGAATCCTTTGCTTAACAAGAATAGAGCAGCGGGGTGGGTCATGAACCTGTCAGTGCATTGGCAGAAGTTTACTCTCATGTTAACTAGCAGTAATGAAAGATCGAATCATAACACACACACACACACACACACACAGAGTCCAGAGGCAATTCTGAAATGCTTAGAAACAATTAGTAAGGAGACTATACAGGGGATGTGGCAGTTACTCCCAGCCCGGTTCCTGTAAAGAGTCAACAAGTTATCTGTTGATTTTTTTAAGGATCAGGTATTCCACTCATTGACTGTTTATGGGAATGACTACAGTGGGCTCCAAGCCATCTTGACCATGATCATCATTCATGTACATCATTAAAATGTTCAAAAGTTTGACTGTGGCCTTTTACTAAGTCTCATTACTGTACTGTGCTTGATGTCTTCTATAGATGTCAGTTTTATGCCTTCATTCATGAGTAATTTTATCACAAGATCTGTTTTAATACCCCGTGTATTATTGATTATTATTTGATTCGAATACCCCGTGTATCTAATGTGGGCTATATTCAGTAGCACTGAAAGTGCCGAAGAATCCAATCTTATAAACATTAAGAAGAAAATTGATCTCTCACATCTCTCAAATCTGCCATTGCTTTGTTAAAAAATAAATTTTATTTCTGATCATACTCAGAAATAAAATATTATTGAGGTCTTTGGTGCAAGGAATGTCCTAGATGAACTAACTAAATGAATTAAGTAATTAATAGTAAGTATGCAAGTAAGTAATTACTTAATTGTTAAAGAACAGTGGCTTTTACTGCATGTCTACAGCATTTAAATACAGTACAGTTAAATTATTTTAATTACTTGTCATGATATGGACTTTTTTCTCCATCAGCCTACATCGTGTCACATGCTATTGTTCTCCTTGTTTTCCCCTTACATAATGTCCCAGTAGACTGCAACAGAAGTTTGTTAAACTTTTGCACAGTGTCTATCACAAAGAATGCTTCCTGGCAAGGTCCTTTATTTTCCTAGTTCATTAACAAAGAAACATATATCTCAGAAGTTCCCCACAGGGTCTGTGTCATGTACCAATAATGATACCTCAAACATCCTGTGTTTCGTTCCATTTTCAAGCACAAATTCTTCAGTATAAATGAGCTACTGCTATGCCGTATCTCACAAGGGAACCGAAGAACTGAGCAATATACTGGGGGAGGGGGGGGGGATCTAATGAGCTTGTTAAAGGCCTGGCCAATAGAGAAATAATAGAAAAAGAAAAAATGCCATTTGAAGTGCTATTCAAATGAAATTGAACTGAAACCTTGTTGAGAAACGAGAAGCTATAGGTGTAATTCGCTGGCTCCAATCAGTGTCTCAAATAAACAGATATTTAGTTATTTGCCAGTTCCCACCCACTAGCTAGTGTTCTACTTCTATCACAGGACAGGGATGGCTATTTCATGAAATCAGTCATCAAATCTTTTTGGACTGCTGCTTGTACTGTCTCACTTCCCACCTAGAGAGCACATTCCATTTTTCTGTTTTTGGCCTCCTGGCCAGTGATGGAACTGGCATTGTCAAGATTTGAACTCATTACTTCCAGATGATTGAGCAAACACTTTTCAGTTGCATTGCTCAGCAACCTGAATCATGATATTTTTTTTCTTTTTGCTCTTTAGAGGCAAAGCATCCAGATTTAGAAAAAAAAAAAAAAAAGTGCTGAAACACAAGGCCACAATTGTTCAACTTCAGATGAGTTGGTTATTGAACTGAAGCACAGACTTTGTTAATGCCAGTATAATCCCAGAGCCGAATGGATTCATAGAAACCTGAATGTTAAAACAAGCCAAGACATTTCTGACTCATCTATCTTACACACCCAAAGAGTCATTGTGCTCAATGCCGGTTTCTACAGAGCCTGGCTTTCAAAGTGGAAAATTATGGCACACAAAGAGACCATAACCAGCAACGACAGGCCTCCTTACAGCTTTTGAAAGAACATCCTTTACCTGAATTAGAGGCATTAATATGATTGCAGGCAAGATGTTACAACTACTGGAAATTATCAAAGAAAAACATATATGTTGTTCAGAGGGAGACAGATTTCAGCAGAATTTAAGGAGCTATTTCTCTACTACAGAACCATAGCATTTCACTATTTTTACACATTTTATCTCATTAATGTACTTATTTTGAACACCTTTGTTTTGTGTGAAGCTTTTATAACCCAAGAGGTTTCTTAAACGAGAAGGAAAGAATATATAAATTAGACCATTGGGGTTCAATGTTCAATGTGTTGGCTTTATAAATTGTATATAATTAATACAGTCTATTTGTGTTGTATGAATAAAATCTAAGGAAAAAGAGGCAGTTTTCTAAGCATGGCTCCTGTTAACAAAAAGTCTCTTTAATATGAAGGACATGTGGTGTCCATGTGTTCCATTCAAGTATTAGATAACATTAAAGATGAAAAACTGTAGGTAAAAATAAATCATCAGTGAGATATTTAACAGCTTCATGTGCGTGAGAAATATGAGTCGTGCAAGAGATTACATTTCAGCTCCAGTTCTTGAGAAGAGTGGAAAAGTGCTGAAAGGTGATGAGCAACATTGTCATACAGTGGCACAGATGACTGAGACTGGATTCTGGCATGTTTTCCACTCTCTCTCTCTCTCTCTCCCTCTCTCACTCACGCACACACACACACACACACACACACACACACACACACACGCACACAGAAACGCAACATAGTTTTTTCTAATTTGCATTTATATATTCACTCATATGTATTTCCATTGCCATGAATTTTATTCTAATCTCAATTTAACCCAAAAATTTGCTGTGTATTTATTCGTAAGCTCCGATTCAGAACCCTGTTACTAACATTAATTTATCTATATTTAACTTCTTACAATAACCTACTTAATAAACCTAACCCACGTTTTAAAATTCTTACCACTATAAATTCACCAACTATACAGTAATCCCAGCTTCAGGAACCCTTGTCACAGTGTATTCGCAACCACAGCATGACCCAAACCCTAACCTAAATAACATTAATCTCAGGAACCCTAACCTTGGCAATTTGAATCTCAGGAACAATATCCTCAGGGAACTAACTCTCAGTAACCCTTATCTCAGTAACCATAATCTGAGGAACCCTAATGTCAGGAACCCTAACCTCAGTAACTTTAATCTCAGGAACCATATCCTCAGGGACCTTAATCTCAACAACGCTAATTTCAGTAACCTTAATCTCAGTAATGCAAACCTCAGTAACCTTAATCTCAGGAGCGCTTATCTCAGGAACCCTAAGATCAGTAACTTTAATATCAGGAACCATATCTTCAGGGACCGTAATCTCAGGAACCTGAATCTCAGGAACCCCAACCTCAGTAATTTTAATCTCAGAAACCCTAACCTCTGGAACCCTAATCTCAGTAACATTAATCTCAGGAGCCATATCCTCAGAGACCTTAATCTCAGTAACCCTAACCTCAGTAACCTTAATCTCAGTAACCCTAACCTCAGTAACCTTAATCTCAGTAACCTTAATCTCAGTAGCCATCATCTCAGTAACTTTAATCTCAGGGGCCATATCCTCAGAGACCTTAATCTCAGTAACCCTAACCTCAGTATCCTTAGTTTTAGGAACCACATCCTCAGGAACCTTAATCTCAACAATCTTAATCTCAGTAATCCTAATCACAGGAACCCTAACCTCAGTAACTGTAGCCTATTGAGATCCAAATGTCCTCAAATGAGGACATGAAATATTCTCTCAACTACATTGCCTATATATCCTTGTGCAATTGTCATATGAGAACCGTTAGGTATATATTCTTTTATTTCTTAAAGACACTGAATAAGTTTATAGTTATCCGTTTATCAGAGACAAAAACGCAATGTACTGTACGCAACCGCCATCCAGGTCTTAGAAGGGTAACCTCAGTAACCTTAATCACAACCTCAGTAACTCAATAACTGTAATCTCAATAATTCTAATCTCAGTTATCTTAATATCATTTAATGTCATTTTAATGCCAGTAACCATAACCAGAGTACAATGTAGCATTAACTGAATTGCATCTCCAACCTTAATTTCAATAAGATTATGCTAATATCCTTAACTACAGCTTCAGGAACCATAAACACAGTAACACTATCCACAGTAAAACTTACCCATACCTAAAGTCTTAATTTTAAGTACCCCATCTGTAACCTTAGTCCATTTATCTCAAACCTCAGGTCATCATGTCTAACCTTAGCACAACTGTCTCCAACCTCAGGTCACCTAATATTATAACACCTTTATTACATTGGAAAATTAACCAAATACTGTACATTAGGGAAAAAAATTTCAAGGTGTAAATCATTGCTGATGCATGGTGTATTGTGCCCAGTCTCTCAAATATTATCAAAGGACATTTAGTTTTCAGAATAATTTTTTCACAACCTCTCCCCATTTCTCCCAATTTTGGCATCATTTTGTATCTTATTTCATTTGCAATTGCAGTTTTTTTTTCTTTGTTTTTACTCAGCAGAACAACTCACTACATATTCCCAAGTGTCTTACTATTCTTTTGAGTAGCTTAATATATTTATGAATACACCTAGTCAATGTTTTATGACACCAAAACCTAAACTACCCTTTAAAAAAAAATTTGGCTTTTAAAAGTTTTTTAAGCTGGAAAAAGCAGTGGTACAGTATGTCTACACAAGGTCAAAACTCTATTATATTTAAAGTTTCTTGAAAAAAATTTCAAGGTGTAAATCATTGCTGATGCATGGTGTATTGTGCCCAGTCTCTCAAATATTATCAAAGGACATTTAGTTTTCAGAATTATTTAAGTCGGTCTACAATCAGCCAACAATTATCCTACAATTACAGTAACAAAATGTTTTTACCTCACATAGCATCCTATTTTTAAAAGACTTTAAAACTTAACATTCTGATGTAAGGAAAACATTTCAGCCAGCAATTTCTTTTATTTATTTATTTTTTCCAGACCACTCACTCACTCACTCATTGTTTATACCACTTAATCCTGTATACAGGTTCACAGGGGGCCTAGATCCTATCCCATCAGACTTAGGGCATGAGGTAGGGTACAACCTGGACAGGTGGCAATCCATTGGCAATTTGGGAACACCAATTAGGATAATCTGCATGTTTTTGGACTGTGAGAGGAAACTGGGGGACCTGGAGGAAACCCACCAAGCATGGGGAGAACTTGCAAACCCCATGCATACAGAGACAGTAATCAAAATTGGCTGGGATTCGACTCAGACCCTGGAGGTGCAAGGGGCAGTGCTAACCACTAAGAAATGTGTCTCCTTACAGACCACTGGTTTATTTATTTAGTTTTTTTTATTATACAAACAGACTGCTTAAAAAAAAATAAGGAGAATGGTAATCAAATCACATTAACATGCAAACTGCACATTGATACTAATGCCAATTGTACGGCTCACTTGAATAGTGAATGCTTTTCAGACATGCCGAGGGCCACAAAGCCCATTGGTCAGGATGAGCCTGTGTGTATCCTAGATCTAAAATGAGTTAATTTAGTGACACACAATAAGAATATTTTGTAGTTTGTTGTAAATAACATTGAATCATCTATGACAAACACTTTGTCAACGTCACAGAAATCATCAAAAACCGGCAGTGTATAACGCCCACCGGTGCACTTAATCTATATGTGATATCATGACCACATGGTAGCATGGAAGGCGGGTTTTAACAGCCTGCAGCAGCTGTGACCTTACAGGAGCCAACAAAAGGAAGGCAATGCTAAGACTCTATTCGCGATTCATGGGAAAGCCGCTGGCATGCCATTGTGGATAGCCTTCTGCTGAGCAAATAGTCCAAACTGTTCATTCCCACTCTTCCATTCTTCCCTCAGCACATTGTTTGTGTCCCTGCATTTCATTCGGCCAGGAGAAGATCGCTCAGAGAGCCGCTGAGCAAACAGTCCAGAGAAGAAGGCCGCCTTCCTCCTGCATTCCCAAGAGAGCTGGCATTTGGATTTGTGGCTCCAGGCTGTCAAAGAGACAGCACAGTTTATGTCAGGATGCTGAATTAATTGCTTTAAGCTGGGAAGGTTGGTCACTTTAATCACAGCTATTCTGTGGAATTGGCTCTCATGGATTAAAAGTCAAATCACTATCACCTTAAAGCTGGAAGGCCAACAGCTTATTAAGTAAGCAATAAAACAAAATGAAGCATGCTGTCATCAGAAAACAATGGCGGGTGGAGAGAGAATATTTTCTTGAAACAGCACATCTTGAAGTGTTTTATTAGTTTTATACCACAACACTGCAAACAATTGCAATTTATTAAATAGTTGTTTGTGGGTGCATGTTGTGGACAAAAAGGTTCTGTTATCACCTACATTATAGCAGCCACAAACCATCATTCTTTTACGTTTTCCTGAAGCATCAATGGAAAAACGTGCAGCTTGTTACAGAGAAAGTTCAAAATGCAACATTCTCTGTTCTGACGTGGGTTTTTTTGTTTTGTTTTGGGTTTTTTTGTTTTGTAGTGGAAAGAATAAAAATAGAAACTGTAATTTAGATCTGAGGCTGGAACTAGAGGCTCTTTCCAAAAACTTTTATTACATCCCTTTGTATCAATGATCAAGGGTTTTTTCTTTGGAAACTAACAGTATTTTTACACAAATTGCATCATGATCAATCTAAACTTATGACAATTTATTGGCTTTTTTTCATCATCTCCACTACTATAGTATAAGAATAACAATACAACCCTTTATGGTTTCCTTTAAGATTGTCTCTATGTTAGGCTATAATTCTTTCTCTAATAAAGCAGTGATGTCTTCAAACTACTTGGCGTGGAAAGAGAACCTGCCAGATCTATGAGCTCTGAAGTGGACAAAAGTGATGAGGTGTGATCTATTTCTTTTCTGCCACCCTGATGTGACATTCCTGCTTCTGCTGAAGTCTTTCATTGCTGCCGTTTACAGCTGGATGTTCATCTCACACAAGGGTCTGTGTCAACAGCTACCACTGCACAGCCTGGGAGACTCAAAGCCTCAACTAGAGCCGACCCTCTGTGTAAAGAGAGAGTGAGCTCTTCAGTAGCATCTCCACTCACATGCCAAAAGAACAAACAGTCCACCCTGGCATTCATCAGCAGCTACTGACATGGCTGAGGAAGTGATAATTTAGGGAAAGAAATAGAATCATTGTACCTTGGTAAAAACTTGTAATACTGTTTAATATAACAAAGGAAATGCCACATTATTTTGAATATCTTGATCTTTGAAATGGTCCGCCTTAGACAATCTGTTTCTCCAAAAAAGAAACAGGCCTTTATATAATGTGTAACTTAAAACATAACAAGTCATTGATTAAAATAACACTTAATTAAATAAAAATAAAAACATTATTTTAACAAACATCTATATCGTATAGATAGATAGATTTACCTTTTTGCTTTTAATATTTTGGAGAGCCTTCATATATGACCATTTCAGCTATTACAGACATACTGTACTTTACATGTTTTTAACAGTATTTTTCAACTGTTACTCATGTAGCCTATTCAAATGGTTAAAATTAAACATATTTTAGAAACAAACAGCAAAATTATGGTTTCTTTTTTTCTTTTTTTTTCATTTAAAGGTGCCATGTATGTGACAGAGTGTTAATTCTTACGTATGTCTGTTAATGATTAATTCAACTCTGACAGTAGCCCAGGCTTCAAAGCACAGGTTTATATTAATTCTGGTAATTTTAATACATTATCTTTTGGATATTAATTTCTAACCCACAGACATGTGGGACATGCCTCATTGCCTAAATCTTATTTAAAAATACAGCGTTGCTATTTTTTTTTTTTAATAGTTTGTTTACTGCAGATTGTTAGGTTTTATAATTAAATATTTTGTGTCAAGCAGTGATCAGTTTTAGTCTGCTTTGGTATAAACAATATTTTTGTATTTAAAAATATCTTGCTTTAAGATATCTTGCTATATTCCATATTTTAAGTAATTAACCTGTTCATGTATAAAATTGCAGGACAAAATATAAGTTTCTTTTATCTTTTTAGATTTACATGTAATGCAAGATCTTTCAGTGCAGAGCTTTGATTTATTATATATAATCTAATATATATAGATATAGATATATTAACATGTGGGACAAAGAGAGAGAGAGAGAGAGAGAGAGAGAGAGAGAGAGAGAGAGAGAGAGACAGAGAGAGATGGATGGATCTTGAATAAGTAGCTTTTTAAGAATGTTAAAAAAAAATTAAGTCAATAGCTGACAGCCAAAGAAATTATATTGTATCCTAGTTATATTAAAAGACCACACATAAAATTCAAGAATGATCTCTTAATTTTATTATTTCATTTTTTCACAACCTCTCCCCATTTCTCATTTTGTATCTTATTTCATTTGCAATTGCTACAGTTTTTTTTTCTTTGTTTTTACTCAGCAGAACAACTCACTACATATTCCCAAGTGTCTTACTATTCTTTTGAGTAGCTTAATATATTTATGAATACACCTAGTCAATGTTTTATGACACCAAAACCTAAACTACCCTTTAAAAAAAAATTTGGCTTTTAAAAGTTTTTTAAGCTGGAAAAAGCAGTGGTACAGTATGTCTACACAAGGTCAAAACTCTATTATATTTAAAGTTTCTTTCAAATAAAGAGTGTTGTCAAAGAGGTACCTTCTCAGCAAATATACTTTGACATTTTTAAATGCTTTAAGAATAAAAATTATAATTATTTGGTTTTTCATTGTTTTTGTATAAAATTATAGCAGTATTTCAGGGTTTTTCTAAATGTTAAATAGATCTCAAATGTATCTTATTAAAATCCATTAATTTTGCTTCATATTTCAAACAATTCTGAAGGCTACAAAATTCACTGAAATCCACCTACTCTTTCTTGATAATTCTGTTGTATGCCAATGAACAATTCATCCATATTCACAGTTTTTAACATGTATACAATCGGAATGGAAGGTATTTTAATAGGTATAAACTGTTATAAATAGTTAACAAATAGACATTGATTCGACAGTAAGGATATACTTCAGTGCGAAATTTAATAAAGACATCTTAACTACATTACATTCATATACACATTCAAAAATTCAAAATTATAAATTACAGTATTTAAACCAAAAATACAGTAAATTACTACATTCTCTTCTTATTATTTTTTTTCATGAAAAAAACATTCGCGGAGGATTTGTATACAGGCTGTGTGTGAGGGATAATAAAATCCTGTCCAACCTCTTGATGGAAGAAAATTACATTTCCTGTAGAAAGCAGTGGAAGTGGAAGATGCGTTCATGATGCTCTAAAAGAAGAGTCGTTAGCTTTTTTTTTAAGACCGTTTGTTGTGCGCACTAACATTTGTAGAAAGATCTTTAGATACATAGTCAGTAGTTACCACATTTTTAATACGTGTTTTAATTGCGTCATCTGAGTTCATCTCCATCTTGTAATTTTTAAAAGTATTATTTACGCCCTGTTGGTGCACGCAGGAACCGGATAGTAAGAATACTCCGAGGGAAGGGATGAGGGATCCAAACTGGCCCGCGCTGACATCATCGGTGGCCCGGTCATTGGTGACCCGTATCCGCCCGAACAGTGCATGGTGTGCTCATAAGGCTTCATCATGTCCATTTTGTGGTGTTGCTGCTCTGAAGACATCAGGTTGTGGATAGAGAATGGGTGATCGAACGAGTAGGAGTGGTGTCCCGGTTTCAGGTGTGAGTCGTGCACGAGCACGGAGTGATGCTGAGAGAGAATATGAGGATGATGATGGTGATGCTGCTGTTCATCCAGATGCTGGTCCTGATGATGATGATGATGATGATGATGATCCTGATGTTCTGGACTCAAAGCGTGCGTTTCTTTTATATCGGAGCTTTTTATGTCTTTAGTCGGAGAGGTCTCAAGTCGAGAAGATTCTTTGTCACTTCGTGTTTTCTTACCGGTTTCCGATTCTGTGGGGTTGTCCTCAGATTTTTCGCATTTAAACCGTTTCTGTCTCCGCAGGTAGCAGCCGTTTTCGAACATGTTTCCTGACTCGGGATGGAGAGTCCAGAAGGAACCTTTGCCCGGTTTGTCGGGTGATCTCGGTACCTTGAGGAAACAGTCGTTAAAGGAGAGGGAATGGCGGACCGAGTTCTGCCAGCGTTGCTGGTTCTGTCGGTAAAACGGGAACAGGTCCATGATCCACTGATAGATCTCGTTCAGCGTCAGCATCTTGGTTGAGGACTGCTGGATGGCCATGGTGATCAGGGAGATGTACGAGTAGGGCGGTTTGGCGTGCGTGTAGCTTCGTCTGTACGCTTTGGGATCGCGGGCCCTGCCGGTGACCTGACCGCACGCGCTCGAGTTCAGGTTCGGGTAGGATGCGCTGGCGCTAGGGGTCATCCCCGTGCACGTACCACTACCAGGATGGCCGAGTCCGGCGTGCATGTAGGGCACGTTCACGCCGCTCGCGCAGCTCATATAGGCGCTCATAGAATTCAGTCCGCCGTTCATGTTTCCACCTGCAGTGTAGCACTGAAAAAAAAAGACGGGGGAAAGAGTGAGAAATAGTAACACTACATTTAATGAAGTGCATGTTCAATATTTTTTCAAGCGACTGTTTTTACATTTTCGTTCACTTCTAGTTCATTCACTAAAAAGTATTGCTTTACACAACAATTAGTACACAATGACATTTTTAAATATAAAATTAGGGCTATTCTAAGATAATTTACAAAAAGGTTTGTGGGGTCAATTTGAGAGTCAATTAGGTGACAATTTTAAGCCTAAAGATAAGACAATCAAATCATTAAATAAATGAATATAGACCTGTTTTCAGGTCACTTTTTGTTTAGTTTAAGACTTTTTTTTTTAAGTCAATCATTCTCCAGGTCATTCAACACAATATCTTGAGGTTAAATTCCCTTACTATTCCATGCAGTTTTATTTAACTCAAAGCTTTAAGGCAAGCTGTGTTTATTTTAAAGTGCAAGACAGAAACCTGATATTGCAGCAAAAAATCCTTATGTTGAACTGAAATATGATATAATTTCATACGCTAACAACGCTAACAAATTCAATTAATGGTTCCATTGTGTAAATTAAATACTGGGGATTTTACAAAAAGTAAAAATAAAAAAAAAACGATCATCATCTATAGGCTAGAATAAACACGGCAGGTGCAATATTTTCTTATTATTATGTGAGTCTGCACCTACAGTAAGTATATCACTACAAAGTATTTATGTACCGAACTTTGCATACAATTTAGAAATATTTCAAATCCATCTACACAGCTAAATTTTAGAAAAGGTTAAATTTATATTCTAAATCTTAAAATCTGTTTTAATTAATCCTTTGGTTTGCAGACATGCTTATAAATGATCCCAGAATTAGTAAATTGAGGGCGTCCTTGAAGCTTCTCCTTATCCTGTTGAAAGGTAAGAAAAGGCGCGTCGTGCGTGTGTGTGTGTGTGTGTGCGCGCGCGCGCGCGTGTGTGTGTGCGTGTGCGTGAGAGTGTTTAGGTAAGGATTCAGAGGTATCTCAAGTCAATATTTGATCGCAAAGTTAATATTATCTCAAACCCAATATTGAACTGTTAGGCAAGCGCAAAATGTAGATAAAAGTGTACCCACCTCGGGCTCCGCGTAATAAGCGCTCCAGTCCGAGTGTTCGTGTCCTTCCATCTTCACGGCTCCCAGCATACCTTACAGTCCAAAAGACGCGACTTTAAAAAAAGTTCAAGCTAGAGAAAAAACTAAACTGCAAAAGACCCGACAGGGACTATGACACGTTGTCTGCTTGGACAGCCGAGCGCGGAACAGGAGACGCAGCGCGTGTGTCTCTGGAGCAGGACGCACTGGGACTGAGCGCTAAAGAGCTGATACACACTGCTGTGCTCTACGTCAGTGTTTCTCAATCCCACTGATCTCCTACACAGAACCCCCTCAGTCCTTCTCTATCGCATGGCTCAGGTGGGCTGGGAATTAGACCAGTGAAAGGGTAAAATGGTGAAGGCGTCCGGAGAGCTTCTCTTTGTTCAGTCATTTACATCAGAATATTATACATTTGGTGTCGTTTTGCAGTTCTAAGTTTCTCGATCGCAGATTCTGACTAACACACCTGAGTCAGATGTTCAGTCTTCCTGAAAGTTATGTCTCAGTTATGTCGGATTGGCAGACATGTCAAGCAACACTTAGCAAAACGTATTCCGCTGTGGCGACCCCTTGCCGGGAGCAGCCGAAAGACCAACAACAACATTAATGTGAGGGGTTTATAAAGTACTAATGTAACTATAGTCCTAGACTAAGGCAGACATAAGGGTTTGTTTGCTTGCTTGCTTGTTTGTTTGTTTTTAAGTGTACGTTCCATTTAAACATGGATTTTCGATATGGGCAAACACTACCCCAGCCAGATCTTTGGCAAAAGAAACGGTTTTTAAGTCAATTTAGAAGTCAATTTTAACCTTTGAGGTAAAACAATCTAATAAATAAATAAATAAATTCCTTTTGTTGCATGAAGACCACTAAGACAGCCCCCATATATGCACAGGCCACTTTAACAGGAACACCTGTACTCCAGCTCAGTCATGCAATTACGTGGTAGCAGCAGAGTGCGTAAAAGTCTGTTTCTAGAGCTCCAGTAAATGAAACATCAGGATAGGTGGTTAATGACTTTTAAATAATTTTATTAGTAGTTGCACAGTAAGAGTGAAAATGGTGAAAAATACCCCCAAAAGAACTAAAATAATCAAATTTTAAAACCATAGTGAGGAGAAAAGCATCTCAGAATGAGAATCAGAAGTGACATTAGGTTGAGCAAAAGTGCACTCACGCAAATCAAGAACAAGAAGTGGGCACACTGAAATGGCACATTGAAATGTACAGACTTGAAATTGACAGATTCATTCATTCATTCATTCATCTTCTATACCGCTTCATCCTCTATTCAGGGTCGCGGGGGGCCTGGAGCCTATCC
>JAQMYL010000020.1:13418739-13449838 GCA_030014365.1 Clarias pachynema
TAAAACACAGACACTCCTACCTCCGTAATAAACACGGAGATGTTAGTCCTGTCCGAATGCATACATGAAATGACAGACGTCATCTGAAAAAAAATTCTAACTCAAACGTCGTTTGGAAAACTAGTCCCGTCCGAATAGGGCTTATGGGAGTCACGTGACAAAGGAACGAACAACTCAGGAGTAGACTCAAAGGTAACTACTCCTTTCTGTTTCCTGCATATAACATACGGAGGTTTTGCGATAATTTGCGCATGCGCGCCCAATAGAAAATGAACGTATCGCTCTCCGAGACTACTTGTTCATCTGAGTCACGTTAAAGATTCGCTCAAAAAGAACGAATCGTTCATGAACGACCCATCACTAGTGAATTATTTGCTAAGTTTGTTTAGAAATAATAATTATGGCAGAAGCATGACATAAGGTAATATGTAACAATGTAGCTTTTTGTTTACTTATATTTTAAGTTAACTGACAGACTCTTGTATTTGAAGTTAGTTTAAATGCTGTGCTTGGCTTTTAAGTGAGAAAACGAATGTTATAAGCAACAGGCTGCATTTAATTACTCAACGTTTTTAAAGGTTTAACATTGTGATAAATTTGTAGGAAATGTTATATCAAATCTGGATATCGATGATACTTTTAGAATCGCAATTTAAATCGCGTGATATCATATCTGGAGGTGACTGCCGTCCCCGGTCCCATCCCCACATCAGTCTGTGATATAGTTTAATTAATGAATTAACACACACACACTAGTAATGACTGTCGTTCTTCAGTTACACGTTTTAAACAATGTTACAGTTGTGTTTTATAGACAGTTAACAGAAGTGCGCAGGTTTCCACGTGGGGCACAGAGAGCTGGGTAGAACGTTACCTTGGTGCCTCCCAAACGCAGCACATCATCCAGAGTAAACTCGTCCTCGCCTTTCTCATCTTCATCACTCCCAGCCTCATCGTTATCGTTGCCGTTTTTAACCATGTCGTTTTCATTTTGCGCAAACTTAACCGATTTCTCAGCTCGTCGCTTGCCTTTCGGAGCCATGCTGGAAAGAAAATCAACACGCCACGGCTGTGTTCCAAATCAAACTCCACTCCTCATAAAGTGCTCTAGGGTATTGTTCGTGGGCAGTGTGATTTAACACCCTATGTAGTGCAGCTATCTAGAAACTAAAGAGTCATTTGAGAGCGGTGTTCGAAACGGCCGCAGGTCCTGCAAGACTAAAAGCGGTAGCACATTATTAAGTAAGCTTGTTAAAAAAAACAAAATGTATTTATATATTATTATCATCAGATATTATTATAAAAAAAATACACGATGTTTTATTTAAACTGTTACACTAATGAAAACGTAATTAAATTAAGAGAAGAGTGTTGTGTTTTTATGGAGTAATAGGACTTTTTTACGACAAGGGTCAAAGTAAAGACGTTTTCCAATACGTCGGACTAATCAGGATCAAAGGAGTGCGCGTGCGTGTTAAAGTGGTTTTCTGCCATTGCTTTAACATGCTTGTTTGAACTTAACAGTGTTATAAACAATAATGGTATATGAAGAGTGTTTTATGTGCATTGTTTTCTGATCTGTAACTGTTTTTTTTTTGTGTGCAAAATAATAGCAGAAGAAGCATTAATGTTCATTAAAAAATAGCTTTTAATGACTAAAGAGCTGTTAAGAGTAGTTCTGTTTAATCTTAGTATTGATTCATCAGTAATACTGTGTGCTAAATATATTTACTGAAGAAATGGGCACAATTCAGAGGATGATCAAGATTAGCAGGACATCAGTACGCTTTCTTGCTCCATCAGTAAATGGTAAGAGGGTTTTTATACCTATTTTGCCCCTTATTACCCATTTACAACATGCAATTACTGCCATAACATTATTATTAGTAGTAGTAGTAGTAGTAGCAGTAGTAGTACTTCTTGTAGGAGGAATAAAGTATATAATCTCGATCCGTCATATTAAAGTAAAATCTGTTCCAGCACAACAGACCTGGCCGCTGAGCCGAAGCTGTTCCAGCACCTCGTCAGATCAACATTGTCCTACGCCCTCCATGCTGAGGCATCTGGCATCCAAAATAACAGCCACAGGTCCCATCACGGTGGCTGAGTACATGCGTGAAGTCCTCACTAACCCAGTCTCGGTAACCTGTCTTCAATTCATATTAACTGTAGATGTGTTGCATCTTTTCTTCATTCACAGGATTCTCTTGCATTTGAACTAAACCACAGCACTCTCGATCAGTCACAAGACGCTGGTTCATTTCATCCTGTCTTTTAATACCTTCTGTAGTCACCTTTTCTTGGTTATTTTGTTGTAACATTTATACCATGGTGTTTTAATCCTTACATAACTACAGCCTGTGTAACTTCTCATCAGGGATATTATGTGAAGAATGACATGCTGGGAGCTGAAGGAGATTTTATCACGTCGCCAGAAATAAGCCAGATTTTTGGAGAGGTTTGTGATTTACATTCTACATTCATGTCCTAGTTTGATGGTCTCAGAAATATAGTCATGAACATTAGCGCTACTACAGTTCGGACAAAAGAACATTTTGCACAGTTTTTGTACTCAATCAGCTTTAATGCTTTCAGTAAGAGGAACAATACTTGCTTCAAAGTGCATTATTAAATAATGTAATTTTTTTTTTTATATCAAAGGGAACAAATGTATCATGCATATAATGTTCCATCATCCATATAAGATTTCTGACACAGTTCCATATTCATACAGTATTTATGATGATGTCACATCTTTTGTTCGAGGACGTGTCCCAAACCACATTAGCAAGTCTGGGTCACATGACAGAAAACCTATACTGTATGTGTTTAAGGCAAATATACAGTACACTCACCGGCCATTTCACTACACTGGCCTGGACTCCATTTTGCCTACAGATCTCCATTAATTCTTCATAGCATAGAATCAACATTTTTTGGAAACATTTTTTCATAGATTTTGGCCCACGTTGACATGTTGGCATCACCCAGTTGCTGCAGATTTGTTGGCTGCACATCCAACATTCAAATCTCATTCTCTATCCGATTGAGATCTGGTGACTTTGGAAGTGAAGCTGTTGTCATGTTGTCAATAAACCCGTTGGAAATGATTTTAACTTCACGTTATCCTGTGGTCATAAAGGGATGGACACGAACCACAACAATCCTCATGTAGGCTGAGGCATTTTAAACCATGCTTTATTGGTACTGTACTAATGGACCCAAAGTGTGCCAAGAAAATATCCTCCACAGCATTACACCACCTCCACCATCCTGAACCGTTGATACGAGGCCGGATGGATCCATGATTTCATGTTATGGACGAAATATTCTGACCCTACCTGAATATCACAGCAGAAATCATTCAGACTCATCAGACCAGGCAACATTTTTCCAACCTTCTATTGTTCAAATTTGGTGAGTCCATGTCTATTGTAGGACAGGAGTGACACCTGGTGTGGTCTTCTTCTGCTTCAAGGTATGACGTGTTGTGTTCCGAGATGCTCTTCGGCATACCACAGGTGTAACAATAGGATCCTTCAGTTATTGCTGCTTTTTTATCAGCTTGACCAGTCTGGCTGATAATGCAAAGTCTGGCCATTCTCCTCTGACTTCTGGCATCAACAAGGCTTTTTCACTTGCCGCTCACTGGATAGGTTTTTGTTTTTAGATAGTTGTGCGTGAAAACCCCAGTAGTTTAGCAATATGGGAAACGCTCAGACCTGCCCGTCTGGCACCAACAACCATGCCATGTTCAAAGTCATTTAAAACATTTTTCCTTTCCATTTTGATGCCTCGTTTAAACTTCAGCAGATCGTCCTGACCATGTCTACATACCTAAATGCGTTGAGCTGCTGTCATCTGATTGGCTGATGAGATATTTGCAGTAATGAGCAGGTGAACAGGTGTACCTAATAAAGTGGCCTATGTATACATGGGAAATATTTTGGGTGAGACAGACTTCCTCATTTATTATTTGGTAAATACATCCGCTTCTGTACCAAACATGACTTTGATGACCACACAATGACTTTATCTCTCTATCTCTCTCTCTCTCTCTCTGTCTCTCTGTAGTTGCTCGGTATCTGGTGTGTGAGTGAGTGGATGGCTGCAGGAAAACCCAAGGCCTTTCAGCTTGTAGAACTCGGACCAGGCCGAGGCTCCCTGACCAGTGACATCCTGAGGGTAAAGCACTGCATGCTCTGTAGCCATCTTTATTTAACCTGAATATGTATCATGCTGATAATGTGCTGATTAGAAAAGTCAATAAAAGCCTGAAGAATCACATCTCCTTCTGTAACCACCCTTAAGCAGAGCTTTCATTCAATACTAAACAGCAAGCCAGTGTGAGTTCCACCAGCGTCAGGACTGGTGGTCATAGAATCTCATCCCAACGCCCCCTTGTTGTCCCTCGTTGTTGCACATCACAGATTGTACTTCGTTATACATTCATTTTCCTGGGATAATATATTCCATTCATTAGCTACCAATATATTCTATATTATTCCATAATAATATATATTATTATTGTGGTTTATTTCTTATTATGTATCTTATCTCTTTCTTTTATTTATTCTCTCCTGTAGTTTGTCTGTGTGCTCTACATAGTGTTATTGCAACTAAAAACCTTCAGGTGTTACAATGTCCTTGGATGCTTTGGAATTTGCTTTTGGGATCCACATCCATCCATCCACCCATTCATCAGTAGAACAGTAGAGGGCATCACTGAGCAATTTGCATTTTTTCTTTACCCATGCATTGTTCTTTCATCTGCTCTTGATAAGGGTTTGCCACAGCGCACCATCCAATCCACACATTTGACTTGGCACTGGTTTTTACGCCGGATGTCATTTCTGACGCAAGACCCCTTTTTAATCCAGGCTTGGGATCTGCACAAAGAATGCAGTAGCCTGGGAATCGACCCAAGGCTTTCCTCATGGCAGACAAGAACCTAATGACGAGCCTTTATTTATTTAACAGATCAGGAGAACTGAACATATTTTGAGACTGGAGCCTAATTTCATTTCCACACAATGCTTATTAAATCAGACTTGAATGAATAAATGAATGAACGATATGCAATACTTATGTTAAGCCACACAGTGACCTTTAAACCATTCAAAATAAATAAAGCATCTAATTTAAGGCCTGAACCAGTGAGAAACCTGTGCAGATGATGACCGATGACCAGGCCGGTGATTAGATCAGGCTGGTGCTGAATGCTGAGTGGTTAGAACAGATGAGAGGGGAAATGAGGTTGCTGCTGAGGTTGTTGCATAAACAAGAAATTGAAAATGTTTTAAATGCTTGTAATCATGTGACATTTGACTTCCTCTGGTTTATTCAGATCTTTTTTTTTCATCATTATTGTGTGTGTGTGTGTGTGGTGCAGGTCTTCAATCAGTTACAGTCAGTTCTGTGTGGAGCATCAGTGTCCGTCCATCTGGTAGAAGTAAGCCCAAAGCTAAGTGAGGTCCAGGCTCACTGTCTGGCTGGAGACAACACTCAGGTGTGTGTGAGTGATGAAGAGTGTGTGTACCGCACTGGGACCACACACACTGGAATTCCTGTCTCATGGTACCGCAGGATAGAGGACATTCCCAGGGGTATGCACTAGCTTTGTGTGTTGATATTCAAGTGTGTGTGTGTAAGTAAATGGGACGGTTAGGAGCTGCACTGAGAAAGGAACTGAAAATGGAAGTGTACAAAGTGGAAGTATAAGGGCAGCCAGTAAATCACATTGTTTTCATAAAAAGTTTACTTTTTACTGTAGTTTGTCCTTAAAGAGACGAGACTGCATTTTTAAGAGCCATAAAGAACCAGACTAACATAAATCTTAAGAACGAGTAAGAAACTCTTAATGTATTGCACCAGAGTTTAAAAGTTTATAAACTTTTCTAAAAAAAAAAAATAAAAAAAAAATAAAAAAGTGGTATAGACGATGTCCCAGTTTGACTTGAACACCCCTCATAAAAATTGTCAGTTCATTATAATCTCTGCCTGAAATCATTAATTTGTTCTGTTACTAATAAAGTGTTATTTATTCTCATTATCTCCAACAGGCTTCAGTATATTCTTGGCTCATGAGTTTTTCGATGCTCTGCCCATTCACAAGTTTCAGGTAAACATTATGCAGAGTCAACTTTGGAGGAATTGAAAAAAGCTCAGGGTTTTGATGAGATATACAGTATCAGCATTTCTTCATCACAGTTTTGTAGAAGCACAGTTTGAGCCGATTTGATTCGATTCACAAAACTGCCGGTGATTTGAGTGTATACAGTATGACCAGTCGCTTCGAGTTGTGCAGCCACAAGCCTTCTCCATTAATCCCTTATTTACATATCATTTACATACACCACTCTTATTTCTACAGGTGCTGAGATACTAGGCAAATAATAACAGAATCGTTCAGCAGGCTACAGTTATCCAGTGAATCAGTGAAGACAATTTTAGAGAAGGAAATGATGGTACATACAGTATATTGTAGATTCGTCTTCTGCAGGACTGATTTTATCATGATGTAGTCATTATACAGTACCAGACACTGTAAAGTTTGGGTTCATTTTCTACATTTTAGACCAGTACTGGAGATTGCAAAGCTATGAAATAACACTTCTGGAATTATGTAATTAAGCACCAACAACAACAGTCAGGTGTCATTTTAAGACATAAAAGTCAGCCTTTCTGGAATAGATCTTGCAGGAACAGTATTGCGTCAAGTGCATTTGCAAAACACATTAAGCACCATGATGATGAAACTGTCTCTCATGAAGACCTTCCCAGGAAAGCACGAACAAAACATACCTCTGCTGCAGAGGAGACGTTCATTTAGAGTCACCAGCCTCGGAAATCACCAATTAACCTCAAACAGCACCTCGGATTAGAGCCGTTATGAATATATATAATAGAAATATGATTTTTTTTTTTATTTGTGTCTTTTTTTTTATATATATATATATATATATATATAATAAAGAGAACAGAGAAGGGTTGGAGAGAGGTGATGGTTGATATCGACCCTGAGCAACCCCATAAGCTCAGATTTGTGGTGTTTCCTGCTCCAACTCTCGCATCTGCAACACTCATACAAGTAAGTATGCAAACTTTAAAAACTTTGCATCGAAGGCCTTCATTTGATCTAATTTTGGTTGAAAGGGTCTATCGTCAAATCTTTTTCTCACCATCCATATCCTGCCTTCTGATTATCTGAACGTTTCCTGTTTTGCTGCACTTTGAGCGATCTACAGATGTTGCACATTCACCGTTAGTGTCAGAGTAAAAGGCTGGGTGTAGAACATCAGCCTGTCAGTTCTGCTAAAATGTTCGAAATATACAGATATTTTCTTATGGAATCAGACTATGGAACATCTGGATTACGTTTGAGGTACTTATTTAATTCATACATCAGAGAAGTGTTTGAGTTGGCAGTGTTTGTGTAGCCTGCCAGAGACTTGCATCATGCGTGCATGCCTGCTTTAAAGTCATGCCTCGTGGGTTAACAACAGGAGTTTTGCATGCCAAATCTGACCTCATGCAGTACCGGTGCGCCTTCGATGTGGAATTCGCTTCCAGCTCGTTTCATTGTAAGGTTTAATTTAGGAGCTGGATGTATTGGCAAGCTGTACCGTGGCTTTGGGACATATACATCTAGGTATATGTGGTGTTCTCTTGGTATCACGGCATCTCTAACAGAGAGTTCAAAATCCTATATTAAAAATAACTGGAGTAGGAATTATAAAGTAGTTTTCATCAACTGATTAGAACCTTTTTATGGAATGGGAAGAATCCCAGAATTAATGTAAACAAACTAGGAAATTAAGAGGGCTGGCATTGCCGAAAATGGAACTATATGGAATATCATTTGAGATTCACATCTGGATAAATATTGGCATATTAAAGGTAACAATTAAACTTCAGATAGAGGTTGATCTTACTGCCACCTTTGAGCCAATAGAAGTGCTGTAAATTAGGTGTAAATATTAATCTTGTTTTGGTGCATTCCAGAGAAATGTGAGCTAACGCCTAGAAACTTGTACATATTTCTCAACATAACCAGTTCAAATAAGGGAAAAAAGCTATTATGTGTGAATAATGTCTATGTAAGAATATTATGAAAATAAGTGATTTATAAGGCAGACAATTTGTGATCTTTACAAGAGCTTAAAAACGATTTTGGGCTGAGACACGAGGGAACCTTGGCCGTGTTTTCAAATTATTCGCCGTATAAAGAGTTTTAAAGGAAACACAGTACAAATTATTATAATGATATCACAACATGCCTGGCGAACCCTTTATATGGCAAATGTGAAGAACATTTAAGGAACATCTGGAAAAGAGATCTTACAAACATACGAGATGATAAGTGGGAGAGTATAGAGTAGTAACAGGGGCAGGATGCTCAGTTGAAGGTAAACTTCCACAAATGGGAATTACAGATGATGGAGGTGTGAAAAGGAAGTGGGGACGTTTTTCTTCCTTTAATATGAGACTGTTGATGTGTTTCTCCGTTTTGGAAGCAGGGAATAAAAAGTATTGGAGAGTGGCGGCAGACACCAGTGCCAGCGTCTCCACCAATTATGTTTACTAGGAGACGCGTCACCTCCTTCCACTAAGCTCGACCAAACACTTTATTGGAGCTGTAAGGATTATTCTTCGACATGATGGAAAAGGCCGAGTTTGGCTGAATGAACGAAATCGCCTCTTTTGAATGTCTAATAATAACAATGAGAAGTTTTTTGAAGTTTTTGTTGTTCATAAATGGAGGGAACGAAACGAGAAGCAATCCTTCCACATACTGTATACTGTAGCGATCTCATGCCCATGCAGTATGTTTATATGCAGAAAGTCACTCTTTGCCCCTGTTGCTCTTTTTTGCTCTCCCAGGTTATTTGCCCAAATTGGTTGTCATACAAATGCATGGTTGATATTTTGATATTTAATATTTGTAAATTGCAATAGGTTTATCTACTGGACAACTAGATTCCATACATACACTTTAATTACACATAGCAGTGATTGTGTAACCAGATTTAGCTAGCTTTCACCCAGACATAAAATCTGTCTTAATATCCTTAACCTTTCTACACGTCAACTCTTTATGTTTTTTCATCATTTCACGTTTTGTATATCTTTCCTCAGCCGGATGAGCAGCGGGAGCACGTGGAGGTTTGCGCAGAAGGCGGAGTCATCGTCCAGAAGATGGCCAGTCGGGTCTCTGAGGACGGGGGTGCAGCTCTGATCGCAGACTACGGGCACGACGGAACGAAGACGGACACGTTTAGAGTGAGCGTCCTGTTCATGAGTAGTCCTTTCAGTTTGGGCCTGTGGTTCAGCTTAGGTCATATCCACCAGTTGCCCTTTTAGGGGTCAATTGTCCTTGGGTGTTATCGATGAGCCTAATTCAATCCATCTGCCTTGCCGACGAGCAGACAAAGGCTGTGTGTGTTTCTGTAGAAGTAGTTCTGTAAATCTGTAAGTACAGCTCATGCAAGGTGTGTATAGATTATACAAAATACATACATTTTACCTAATGCAATCTGCCCACAAGCACTAACATGATGCATGTTTGTTTTTTTTCTGAAGGATGCCAAAAATTCCTAGTGATCATAACCTAATCCTATTTTTTTTTTTCTTTTTTTTTTTCATTGAAGGGTTTCAGAGGACACAAACTCCATAATGTACTCGAGGCCCCGGGCAGCGCTGACCTGACTGCAGACGTTGACTTTAATTATCTGAGGAAGATGGCTGGAGACGCGGTGGTCTGCCTCGGACCCGTCACACAAAGAGCCTTTCTCAAGAACATGGGCATCGACACACGCCTTCAGGTCAGGATATAAGGGTCACACAGACAACACACTCCGTAATTGTTTTATACTTTAATGATGTCACAAACGATTAAGACTGGTGTTCAAGTCAAACCGGGACTTGTCATAAAATTTTTTATGAATTAAGGAATAAAAACGGTTGCCATTTACAGAATACTTTAAGCACAGTACGATGTTAAAACATTCGAATGTAAACAAAACATTTTAAAGTAACCTTAAAGAAAGCTGTATGTATGTGCATGACAATTCCGGCCAAGGTGGTTCAAAGCCCAGTGTAGTCACTCTCGTGAACACTCATTGAGTGGAAACCCTGATCCTTGAAAGTTAATGGATAAACTTCTCGTCCAAAGTGTGGACGAGACGCATCTGTCTGTAGGAATCGTCCAGACATAAGGAATAATATTAACGATTATTCAATCCATTTGATATTCAGCCATTAAGAAGAGTTTCTTCAGTAAGTTCACCTTGGAAATTACATGTAACTTCATTACTTATAACACATTCTTTTTTTTTTATGTTTGTCCCATTTTCCAATATATTGTTTAGGATAAAGCATCCCAAATTCCTAATACGCTAATTATTCTACAGCACTGTAAAGTATATCTGACCAACAGTCATGTGACCATTCTTTCTTTTTGAAGTTAGTTCTTTTGTAGGTTTTTGAATGGGGTTTTCACCTTTAAATACATAAAGAACAAACAGTATTGTAACAGTTTTTCATTTATATCTGCTTTAATGTAAATCCATAAAAACATGACCTCTGTGGTCCTTCTCAGATCCTGCTGAGAAGCTGCAACGACTCTCCCACCCGAGCTCAGCTCGTCCACAGCTACAGTATGCTGACTGATCCGGATAAGATGGGAAACAGATTCCAGTTCTTCTCGATGCTGCATCCCAGTCGCCTCGCTCAGCCGGAGGAAGAGAAACGAGTCATGATGGAGAGAAGAAGGAAGGGCACAGCACCGCTCCCTGTGGCTGGATTCAGTGAGCTCGGACTGAACTGAGAGCCAAATGCAAGCCCTAAGTATTTTAAGTAAAAGCCCTAAAACAAAGCCCTACGTAAAAGCAAAAGACGAGGTGAAGGAGGTGAACCATGCGATCGTCCACTGTGGGTGAGAAGCTTGGATAAGACAACTGAGCACATGACATACTAGCGATGAAGGCAGTAGCTTTGTACAATGCAATTTTTTTCTCTTTTAAAAGTTTTGATGTATCACACTGTATAGTACATTTAATATGCTTGATTCTTTCTTAAAATGTAGTTTGTTGTATAAAATCCTGATTTGTTTCATGCATTGTGTCCATGTTGAATAGAGACCTGTGTCTAGACTTGGTGTTTCTCATCAGACTATGCCTTCATGGTGCAATCTAATTTAGCCGCCGACCACTTTTTCTAAATTAAATCATGTTTTATAGAGGCCTTTAAGCACTTTCTGCATCACTAAACACTGAATCACTGAAAGCTTATGGCAAAGCACTGCACTAATGTGGCAGGGACAGAGTGAATCAAAAGCAAGGCTGTGGCTGTAATCAAATACTGTAGCCATGGTTGATGGAGTGAAGTCTTCTGCTCTTCTGTTTCGTCCATCAGCGTGATGAAAAAGTGGAATCAGAAAATCATCCACTCCAGTCAACTTTTCCCCATTTTTTTTCCTTTTCTTAGAATTTTTTCAAGACTACATGTAAAAAATGATGGTTAAATAGTTTGGATATGACCTGCCTGGTTGCAACCTCTGCTTTTTGTGAAGGAAAGAACAAAACTTTTCATAATGTATGAAGACTACGTACTGTACCTACGACAGGCAGAAATAAAAGGTTGTTGTGTAGTTAAAGTGCATAAAAAACCAGAAAATTAAGCCGACTGTGGTGTATACGACATTAAAAATTAAAATGTAATTTCATGGTGTTGTAATACACACATTGGAATGTTTCCTGTACATTTCTTTTTAAATGTAAGAATATTGTTATATAAATTAATAGAAAATTCAAAGTCTATTAAAATCTTACATTAAACAACATCGTATGATGCATTTATGGCACAGTTTTAGCTATACCGCTACAGAAATCTAGAAATAAAGATTCATCGTTAGTGCATATACGAGGGATGTTCAAGTCAAACCGGGACTTTTGATTGTGCTGAAATAACAACAGTTATAAGAGTAAAAAGGTTTATTTCTCTCTGTCTCTCTCTCTGTCTATTCTCTATTATATAGTGTATACAGTGGTGTGAAAAAGTGTTTGCCCCCTTACTGATTTCTTATTTGTTTGCATGTTTGTCGCAATTTAATGTTTCAGATCATCAAACACATTTAAATATTAGTCAAAGATAACACAAGCAAACACATCACGCAGTTTTTAAATGAAAGTTTTTATTATTAAGGGAAAACTAAATCCAAAAATACATAGCCCTTGTGTGAAAAAGTGTTTGCCCCCTAAACCTAACTGGTTTGGCCACCGATTGCCAACTGCAATCAAGCATTTTCGATAACTTGCAATGAATCTGTTACAGCGCTGTGGAGGAATTTTGACCCACTCAGCTTTGCAGAATTGTCGTAATTCAGCCACATTGGAGGGTTTTCGAGCATCAGCCGCCTTTTTAAGGTCATGCCACAGCATCTCAATTGGATTCAGGTCAGGACTTTGTGGATATATTCTCGACACTAATGCATTTATCCCGGCATTTTACTACAGTAATGCTTGGATATCATTAAAGTAGAAAGTTTTCTCCGTACGCCAGAGCCTTTATCAGACTGCCTTTTTTACGTCTGAAACGCTGACCTCCCAGGAACTCCTTTAATGGCCCAAACATGTGGAAATCATTTAGAATGAGATCAGGACTCTACAGGGGATTTTGGCGATGACTTCCAGCTAAACTCAAGTGGTATTTGTGAGTGTGTACAGTTCTGTTCTACCTTTATACTATATATTATATTATAAGCATTTTTATAAATGTATGCTTTTTTGCAGGGATGTATTAAAAAGTAGTGTTAATAATATGTACATAGTAAATACTATACTTATACTTAATATATCGTACTATAATGTCCCATAAAATTCTACATACAAAAAAAAACTCATTAAATCTTCATAGCTGAAATGTCCACTTAATCCTGAAATTATGGATAATGGTAAAATAGCCAAGGCGTGGGCTTTTGCCAGGTCATGTGATCAGCGAAATAATGGCAGTGGATGAGAAATGGGTGTCCCCGGCTCCCGCTTGCCTTAACGAGGCCATGTGGAGCCACCACATCTGGTAATCATTGAGTTGGAGTGGAGTGGAAGGGGAGTACAGACACACACATACACACACACGCGCACATACTACATGTTGGATTATGTTCTGACAGGAGTGGCGAACACCCATGTGCCTCAAGCAACAGTAGCATTTAAAAGATACGGTTACAAATCAGCTGTCAATACAGAAAACACAAGAATAAATATATGCATTTATATGTAAACCATCCTGCGGTAGAAACGAGCTCTAGATCTGTCTTGTATTTCCTTAATTTGAGACCAATGAATGAATCTGGTGCCCTAAAGTGAAATCAGCCTTTACCTGACACACATGCATACAGTATACTGTACCATGATTACAGCAGGCGGTATCCAGTGGGTTCATCGCATAACCGCTGTCCTCTTTGTTCATTTACTCCGAAGCCCATCGGGAGCAGCATGAAGTAACCACAGAGCCGCGCTGCTCTCTACTGCAGAGGCAAGTTCACTTTAAAAGAGCTCAGGCGGCGTCATACTGGACTGTTTAAGTCTCATTTACACTCTGTTAGCACCTCATTGCTTTAACGTCTGAACTGTGTGTATAAAGACAAGAATGATCGCTGGTGTGTTTAATCACAAAATTTTAAATATTCTAAAGTTAGAATCGTCATCGTGATCCTTCTGTCTGCCATGGAGTTCGTTCAAACCGTCCATGATTGTTTTTTCTGGCTAGAATTTGGTTTCACGTTTTCATGACTCTAAAACATGTGTATCTGATTAGTACATGTGCATTTACCCTGAATGCAATGACGATTCAATTACGGCCAAAATGTGGGGTTGGTGCTAAAAAGTGTCTCGTAAATTTCATGAATTTTCAGATAGGATCGTATGAGACCATTTTTCATAGTACTTAATGCTTCTTCTCCCGGTCCATGCTTCGTTTTTTTTTTTGTAAATACTGTAAGCATACACATTTATATTTTTATCCACGAAAAAGAAACACATTCGCTAAATACAATTTAATGCCCTTTTATGTAGTGTCCGTAACTTGTTTGAATTCAAATCTTTCAACGATCTTACTGTTCATTCAGATGAAACTTGGCCAATTTAGATTTCATGTGAAAAGACATAAACCTGAAAAAAGGGTATTTGTTAAGATATTGCAACATGAATGTGACATGGTTAAAGACACTATAGTTTTTTTGTTTAAGCTTTTACAAAAAAACGGAACGCTTTAATTTAAACAACATAGCAGCTTAAAAATTAAATTTTACTATCTATACTCATGAAAAATATGAATAATTAGCATTTTAAATTATTATTGTTTGAAGCCAGACAGTATAACGCTGAAAAATGGTCAAAAACATCCCATTTCCAGTAACCATTTACACTTGGGTATGACAAAGTTGTACAGAAGAAAGATTTTATTAGATATGTGAATTTTAAAAATATACAAAACAATGACTGCCGCCAGTCCAGTGGCAACATGGACTAACAAAGATTCTCAGGATCATGTCATTAATGTTCCTTGCTGTAAAAATATGGCGGTCTTTGTTAAGTCCACACTTCATCTCTTCCCAGCATATCACATAAGCCTGACCTATGAAAATATAGGATTCTCCCAAACTTTCTCATTTTCCCCCGAGTGAATTATCCAAGGCATATTTAGGATCCCTGGTCTACTGTGATTCCCTCTGAAATTTGCTTTATCAGCAAATGGTTTTCAATGGTTCCCATTTCATTCACAAAATACAGAGATAAAAAAAAAAAACAGCATTAAATTCCCACAATTCAAAGCATTTAGAGATTTACTGATGAAATCTTGCCAATCGAATGAAAAAAAATTAAATACTCAAAAAGATGACATCACAATTTTGCCTTGACTGCATGGTTTGGAGTTGATGTTTGCTTCTTTAGCTCTATACTAGAGCCACAAAACTAATGTTGCTGACATGTTTTTAAAAAACTGTTTGCAGCAGATATGCTTATGTGGGTTCTTATACACTAAGACAACAAGAAATGAACAAAAGCACATTGCAGAGATTAAATATGTAGCAGCAGTCAAATTTCTTCCTCATCACATAGCACATGATGTCACATCGGGTAAGCGGTTTGGCTTTATTTGAAGGTAGCCTTGAACGTTAAAATTAAATTAAATCAGATGATATAGTTCACATTTATTGGGTTTGCTATTTTTTATGGAAGAAAAAAAATATTCGATAAGTTACATATTAAAAAAGAAATCTGTCACTGAGCCAACTGGTTTAAGGGCAAACTCCAAACATGTGCTAGCTGACTGATAATTTGGTGTAAACGTAGATATTTTATATATTCTTTTGAATTATTTATGGCCAAAACACCTATTACATCATGCCTATTACATCATTCTATTCCTCATAATTAACATTTGCCTGCAAGGCAATACTCCAAACAAAAAAGTTGGCTAGAAAAAAATCCAAACCCTGATTATGAAAAAAAACTTTTTTGTATACTAATAAACTGCTTGATGTCTTCCACAATAAAAGTCATTTCATACAGAATCTGACTTTTTTCGTCAGAAAAATCCGGATTGAATGAACACAAATCTGTGTTACACTGCCTGTATTTGCATACTGAACCCTGATTGGCTCTTACGTTTTATGATGTAAGAACACTCCTTTCACATATTCAGTACTTACGTTTTATTCAATTTTCAAGCTCAAATTTATCTGACAGAAATTAATAAGAAAATATTGTATTAAATTTAGGGTAACTTTTAATTTGCCAAATATGCAACATCAGAGCCACAATTTTCCTTACAGATTTGAGAAACAGTAAATTTTAAATAGAGAAGCTGGGGGAAAGTCCTGCTTAACCTCCATTCATATTGTTGAATTAAAAGAAAAAAGATAAGAAAACCGGACGTTGTCCAAACACAGCTTACCAGGAGAGCTGGTGTGTCTTTCTGTTATAGATGACTATTTAAAATTCAAAAGTGTAAATTTCAAATTCTGGAGTGAAAAAATAAAAAAATTAAAGATAAATTAAAAAAAAAAAAATCACAAACATTTCAGAGCATCTCAGAGAATCTGAATTTATAGTGAGGCTGGTGTAAGGAACAGTGTAAAAAAGTTTCAGTCTGTGAGAGTTAGCAACATTTTAGAAATTATGTAATAAAAACTAAATTAGGATAAAAACGCCAAGGAAAAACAAAAAACAGCCATGATTTTTGTCCCACAAATTCTCAGTATTTCTGACTTTTTAGCTCATGCACCATCTGATATCATTTCAAAGCAATAGTGTTTAAAGTGGCCGATTCTCAGGCTAATCATCATCATCATCTGCTTATTCCTTCATAGCTTTTATTCCTGAAATGCCAGCCACAGACTGCAATCTTGGAACTTGGTCTTGACACACAGTGTATTCCAGGAGACATCTTAACTTAACAAGCCACAAAAACGTTCACATTTGTAACAATAAGAAACACTTAATCCATAGAATTCGGTTTAAAGACTTGAGATGAATCAGCTACTGTACTTATAAACTCATATCTTCAGCTCCATCTCGGACACGTCTCTAGAAGTTTCCACAAATGAGGGTAAATTTTTGCAATGCCTTCATTATTCACATTCTCCTCACCAAATAGTCCAACTGCATAAACAGGCTTCGCGTTCCAGTTTTGAATCACTTCATTTGCCAAAAAAAAAAAAAAACTTAAGACTTAAGCTGTATTAAAATATTATGGTGTAAAATACCTAAATACTCCAAACTGTGTGAGTCAAAAAAGTAGAAAAATATCGCTTTCGGAGGCTACAGACTTCCCACCTCCACCAGTCCACATGTTTTCGATCCCACCCCACCTTCATAGTCCCTGAGGTGGGTGAAATGGCAGTGCAATTGGTTCTTACGGTTCATTTCGAAACGCTGGATTGCTGAAAAGGCAGTGAGTGAGAAGACAGAGCGGGATGCAAACGTCAAGTCATGTCTCTGGAATGTCATGATGAAAGAACAACCTGAAATCGTGGGCCATGTCCTTGTACGCAGAGCCAGAGTCACTCTTCACGAATGCTACGTTACTAATCACTGCTGGTCCACTCTAAGTGTGCTTCAGGCAAATCATTTACACTCCCTCTACTTAATGCTGCCAGTCTACACTTGGCGAGATGAGCAGATTCACCTATAGGATACCTCTTTAAAAAAAGAGCTAAACCTCGGAAGTTCGGAAGAAAGTGTACTGTAGCAAGTGTACATCCTGGCCTCTAGGGGTCCTCCTCCATGTCCTCTAAGTTAGGAGCCATGATGAAGTGCTTGGGATAGGGAAGGCTTCTCTCGTCTGCGTATTCCTCCCAGCGTGCGTCGTCGCTCTCATGGGTGATGTAGCGCTCGCCTCGTCGCGTCTCGAACTCCCGCAGATCCAACCACGTCTGATAGTCCTGTCAGGAGAGAAGTAAAGTGGTACATTTCACTCAATCAACTCTGCATTACGAATGAGACGCTTTCACTAGAGAACATGCTGTTGATACTAGTAGATGTGCGTACTGCACATAACATGAGCACCACAAAAAATACCAAACAACAGTAATTTATATTACTGTTTAAATTTAGTAAAAATATTTATTTGAAAATTAGCCAAAAGGCTGCGGTGTTCGTCCCAATCTTTGATCAGAATTTTAAACCCTGTTAGAAATCTAAGAGACAATGGATGTGGGCTTATGTAAAAATTATGTTAATCGACATAAAATGCTACAAATAAACTGTAAAATTTCATTGTTTTTAGGTTGTATTTGCAACGTCATGTTTGAGTTGGTCATTTAACAATATCTTAATGTCACTTCATCAAAAACATATTGAAAACAATGTTGTCCGAAGTTGTCTCGACAGGGGACGTTATTGTTTCAACTATATTATATAGTCATATATCATCTAGTGTCAGGGTTTGGTTTCTTTTATTTTGCCATTTTGGTACGTCCACATGCTATCTGGCTCATCATACAACGAATACTCCCCAACCTGGAGATATATTTGTCGTTTCTGTGGCAGTCGGGTTGCCTGCTCGACGTCCGATTGTCATTCACACACTGCAACCAATTTGGGAACGCCAATTAGCCTAACCTGTGTGTCTTTAGACCGTGGGAGGAAACCCAGGAAACAAGAACAGGCAGGAATCGAACCGTCGACCCTGTAGGTGCGAGGCGACAGTGCTAACCACCAAGCCACCAGGCCTCCCCCTATTAGGCTTTCTACTGGGATTACATTACATGACTAACATTCAGGCAAAGGAAAAATTTAACAGTTAAGTAGATTTCTGATCATATAATTTTGTACGTAGTAGTGTCACTAAACATATTTCTTCTGAAATAAATGAAAGAAAGTATCAGCCTTACTTTGTCATATAGCTACAAACAAATCCAATGTATATGTATGTGTCAGTTTGGGAAATCCCTTCACATGGTGACATTTTGATATTTTCTATTACATACTGTATACAGTTCTGAAAATTACAGACTTCTATATTCACATTAGCGAAAACTGCAGGCAGTTTTATACATCATTAAGCAAATTATGGTGTTAAATAATCTGCCTCCATATACGCAACATGATTTTCAGAGGAAGAAAGTTAAAAGGGTAAATAATGCATTTCTGCGATGCGTTCGTGTAAATGTCAAAGGATGTTTTAGACTGAAAAAAAAACTGATTCTGGTTAAATGCCTGACTTTTCATTCTTTTTTCAATTCAGCCACAGTGATATCTGATGAGTTTTCTCAGATCAATACTCACATGCATTAAGATACTGTACGTCTGTGCTTGTATTGCATACCTGAAGCCAGGGATGGCTGAGAGACTTGTCAACACTGAAGCGTTTTCTCATCTTCACTTGAAGCAGGTTGTTGATTAAGTCGATGGCTGGTGCAAGAGGGGAAACAAAACAACTTTAGACGTCCAAATCGGCAATACGGCTGAGCTTTAGTACACATTTAGCCTTAGAAATGCTGGACAGTTTATTACACATCCTATATAAATACTTCTAACTATAGACTGTGGCACCTGATTACACTTAAGTACACTTTCGGCATTGCCTCCTCCACTCTAGCTAAAATGATAGATACACCCTTTGTCTCTGTCACAGTGTCTCTGCGGCCTCCTACCTTCTCCAGAGATTTCCTTCCAGGGATTGGGCGGATACATGAAGGCAGCATTCTGGATCTGGTCGTTAATGTCCTCGTCCTCGTTAAAGGGGAAGGTGCCACTCAGACTCACATACACGATGACGCCGACTGACCACATGTCCAGAGAGCGGTTGTAGCCTTTACTTCGCAGCACCTCAGGAGCCAGGTACGCCGGTGTGCCCACTACCGAGCGCCTAAACGACTTCTCTCCGATGATGCGGGCGAAGCCGAAGTCACACAGCTTCACCTGTGATCAGCGCCGGGCGCTCATTTTAAAGTCACATGCTATATATGGATATAATAATAGATAATGGATAAATCTGTTTCTATAAAATTTCTCACCTGTGGAAAAGGCTCCGCTGACGCCAGAAGCACATTCTCAGGCTTCAAATCACAATGTACAATGTTCTTGAAATGGAGGTGTCTCAGGGCGACCAGAATCTGATGGAAGCACAGATATAGATATGGTGGGATTAGAATTAGAATTAATTTTAGAATAAATTTTTTTAGAATTAGAATGAACTTTGCATTGTGATGTTTATTATGCAGATTATACTTATGAAATTTTAAATACTTTTTAAAATACTATATATATATCTTGCTTAACTATCTAACTGCTTTCAAAGCTAAAGCCAAAACTGCAGCATGATGGATTATCTCTCGAACCGAAGGCTTTCCCCTCACCTGAGTCACTAGGAATTTAGTGAGTCGCTCTGGAAGTCGACTCTTTTCACTGGACAAGATCATCTCCAGCATATCTCCATGGAGCTTCTCCATGACAACAAACACCCGCTCAGGAGTCTCAAACATGCACTCGAGGTTCACGATGCCTGGGTGGTGCAGGTTCTGTAAGACAAAAAGAAAAACCACAATTTTTTTTTTTTTTATTGTGTGGGCAACAGAGCTATTTTAAACATTATAGTATGACAAAGGCAACAGCAACTTTGCAATAATGAATGTGTGTGTATGTACATCCAACACTCTAGGATCGAAACCTATACCACATTTGGTCTTGAAACTTTTTTACCTGTAAAATGGCCACTTCGTTCCGTAGCTGGCTCTCCTGCTTGGTGGGGAAACGCATTTTGTCTATGACCTTAATGGCGACGTCTCGCTTGGTTTTTCTGTGCTTGCCTTTAAATGAGAAACAACATAAAATTCTGACATTAACAAAGTGCATTTCAAACAAAACAGTCTGGTGGTGAAGCCTGCCTGTCTCCATCAGCGTCCTATATTGTTTGTGAGTGAATGCACTCATTAGGAGAAAATGCAGCAGAGTTCCACTAATAAAAGTTTATTTGTATGGCACGAACTAAAAACAATCAAGCTCTTTTTGTCTCTCTAAAAGCATCGTCTTATACTATTATTTTCGTGGTTGCACTCTCTACTAATATACGGTACTGTGCAAAAGTGCCCAATGCTTCAAAAACTAGACTTTAAACATTTCTACATAAAAATATCATAAAAAGCAGGAAACAGTAATAAACTAAATTAATACGTGGCATGTCACAATACAAACATCAGAAGTTCTTTTGCGAACCTGGGGTCTGATATGTAATAAAATAAGGACTGTATACGCACGTTATACACATACAATGCATTAGGTATGATTTGTGGAAAGTTAGTCTTTACTGGTTAAACAGGTGGAGCTAAATAAGACTCATGTTTTTACCCATGATTCCACCCACATTTCTACCAATCACAAAAAGCTCTGACCATAAAACTTATAGTTAGCAAGCTAACTAGACTTAGTATTAACAAAAGTGACTGTCATCAACATCATCACCCGATAGTGTCAAACACACTCAAGCATTTAAAGGCATGGAAGTCAAATTACAGCTTTATAAACGTGCAACTTTTCCTCGTAATGATTTATGAGGGTGTTACGGGTCGTTAGGGGCATGTCTATAAAACAACACCAGTTTCCAAAACTGGGTTTTTATTTTTAGGTATGTAAAACATTTGTTCTAATGCAGTGGGTTAAACTGGTTTATCATGTCTACATAATTTTCTCGAATATACAGCATGCACTCATAAGAAATGACAAATATTTTAATATTGCTCCTTTAAATACTACCTATGCACACTCATTTATACTCCATAAACCTTTTCTGTAATCTTATATACCCATATTAATTTTACACTCTATTACATTATACAAGCCTCCATACTCGTACAAACCCTCCGATACACTCTTGCATGCTTTCTACTTAATCTGTACACACTCTATACTTATATACAATTTATATATACATTGTAGACCCATCAGATTCATGTATATATATTCAGTCTGTAATGTTTATTTATATGGGCATGCTTTATACTCCTCACACTCCTCATTTTAAATACTTATTTATCCTCTAAATCATTGTCCTGCTGTACGAGCTCCTGTTGTGCTACTTGGAAGCTAATGTGAATCTAAATTGCTCTTAGTCTTCTATATAAACAATCATGGTATTTCATTTAATTATTAGATTAGATTAGATTAGATTAGACTTTATTGTCCTTGCCACTTACGCACCAATGGTTAGATGCTAGCATTTCAATGCCCTTGAACATGTACAAAGCCAATGAAATGATGTTAATAATAATAATTTTTATAAAAATCTAAATGCAGATCTAAGATTAAGGTGGCCTTATGTACATGCCCATGGGGGTCTTAAGTATAAGAGATGCAGTAGGTATTACTAATAGCTTCCTGATGCTGATTGTGCTGCACTGTGTTGCTACTTATACTTGTAGGTTGGCTGATTGTTTCTTGCTGTACTATATGAACTATTCTGTAGATCTTGTACTCAGCACTGTGATCCTAAAACCTTAGTCTTCAGCTTACCTCCATACACAATCCCGAACTGTCCTGAACCCAGGACCTCGTCAGCGAAGATCTGGTACACCGAGCTGATATCCTTAAATAGAGACGGCACTGTCAGTAACGCTCTGTCAGTAAGTTGTAGTAGTATTAAATAAAAAAAAACAATGTTCTGCAAACTTAGAATGAAACGAAGCCTGATGTTATAATTGAAACGTTAGGTTTATTTAATGTGTGCTGATCTTGTGGGGGGGAAAAATAAACACACTGCAGGATAAAGTTTCACAAAGCTGATGATTCTGGCACTGTGATTAACCTTTTCTACATTGTTGGAAGTACGTGAAGGTAAATGCTTGTGATGGCTCGGGAACAAGGCAGTGCCTCATTAAGTTGCTCTTGGCCCGAAAATGCCTTTTGGGAATTTTGGCATCATTTCAGGCTGGCCTTAGGCAACACAAACTGTAATCGTTATGATTATGGTAGCTTTATCTTGTTTACAATTAAATAGAATGGAAAAAAAAAAAAAAAAAACAGGTCAACAAGAGAAACAGGACACACTTACCACATTTTCTGTAATCTGTGAGTTGGATACTGAGATGCTGATGGACAGTTCTTCTAAAAAAAATGTTAAAAGAATATTAAAATTGTAACAGTATCTGCAGATATTATATAATATAAGTCTTATATGAGAATGCAAAACAAAGGAGAGCCTCTGTAAAGCAATGTTATACAGCTCATGCTGTACACAACGTATCCGCAACGATCACTTAAAAATACCTGAGCTGTAGCTGACTAAAAACTTTCAACTTGGTTTACCCTGAAATACATCATGATAACCAAAATATGAATCCTGATTTCATTTTTTATGCTGTTTACAATAAAATATACAGTAAAGCAGTGTTTCTAATACACACAGCTCTGCAGCAGCTCGACTCCAGCGAGGCGCATGCCTCCCTGACCTTTACAGAGCATGGCTGTGTTTAATTTTGTGTTTAAACACAAGTACAGCGCCACAAGGCCTGGCAGCTAAACCAGGCGTATTTGCTGAAGCAGAACACCACATCGAGCCTTTATCCAATTTTAAACACACAGTATCACATAGAAGTCATGGGCAATAATTAAGTTAGTCTGGTAAGCTCTAGAAAACAGCGATTAGGGGAAAAAAAGGCATCCCTGGTGTCAAAACAAGATTTCAATCTGCTCCCTGGATCAATTTGATGAACGAGCAAACATACCCAAAGCTGGATGATGGAGAGGTTAGTTTGTACACAAAGCAGCCAATAAACCCTTAGTCTGTAGGTGAAATTTACAGAGCTGCCAGTTAACAAAGTGACACAGTGTGTCCCCGATTTAGGTGAAAATTTGCTTACAGTAAACCTTCACATGCTCAGAACTTAATAAAACGTTATCGCTCGGATAGCAGTGATGGAATACTAGGAGTCATTCAAACCCAAAAGGAAACATCTTGCTGAATTTTTTTTATGCTGGGGGAGCAATCCTGTCCACTCTTGAAGAGTTTTAGACCAATCCTGTCCACTCTTGAAGAGTTTTAGATCAATCCTATCCACTCTTGAACAGCTTTAGACCAATACTGTCCAATCTTGAAGAGTTTTAGACCAATACTGTCCACTCTTGAAGAGTTTTAGACCAATCCTGTTCATTCTTGAATTGTCTTAGACCAATCCTGTCCAATCTTAAAGAGTTTTAGGCTAATCCTTTCCATGTTTGAAGGGTTTTAGACCAATCCTGTCCACTCTTGAAGAGTTTTAGACCAATCCTATCCACTCTTGAACAGTTTTAGACCAATCCTATCCACTCTTGAACAGTTTTAGACCAATCCTATCCACTCTTGAACAGTTTTAGATCAATCCTGTCCACTCTTGAAGAGTTTTAGACCAATCCTATCCACTCTTGAACAGCTTTAGACCAATACTGTCCACTCTTGAAGAGTTTTAGACCAATCCTGTTCATTCTTGAATTGTCTTAGACCAATCCTGTCCAATCTTAAAGAGTTTTAGACTAATCCTTTCCATGTTTGAAGAGTTTTAGACCAATCCTGTCCACTTTTGAAGAGTTTTAGAACAATTCTGTCCACTCTTGAGGAGTTTTAGACCAATCCTATCCACTCGTTAAGAGTTTTAGAGTCCTGTCCACTCTTGAAGAGTTTTAGACCAATCCTGTCCAGTCTTGAAGACATTTAGACCAATCCTGTCCATGTTTGAAGAGTTTTAGACCAATCCTGTCCACTCTTGAAGAGTCGATGTAAGTCGCTCTAGATAAGGGCGTCTGCCAAATGCTGTAAATGAATTGTGACTAATCCTTTTAAATGCTAAAATATGTACTGTATGTATATGACCAATCCTTCCTAAAGAAGATCCAAAAAGATGCCTATGCCTTTCAGTCCTGAGCAATTCTCAATTAAATATTTTTGTAATCAATGTAGTAGCCTTAGTTTTCTTAGCAAATGCTGGCCATGATAAAACTGTTAGCCATGTGTATAGAGTATGCTCCCATGTGAATTAACTTCATTTGTCCCACTAACTTCATATTTTGCCATCTGCTAATGCCTGCATGGAAGCAAAATCCACAACTACTTCTGCTGGGTCACGCAGTCCTGATGCACGCCTCTGCTCTGTTGTGTATATAGCCGACATATGCTTTTTCACAATTAAATAATTCCAGCTATGCCACTACAGGGTACTGCAGGTCATTAAGGCAACCAGAGTCAACCCCCTGCAGCTCTTAACCCTGAAAAATCTTAATCTCACAGCTTATTAGTCAATGATTTACCCTAAACCATATTATTCAGTAACTATAGTGACACTAACAGGAAACATGTGTAGGTTTTAGAGAGTGTATATGTCAAATCTAAACCAAAAGCCAGCTGCTTGGAGTTTAAGAGTTGACACTCCCAATGGTCCTACAACATGTAATTTGCGAATCATGGTTTTCATTAAATCAATTGCAATTTAAAATTACCCTGACCTTTTCCTTTTGTCTTGTTAGTTCAGTTAGAAGACATGCAGGGAATCACTGTGACTTGCACTCTTGCACTGTGTTTTGTCACAACACACTGCTGGGGATGGGACAGATCATGACACTGTGTTCGAGGTTATGGCCTTACCACCACCCTACACCCCCCAGGTCATACTGGGTCTCTGTAATATTGAGTGTAGAACTATTGATTTAGCCGAACTGCTATGAATGACAAGGTTAGAGACAACGAGTCAGAAAAAAATGTGAATAAATTCCTATAAACATATTTACATCATGGTGAATGCAGATAAATGAATCATAGCTGTGTCATGCACACAAAAGATGCTTGTCATTAGTATAGTTATAGTATAGGCATGTGCTTTCGTCTGTATACCACTATACAGTATACTGTAGTACTGAGGTTGAGCACAGACAGCATTCATACCGTGGATTATATTTGCTATGGAAAGTGTAGTAAATGGGATTTTCAATCCTTTATCAGATTGCCCTTTTTAAAAAAATATATTAAACTTCCAATTTCCAGTCCAAAACATTCATCATGCCGTCTTTTCTTCAATGTTTCCTTTCTTTGTAAATTGTGTAGCTTAAGCCCCCATGGACTTCTTCCTTTTTTTAATTTTTATTTCTTCCTCCATTTTTTTTTTTATCACAGTTCCGCACTTTTCTTCATCGGATTCTTTCTTTTTCTATTAGTTTGATGTCTTTCTTTCTTTCTTTCTTTTCTTTTGAACAGTGTGAATATAATAGCATTTACACAAAAATAATATTTTTGTTATATAGCAAACTGTTATATTTGCAATAGCAAATAATATGTACAGTACATAATATGTTATAGTATTACGTGCTGATAAGTTGTTGTTATTATTATTATTATTATTATTATTATTATTATTATTACAGAAGATCCAATACATTATTAAATAACTGCACTGACAGCATTGTTATTCCTAAGCATTACAAGGCACAGGTCAGGAGGTCAGAACTACAACAACATGGGAATAATTCTAATAATAATATTAATGCTGGCAGCAGGAGCTATTGGAACACAAGTAAGTGACTGTGTATCTTAGACAGATGTTGTCTGTCTGTGTATTACTCACTGTGGTCTTTTCCCTGGCCGTGGCTGCTGCACACGCTGGGCTGAGGGGTGACGGGCATCAGGGCCTGCCGGATGGCCTTCTCCCAAGCATGTGCCACCTCCAGACCGACTCCTGATGCTGCGAGTGTCGCGCTGGTGTGCTGCATGCCCGTGTTCTCCCCTACGTAATACACCATGTTGTCTGTGATGATCTCGAAGCAGTGCCGATTGCTTCCCTGCGCCAGGCTACTAAAATCCTGCGCCAGGTCCACCTGCAGGATTTCTGACAGCGGGATCTCCTGGATCATACACACACGCACGCATGCACAAAGGTAGCAGAGGTTGAGTCCTATTCCAGTTTGGCTTCAATAAGGAAAGCTGGTCTGTAACTCCTTACACCCTCTCTCTCTCTCTCTCTCTCTCTCTCAACCACTCTACTCAGAAATAAACTAAGAGGGCTTTTCTTTCGGTTCCACACCAGAAAAATCCCACCTTCCTTCCTTGAGGCCAACCCGCCCATGAAGAGAAGAGCGTTTAAGAGGGAAGGAGTGAAGATCTAGCCAATAGGAGCCAAGCTGCCTGTGGTCAGAGCCGAGCGCCACATGAGAGGGCGCCGGATTACAGGGCAGGACGGGCACGAGCCACGCTGGCGGCCTGCCAGTCTGAATAACACCCCGCCAGAGTTTGTGGAGCGCGGGAAGACCCCCACCCTGACTCCTTATAACCTCTCTCTCTTTCTCTTTCACTCACATACACACACACACACACACACACACACACACACATTTCCTAATCATACTTCAAAGGAAGGGGTCATATTCTAAAAAAGCTAAAAGAGGTCAGAGGGTTAGTTAAGATAAATTAAAAAAAACAGTACCAGGAGGAAGAGATGGCTGGGAGGTGTAGCATTAGGTAGGCAGAGACAGAGAGAGAGAGAGAAAACAAGAGAGGGAGAGACACAAATCCACACATCGCCCTGCCTGTCTGTGAGAGAGGCGTAAAAAAATGTCACACACACAGACAGCAGTCTGGGTATTTTAAGAGGAATAGTAGGCAAACTGTATAAATGGAACTTAAGGAGTACGTCATTTTCACCTCACAGTTTCACTCCAGAAATACATTCAAATACTCCTTAGTTTCATGCTAAGAATTTTGGCTTTTAAATGGAGTTGAATTTTGAATGTAGTTTTTATTACTCCTCCTTGCTATTAATACAGGGACGTTACCATCCTCTATCTCTTGTTCTCTTGTTCATTTTGAAAAATGAAATAAAAAGAATGTATGTTTTCCACCTTTCCGACGAATTTACATGTAAATTCCACTGTGAGATTGCAATATTCGAGGGGCGTTCGAGTCAAACTGGGACTTTTGATTGTACAGAATAATAAAACACATTCATGAGAGTAAAAACTCCCCTTTAATTCTGTATATAAATCCCCTGCTACACTAATGCACCTATCCCAGAGTTTCACTAATGCTTCGATACCATCAAGATAGAAAGTATTCTCAGTATGCTAGAAGCATGATCAGACTACCTGCTTCATGAAACACTGGCCTCCCAGGAACTCCTTAAATGGCCCAAACATGTGGAAAATGGCTTGGAGAAAGGTCAAGTGTGTACAGGGCATGTGGCAATAACTACCAGCCCAACTCAAATGGAGTTTGTGAATGATTGTGTTTACAGTTTCTGTCTCTTTTACAAATTGGCAACAAGTTATCTATTGATTTTCAAGGATCTGGTGTTCCACTTGCTGAATCTTGTACAAATTATAATTAACATATTTAAATCTTTAATGATACATTAAAAAAGGTAAAAACAGAAATGTACAATATAAAAGATTAAACTGATGACAGGATCTTGGGTACACAAAAAGTCAATGCTGGCCATCGAAACACCAAGTACACTACAATCCACTGTGCATGGGCCCACAAGGCAAAGAGGTGAAGGCTGCCACCCTGGCCTTCAAACTCCCCAGACCACAATTTGAATTAGCACTCTTGGAAACGTGCCAGACAAATATCTGATCCACGGAGTCTTCACCCCCCAACCCACAGGATCCACAGGAGCCACTGGCCACGTCCTGGTGCCAGACACCACAGTACACCAGCAGAAGCCTTGCAGAGTCATGCTCCGAGGGGCCAGACAAGGTGAACCTACACAAGACTGGGCTTATTGTTCTATGTTATAATGTTTTGGCTGATCGGTGTACACAGTAGTTATAAAGAGTTGAAAGGAGGTGGGGACTAGATGTAAAACAAAAAAATATTGGAAAATAAAACGTTGACAAAAATTAAACATAGAATGCAGGGTTTTTTTGTTTTTTTGTTTTTCTTCATACCTTAAATAATGCAAAAATCTATGCAGGTCTGAGGATTATTATGTGAATTTATAGTGTAATAGCATTTGCAATGGAATATCCTGAACACAGCACTTTCAAAAATGAAAAGGTTAATCCAAATATTTAAAACAAAATACTGCCAAGAGAATTCATCTGTTGTCGCAGTGAGCAGACAGAGCTTTACCTTATAGTATTTGGCTCCGGAGTCATTCTGGAAAAGTGTCAGACTTTTGCTGTCCAGCCTCCAATAATGTCTCTTTCTCTAAAAAACATCAATCAGCAGACAACAATCAGCAACAAGCAATCATAAAGCAATTAATAATGCCTAAATGTAATGCCTTAATGTAATATTGGCATGCCAACTTTAACTGCTTATAAATATATCAGATATACAAATTAAAGGGGAAAAAAACTGCTGGCACTGTTTCACTTCACTCTCCGAAGTGAACACCCATGGGAGACCAAATGCAAGAATGTCTTTTGGTTGATGTTTGATTTATGGTTTATGTTCCCAGTACACATTTGTGGATTTGTAGATTCTGTGCCAAGACAATTTATGTTGTTGTTTTTCCACTTTAATTTGTCACCTGTAAGTCTATTCTAAGTCTAAGTCTCACCAAGTTGTCTCGGCTGGTATAGTGCACCATCCAGCCCTCCTTCACTAAGGTGGAGCTGCGTCTCTTGGTGTGTTTTATGGACTGGACCACACGCATCAGAGGGATGTTACTGCTGGTGGATGGACTACAGAGGGCATACAGACATGGCAGAAAATGTTAAATGTCAAATTGTTACTTCAGTACAAAATGACACGCTTTTATTTATACCTTTTTATATTTATACATTTTTCATTATCAACAATGTGGTTTTTCGATGTGATTCTTGTTACAGTCGCCACGCCAAAGCTTATTATTTTACTATACCAGCACATGTTTTTTATTCCTCTCAAAGCCACAAAAATGTTTCCAATGGTTGCAAATTTATGAAATAATGTAAAGATTGTGACAGATGATGCATTCTATATGTTTATACACTGCCTGGCCCCTCAAAAATAAGTCTTGGATTTAAATAAGTAAATATTTAAGACCTTTAAATTAGAAAATTACTGAAGTTTTTAGTGATGAAGTGAGTAGCTTCTCATGTCTTAAACAACTATGTTGGAAGATCCTGTGGTCATGGAAAAATGTTCGTGTTTCATAAGGGTCAAATTATTGGCCTGCATCAAGCACGGAAAAACAACTACAGATTTATTGCTGAAATTACTGGTCTTGGGGTCAAAAATGTCTATTGCGTTATAATATAATATATTGTGGAAAATATGTGGTCCGAAAAAAATCTGAATGATCATGAGTGGAGATCACTTAAACACATGGTGAAGTTGAATCATGAAAAACTGATAGTAAAAATAACAGCTATGTTTAACATCATACCACTATGAAGATCTGGGGTTGCTTCAGTTGGTCAGGTCTAGACTCAGCAACGTTATGTGGCAATAAAATGAAGGCAGCTGACGGCCTGAACATCCTGAATGACTGAAGGTTATCACATACATTCTTTTTTATTCGTCCCTGATGGCACAGGCATATTCCAGAATCAAATTTTTAAAGACGACCATGAATAATAATTTTCACACACGAATTGGTCACCAGTTCATGAGTCCTGATCTTAATTCCACTGAAAGTCTTTGGCATGTGCTGGAGAAATCCGTACAGAGTGGTCTGACTCGCCTATCATTACTACACAATTAATGCAAGTCTTGAAGGAAATAAATGTTGTAAAGTTTGTTGTCCAGGTTGATGAAACCATGCCACAGCAGATCAAAGCTAAAAGGGGCTCAATGAGTGTAGTACATATACAATTACATAATAGTTATCTATAAACAAGCATAAAACAAGTTATTTCCTGTTATCGCTCACGCTATAGCACCTATTAACAATTATTCATTATTATAAGCATCTCTTTTTGTTATGTTTATTATTACAGAGCAATCAGACAACACAAATATATGTGTCCTGAAAGGTATTCATGTTACTTTTACAACACACTGGTTTCTATAAATTTAAACTAGACATAAATATATTTTTATTAGGAGACAAGTGCCAGCTCTAGGTACAGTAGGTTGTTACTATAATATCAGTGAGCTAATTAATATGAAATCAATCAGCATTTTCCGAGCAAAGTATCAAAAACAAATGTGTAATCATATTCTAATTTTGTAATAGTATATGATCTTATTTTATTTAACTTTTTTTTTTCCATTTCTACTTATTTTGTCAAAATCCTCTTATGTATGTTGTACGTTTTTTTTTATACTGTAATGTTGAAAAATTTATTCCGTTCCGTACTGCAATTATTTTGCAGGCAATTCATGTATTGTCACACTGACTAAAAATAATTACTTTTAATTTATACGTGTTTGCATTTGAGGTGGCAAAATATGGCAATTCCTTAATAATCCTACAGATGGCACATATTAACACATTGGCAGGCAGCAGAGAATCCTGTGGGGTAAAGGCGGGCTATTTGCTAAGGTTGTTTAGAATTGTACAATTGGTCCATTACAATTAACAAATTCTAAAAAAAAATAAAATAAAATAAAAAAAAACAGAATCGTGATATAGTGGAACCTCGGATTACGAGCATAATTCGTTCCGGAAGCGGGCTCGTATTCCAAAACACTCGTAAACCAAATTTAA
>JAQMYL010000020.1:13449938-13472758 GCA_030014365.1 Clarias pachynema
ACAAAATATAAAGTAAAAATAAAACAAATTAACCTGCACTTTACCTTTAAAAAAACGTAAAAATAAATCCAGACAGATAAGTGTTTCCGTTTGTGCACGCAGGCGCTGTGTGTGTGTGTAAAATGTGCGTGCGCGCACACACACACACATTAACGGAGAGACCGTTTTTAAAACCGTTTAAAAATTAGCAAGGAATCACCTGATCGTTTTCACTGTTTCTTCATCCTTTTCTCCATCCATAAAGGGAGCATCCATGTCCTCTGGAGTGATCGACTCCTCAGCGTCATCCATCCCTCGACTGCTCTCGCTGTGCACGTCACTGCTGTCCACCTCCATTGTGACCTCAGAGTCGATCCCTGGGCTAGCTGGCTCTGTGCATGCACACACACACACACACACACACACACATATATATAAAACACCAATTATCACCATACACTCATCTGAAGAAATACTGACAGTGTATGAACGAAAGTCGTCCATCACAGAGGCAATGAGAACTCGAGTTTCTGCGTCTCTGATGGACCGAGGATGCTCACCTCCGTTAAACACGACCTCGCCCAGGCAGTCTCTCGGCACTTTCGATGCACATCTTTTATGACAGTTGAATTTGCAATCTGAAAGTGGCAAGCATCAAAGATCTGTTTAACGTCATTTCACGCTACGTTTCATTATTTTATAATATCTATAGAGGTATGTGGATTTTAGTGTTTAGCTAAAGTAAGACAAAAGGAAAAACTATGGGGAGGAATAATGCAGTTAGTATTAAAGTTACCACCATAAACCTTATTATATTCCAATGACAGCATGTTTTAGTTCTCTTATACTGTATCGATTAATAATATAATATACTGTCTAAAACCAAAACCGTCGATGCCCCTGCAGTAGGACCTACTGTCATAGCTGCTGACCAATCAGAATCAAGAATTCACCGCACTGTGCACTTATAATGAGTTACTGTATGGTATAATATATGTATGTATCCAGGGTGTTGTACCCTTGCACTGCATGCCCTGCCGGAACAAGCCCTTGAGCAGCCGTTTGCAGTATTGGCAGATGGTGGGTCGGGTGTACGTGTGCACGTTGAAGGTGTGTGGCACTTTGACTCGGCCCAACACCATCTTTTCCATCCAGATGGGCCGGCCGCTCCATGACGGGATCCGTTTTCCTGCCTCCAACAGTGGCCTCAGCTACACACACAAACACACGTAGATATGAATAAAAGTTTAATAAACTTAATACGTAAATATCAAGATACCACCTCACATAGCAAACTCCAAAGTAAAAAAAAAAACTGAAAGGAGCACTCTTTTACAAAATTACAGAAACAGAAGTGAATTTAGACAATGTCCACACGTTTGGTCAGTATGACAGTTTAGTTAGCAGTTGATTTTTTTTTGTTATTGTTGTTAAATTAAGTCTTTGTGTGGATTTTATTAACATATCAGAGGGAAAAGTTAATATTCCTGGCAGTTTGCCTTTATTTTATAGCGTTATGATGTCTTTACATTCTTAGCATCGCACTCTAGGTGCTAGCTAGCTAGCTAGCTAAATCATCAGCCTCAGGTATTAGCTAGTTTACATTCAGTGTTAAAATTTCTGGTAATTTCTGTCATAGTAGATTAAATTTAACTTTACAGCATTTGCCTAGGGTTAGTTACTAACTGGGGGTACCATCAGTCAAACACTGTTGGGATTTTTTTTTTTTTTTTTTTTTTGCTGCTGTAGGTTTTGTTGTTGTTGTTGTTGTTGTTGCTATAGTTTATTATTTTGTGTGCCATATTCATATTTATAGTCTCTATGTTTCTTGCCTGTACCCATAGTTCATGTTCACGGTTCTTCTTTTCTCAGTTTCGTCCACAACAAATTATCACTTGTATACACCACTACTACCAGTTCCTGACAACGCCATGAATAGTGAATACCATAATGTCAGGTTGACAAAATTACAAAATGTGCCCGTTTTAATTGGGAATATGATGAATAAAAAAACAAGTATGTTGTAAAGGAAGTCGATATATTTCTTAGGGTCGCTGTTAAGGCTGTGTAACTTTAACTTTAAACCGGTTGTCTAGCATTTTTTAAAAGCCTTGCTGCTTCTGCCCACTCACGCCTTCTCTGAGTGTGAGTGGAAAAAATATGAAAAAATTGACAGACAGACCTTGAGTGATAGATATACTGTAAAGCATGACACTGGATAAAGCTATTTAGCCTCGACTGAAGAAAGCAATAAACCACCTGACTTCACTTTATCGTCTTTCAAAAATGATCGCCGTGACACAGGGTACTCAAAACAGCAAGAACTATGAAATAAAAACAGTTAAACAGCACTTAATCTGGTGGAAACGCTAAACTACAGTAACAAAATTCTTATCGCATTTTAATAATTGCTAATGGTGTACAACATAATATGTATCAGTTCGGTTATTTGTAGCGTACATGTATACTGCGCTCTCATTTCAACTCCCTTATCAGGATGAATTCATTCAGAAAGACAAAACAACTTTGTATCCAGAGCGTCAGAAACACTTACTTGGCTTGGGTATAAGGTTTTTGCAATAAAGTGACTTTTTTAAAATACTGAATTAAAATGAAGAGAAGCAAAAAATAAAACAGGAGGAGATCAAAAGGAATAGAAATGAGAGAAAGAGAGCTCAAGATAGAAAATGACGGCATACCTCTTCAGATGATGAGACCACGCTCTCAATGGCCGCAGGACGAGGGATGGACAGAGAGGGTCCAGGCAGGGACACGTTGGACAGACGTCTCTTTCGCACTCCGGTGCAGTTGTTGGGAATCTTAAAGGCGCAGCGCTTGTGGTAATTAAGCCCACATCCTTCACAAACACAGATAGACACGCAGGTAAAACATTTAGCATACGCCCCTACGCTGGTGAATAAAAGTTCTACAACATATGCAATGTACTGTATAATAGTTTTCCCTGTGCACAAAAAACAGGTGGTTAGATCTAATTAGCAGATGAGAGTTGTGCTAATTAACTAAAAAACTGTTTATGAGACAATGGTGTTCAGCTTCTTGATCCATGACCTGGGTCATCTCCAGGCCTAAATCTTTTCGACTCTATGCCCAGCCGGATCAAGCAGGAGAAAAGGGGGAAGGAGTTTACAGTAAATATAGGTTTTTGTATATAAAATTCATTGCATAGAATAACACATTATTCTTATTATCTTGATCATCAGTACTGTAAAAATGTCAGTAAAACACTGAATTTCACTTTTGTCTAAATAATTTTGGTCACCACTGTACACTATAAAAAGTGATTATGGACTCATGTAAATTTTACTTATTGGTATAACATCTCTGTGACTACAATAAATAAAGTTTGCAAATATACAGAATTCTATTTAATGAATTTTACATGCAGGCGGCACAGTGGCATAGTGGTTAGCACTGTCGCCTTGCACCTCCAGGGTCTGGGTTCGATTCCCTCCTGAGTGCATGTGCACGTTCTCCCCGTGCTTGGTGGGTTTGATCCGGAGACTTTAGACTGTGGGGTTCCTCCCACAGTCTAAAGCCATGCAGATTAGGCTAATTGGCATTCCCGAATGCATGTGTGTGTGTGTGTGTGTGTGTGTGTGTGTGCGCCCTGTGATGGATGTACCCTGTCTCATACCTAAGTGACCCCGCAGCCCTGCATACAGGATAAACGGTATAGACAATGAGTGAGTAAGCGAGTTTCATTATTTACTTTTTTGTTCAGAATGTATATTTTACAGTGGAAATTCTGCTTTTCATTTAAATGTTGATCCGTGCATTATATTTTTCAGTGTAATAGGCATTCAGGATGCTCCTCCTTTTAATATGAATTTAATAATAAATATGGATAAAACTGCATGTACTGTTATTTCCATCTTATACAGTGTAACTGCTTAAACATAAATCACAGACACTCCTCAGCGCCCACTAGTGGCTTTTAGTCAACTTTCATAAACGCTGCACACAATCAGGTCAAGCACCGTCTGGATATGACATTGCAATATAAAGCACTTCCTGTGATTACCCTATTGTAAAATAATCTGTTATTTTATACCAGTACACGCATTTAAAGAAGCACAGACACCACCTATATACAATATCCTTCACTTGCATTTCCACCAAGCACTAAATACAGTGTGAAAATCCAGGACATGAAAGCTTTGTCCATTCTAAAGCAACACAGGCAGGAAGCCGCCTACACGGGGAAAGCGTCCCAGAGTGCTCTCACTTTGATCCCAGCACAGGAACGGCATCACTGCAGCGTGACCTTTTCACACAGCCAGGTTTAAGCTTCCTCACACACTCAGGATGACATTATAGTTTCACTAGTGCTCATGTCTACTTTTTAAACATCCCCATGTAAGGCTGACATAGAAACTTGGTAACATTACTAACTGATGCATATGTATATAAAAAACAAAAAACATTTAACTGTATCACTGTTATCAACTGGTATGTTACCCCCGGGGAATTGTATGTAGTGTATCGTTTAAGTCAAAGCGGGTTTTATGGTACTTCACAGGATGGTGGAAGAGAAATACATACAGAAGTCAAAAAAGCTGTCCTCTTGGAGGGACAGTGATGGAGGAACACATTCCTCTTCCTGAGCTACAGTTGGCTAGATCATTTGTTTTTATTCACAAAGAGGCTGGGCATTCGAATTGGCATTCAAATCTCCATAGCAACCACAGCAAAACAGTGGAACATGTGAAGCGCTGAATGTTGTTTTTCGTTCCACCAGTGTTCCGACAAAAGCATTTCGCTGTTACGTTCCAACTCATTTTATGTCCTACTTTGGTTGGTTCATCAAGGCTGGGTAGCCATGATAATACTGCAGTGTGTGTGTGTGTGTGTGTGTGTGTGTGTGTGTGTGTGTGTGTGTGTGTATGCACACTGTAGTTTTTTTTTTTTTTTTAATAAACTGACTATGCAATAACAAACACTACTGTTTCTTAATTACCTATCTGTATATCCACTGAAATTAAAAATATTCTTTAATGGTTTTTCATAGGGCTCTCTGGCGTAGGGTTCCCCATGAAGACCACTTAGGTTTAAGATCCTAAATTATGTTCTAATAGTGTATGATTAAAGGTACAGTACAGTATACTATGGTGCCCAAAAGTCTGGATCTGTAGGGATTTCTCCTCATATTACATTTTTCTTTTTACTTCAAATCCAGGATGGCTTCAAAACTAATAATTGAAGATAAAATAGAACCGGATCTCCATTTTTTTTTTTTTTTCATCTGAAGTCAGAAGTCTATCAGGATTGGCCTAGAACAATCACAGCAGCCCTAAAGAAGGAAATCATCTCTGCATGGAAATACTTCAGTACTGATACATTAAGAAATGTTCACATTCTTGATTTTAATGTACTGTATATACAAGTGCTACATGTACCAAGTCAAGGCTGTCAATTCGAGCATTTGTTTTAATTTATACATTTAAATATTTTTTTGGCTATAAATCCAACCTATTGAGCTGCACTATATATAAACATAAAAGAAATGCAGTTTATTAATAAACATGTCAGGTTGAAAAGCTTGACCCCCATGCTCGCTCAGACTTGCTCAATTGTAAATTATTTGCCATCATGACTATACAGAGAGTGAATCATCAAAAACCTCTCTATTTCTCTCGCCCAGATTCCTGCTTAAGGCCGCCAAAAAACCTGGACCAAACTATCAGCCGGGTTTCATAAGTGCCCCAAAGGAAGAGTAGAAACGATTGGTCCAGGCTTTGGGGCGGTAGGAGGGTTTGTTTGGGACCTGCCACACAATGTTTTTACTCATAGTAAACAACTCATTTCTCACTCTAAAGATTTTGGATAAAATCAGTCTACTGATCAGCCCCCATATTTTTGGAGCAAACACACCAAACTTGACATCACACAAGCATGCAAAGTCCTCTCTCAGAACAGAACAATAAACAGAACAATAAGAAAAGGTCTAGCCCCAAAGGTTCCCAAGAACCAGACATGTGCTTTTCCATATAAGTGTATGAAGTATGGAAAACCTAAGCTTTGAATGAACAATGCATACAGTGCCATTACTAGCACAACAGGTATAAACCACACACCCTCCACTCACACACAAATGAAGCCATCATCCAGGATTTAGTCTCATTTCTGAATGAGGAATTACTGAGCTGTTTTCAGTTTTGTTCAGGAAAGGTGTAAAGGTGGTGCAACATGCAGTAGTTCCATAAGGAATTGTCTCTAGATACAAATTCCATCCAACCATCTAAGAACTTCTGTAGTCCAACGAGGGACCGTGGAGGCCAAGGGTAACTATTGTATTTATTCCTACTTTTAAAACCTTATTAGGACCTCTGGTCAACATCCACACACTACTGACAATTTGGGAACGCCAATTAGCATTTCTCTGGGTTGTGGGAGAAAATCTACCAAGCATGGGAAGAACATGCAAACTCCATGCACATAAACCCAGAGGTGGGAATCAAACCCAGATCCTGAAGATGCAACACGACTAACCACTAAGTCATCGTGCTGGCAGTATACAAGTTGCTGGTTTTATAATCCCACAACAATGCTTTAATTCAGGCTATTTATTGTAATTTATGTGTGATAAAAATGGCAATTATTAGCCGAACACTGGCAGAAACTAAAACTTATATCAGTGGTTTTCAGATTAATCACAGTAGTCTGATGGCTATCAACCACTGACCAATATAAAATAGAGATTAAATTCCATTTATGTCTATTAGCTAAAGTAAATGTATTTTCTGTGATTTTCTTAAACAACATAATGGCCTACTGATATTAAAACAAACACACATTGAGGTTGTGGTTAAAGTCAGAAGCTGTATAAGATAATAATAATTTTAACATTGTTCTGGGGGTAAAAACAAAGATTCTTCTGTTGTATGTGGTAGATTCCTACAGCAGAGTACTTCTTTAATAAAGAAAAAGTGCATTTCTTTCTCTTAAGAAGCCAATAACCATCTCATCACTGGCCAATTGGTTGGAGCTTGGGATGTCCCAAAAGTGTCCATGGAAAACTAGCTAGCAAAAATGAATAACACATCAAATTTGTACTCTCTTCCACAAGACCACCAGACACTATAGTCGAACATTTTTTCCCATATTAAAATCTTTATAGTAATAACGTAAACCAAATATTTAACTTGAACATTGCACTGTGAAAATGTCAACCTTTAACACTAAGAACACTAAATAATCTGTGAATACAGTAAACAGTTTTTTTTTTTCAGATCAGATAATTCAATGCGGCGATGCTTACCTTCACACTTGAGACCCTGACGCACGAGACCCCACAGCATCTCGCCGCAGTCATCGCAGAACGCCGGGGCTTTGTAGGAGTGCACGTATAGAGCATGAGGACGGATCTGAAAGTCCTCGACGGTGGCAAGAGCTGTGGGACAAGCACAAGAAAATAGACTGGTGTCAATAATATTACCAACAGAGCAACAGGAAAGTAAAGGCAAAGGCAAGAAAACCATCAAGTCTTTTTCCAACTGCTCACAGGTGCCTCAGATTCCTGTTCTTGGCTTATAGGAGTGGAACATGATTGTAGCTCATCATCTGACTCAAGGTTCAAGATGTCCGCGCATTCTGAGATGGTTTTTAGTCTGGGCATTTGCCTCAGACATCTTTCATGAACAAGGCAGTGCTGCCCACAGAACTTCTGCTTACTCTGTGGGTTTTTTCACAACATGTGCGTATATTCTAGAGAAGAAGAAGCCTTTATTTGTCACAAATACACAGCCTGGCCAACAACAAAAAAAAAAGTCACACATACTGTACCATTGATTTCATTGACCGCCTTTAGCTTTGATTACAGCACATAGTTAGGAAGCAAATTTATGTGTGAAAAACGATTCCTCATACTCTCATGACTTACATAACCACATAACTTTTCTAAGCCGAGACCTGACCAACTGAAACCACCCCAGATAATAACACTGCCTCCAGAGGCTTGTACAGTCGCCACTATGTGATGCACGGATCATGCATTTCATTCACTTATCAGACCACATGACCTTTTTCCATTGCTCCAAATTTCAATCCTTATGCTCCCTAGGAAATTAAATGTTTTATTTCTGATTAGTCTGACTACCAAGACTGGCCATAAAACTGTTTTTCTTATGACCACACAGCTGTTTAGTCCCAATCCTGTGAGTTCCAGTCACATTGCGGAAATGCTTTTACTTTCACTTTTAACCAGCTCTGATTTCAACTGTAAATTTTTTCCACCATGCATCTTTACTGAGCATGTAAGTGATCTCCATTTATCATGTGTTTCTGACCACATTTCTTCCAGGAACTTGAAGGGTCAGCACAGTCCTTACAGGTCTCATTATACTGTGTCGGACTGTATAGACATTTGTGTACATTAAAGCACAGTGAATTTTTTTTTTCTGTATGTCCCAACACGTTAAGAAGATCAGAGGACATGGCCAGAAATGACACAGCACATCTGGAGCAGACGGAGTTAAGGGCGTTGCTCAATGGCTCAACAGCAGCAGCATGGAAACTTCTGATCAGTAACCCAGGACCTTAACATGCTGCCCCAAAGAGATGCGTTGGCCAGGAATCAAACCCAGATCAACTGCTAGGCTGTCTTCCAGGCTGTCTTCATTGGTCCAACAAGACCAACGCCTGATGTGTGTGAAAATCAGAGGAGATCTCAGCCACCTACCGTGCCACAGTCAAAATCACTGAGATCACATTTGTTCCTTCAAATATAAAAATTAACTAAATCTCTTGATCTGCTTCTTCATGATTGGCTGATTTGGATAATTGCATTATAAATAAGGCTATACACGCTCTAGTTCTACATTTATTATCATTGCCTTTTCTTATTACAACTGTGGGTCAGAAATTATACCATCAAAGTCTGCTCTTATCACACCAGTATTAAAAGATTGTCGGCATCTTTTTCCCCGAATTCCTTTGAGGTTTGTAACGAGCCATGCACGATTCAAATCACAACAGCTATTTCCGTGCAATCAGCCAATTAACACACAAAGACCCTCTTCACATCCACACAGCAAAACACCTCCATGGTAACGGCATTCCTGACGCATCTACAGAGATATTCAGGGGAGTATCAAAAATGTGAAGAAACACACACACACACGGACCAGGACACCAGGATATTTCTTCTCTTTCGAAACAATGTCAAAACAGTCAGTGGGAAATTGGACAATTTATATGATGATTTTTTTTTCTTTATTAATATAATAAAAGCTGTATTTCTTGGAGTTTATTTCTTATAATTGTTTGGAAGCTTTTCATTAAAATCGTTAAATCATCATTACATCATTTAAACTTTATTTAATCGTTTTTTTTTTTAATCATAAGATCAGAGAAGTAATTGAAAAAAATATCTATGTTGTGTAATCCTTAAACTGTACTGGTATACATATACAGTATATGTTTGTGTGTGTGTGTGTGTGTGTATACAGTATTTCGCTATTTAATATAAAAATGATTAAAATCAATATGAAGATTTACATAAAATGTTCCCCCTTTTCCATCTTCCATAATTGTCTTTGTGTTGTGACCATAAGAGAATTGTGTCTTGTTTCCTTTGTGCCTCTTGCTTATTTCCTTTCCTTGTGTCTTAGCTCCTCCCACAGAGGATTAAAGGAAGTGATGCAAGGAACATAAACCAGGACAAGAGGAACTGAGGGCCAATGTGAGGGCATTAACACATTTTTTGCTCACTCACGTGTTTCACTTTTAAAGCAGCATTACAAATTATCTTTACATCATTCGACAATTCTGTTGCCAGTCAGATTTATCTACAAACCTACATTGTTCATGTTTTGGCCTTCACAATATTTAACCAAGGTTTTATTTGAACGCTTTGCTTATTAATTTTCTTAATTAAGTTAATTCTTTTTGTATTTGTGGTTCTTATTAAAGTATCATTTATTGGGAGCTGGAAAAATAATAAGACAGCCTTACATCATGCATAACAACATTAACAACAACAATAACAAAGATTTCCACAAAGGAAGCACCTGTGTATCCTTCATCAAGCTCCATGTCACAAGTTCAAGCACGCAGGACTGATGAGGTAAAGAGCTGTTACTTAGTTTATTTGGACGCAGCCCCAGTTTAGAAAGTCACTTTGTTGTTATGTGACGAAAAAGCATTGTGACAGGAAATGACATCACTGTGATGTCACCCAGTGGTAAGTGAGTGAGCTGTGACTCTAAGATATTGGATAATCTTTTCCTTTGAATTTTGTCCTTTTTAAGGTTATTTGAAATGTTTTTAAGTGGACAGGAAATGTATCATTACTCTAAAAACAGCTGCTTATGAAAAATGTCTGAAAACTTTAACTGAATGTAAATAGTCTGCTAAAGGTTAATAGGTGCTTTTTTGATAATGTTTTTCAAATGTGTTTAAGATCTTTCTTATGCGCAGGCATTTCAATATGACGTTTTTTTCAACAGTGTTCCAAAACTGTGGCCTAATATATAGACTCTAGAAACTTATTTGATGCTAATGACTACATGAAAGCAGGAAATAAAAATTTGTTCTTAGTATCTAATGAAGGAGGTGTGGACTATCTATCCGTTAGTTCTAGTGAAGTCAGTGTCTCCCATCTATACATTAGTTCTGGTGAAGGAGGTGTGGCTTATCGCTCCACCAGTCCTAACAAAGGGGATGTGTCCTTTATATCTGACAGTCCAATTGAAGAAGGTGTGGCCTATCTATCTGACAGTCCTAATAAAGGAGTTGTAGCCTCCTATCTATCCATCAGTCCTAGTAAAAAAGGTGTGGCCTGTCTATCCATCAGTCTGAGTGAATGAGGTGAGACCTATTTACCCATCAGTCCGAGTGAAAGAGCTGTGGACTATCTCTCCACCAGTCCTAATAAAGGAGGTGTGGCCTATCTATCAGTCCTAGTAACGGAGGTGTGGCCTATCTATCGGTCCTAGTAACGGAGGTGTGGCCTGTCTATCCATCAGTCCTAATGAAGGGGGTGTGGCATATCACAGTCCTAGTGAAGGTGGCATGGCCTCTCTCCACCTGTCCTAGTGAAGGAGGTGTGGCCTGTCTATCCATCCATCCTAGTGAAGGAGCGTGGCATATCTACAGTACATATCAGTCCTACTGAAGGAGGTGTGGCCTAACTATCTGTCAGTCCAATAGAAGCACATGTAGCCTATCTACAGATCAGTCCTAGTGAAAGAGGTGTGACACGTCTATGTCAGTCCCAGTGAAGGCGGCATGGTCTACCTATGGTCAGTCCCAGTGAGGGAGATATGACCTCAGAATCTGTCACTCCCAATGAAGGAGGCTTTAGTCGATGTAAAGGAGGTATGACCTCTGTGTCTGCCAGTCCCACTGAAGGATACACTGAATGTTACAATTCACAGCAGAAAACACAGTCACTGGCTGTTATGATTATGAGAACGAATGAGGAAAAACAAGAGCTAGAGAGAGAGAGAGAGGCAGAGAGAAAGAGCAAAACAAATGTAAAAAATATGCCAAGTTTGATGTGGCGCATGCACAAACCGAGCACGGCGGCAGAGCTGTGCACCAGAAGCCTGCAGGGAAAGGAAGTGGTGTTGTGTATATATATGTGTGTGTGTGTCTGTGTGTGTGTGTGTGCTCATGAGTGCGTGTGTGCAGTTCTCAGCCATAAGAACATTGTACATGGAGGATACGACCGAAAGCCACAGCTGCTCAGGTGTTATGCTGAGTTTCACAAAACGCTGTCAACATGCAACCGCAGAGCGCGAAGCAGGAGGAAACGAGCGTCTAACCAGCAGCCTCAGGTGCAACACACACACACACATGCACACACACACATACACACACACACACACACACAGACAGAGCAAGGAGGGGCTCTACATGTGAAAAGATGGATGACACGGTGTTGAGGGTCGGGGAAATATTAAATATAGGGTGAGTTCAAGGAATTGTTGGCAGATATATCCCTTACACCAAAATATAGTCAATAGCGCTAACCTTAACATATCTAAAACAAAATTAGCAACATGTCAATAAGTAAAATATTAGCTCAAAGTCGCAAAAATGATTCCTTCAGTTGACAATTTTCAGATTTTGCAGTCTGTGTTTTTTTTTGTCTCTTATTTGCTTTAAGCACTAATTTGCCTTTTTGCCAGCAACCTATACAACATTACAATATCTCATCATTGACACTTACGGATATCTGAAAATTTAGATTAGGCAGAAGGAAAATTTATAGTGAATGAACCAAGTAAGGATTTAGGAAAAAATGAAATAAATAAAGCTGTAATTTTGCTTTCAACTCCTAAATACTGACCACCTACTAACCAAAGGTTCCTTTAAACCTGTTCCCTCTTAGTCTGTCTTAATCCTTACGACTCTTTTAGTCTGTAAATTCTCCATCTGAATGAAGTTCTGAGCCTTAGTTAGTTCTTTATAGTCTGATGTGTTTATCTGCGTATTGCCTTTCTCTTGTTTATATCGTGTTCTGCGCCTGTAGTAGCGTGTGTATCCACCACTGATTGTTTGTGTGACTTCCTGATCCCGGTCTAATTCGAGTCTACAGCATCCTGTTTGTATGTGCTTTTGAACTTTGACCTGTATCCTGGAATCTGTTTTCAGTAAAACTATCCTGCACACACGTCCTATCCCACAGAGTAATCTGTTCCACTTGTTTCCGCTTAACATGTGAAAGTTATACTGTGAAATCTATATGTTTGACACTTACAAAAGCTTTATATATATATATATATATATATATATACACAAATTGCTGCAAAAACAAACAGGTCTTGAATTTATGATTATTTATTCTAAAATGTATTACAGGTAATGTTGTATTAGATATGCATAGTATAAAGAAAGGAAGGCAACTCAAGCAGACAATCAGAAAAGACTGAGTAAAACTGCTGCCCCGATCAGGATAAGCGTCTGGCTGCCACTCACCTGAGAGCACCACCTCAATCAGATCTCCCTCGTGGATGTCGTCGGCGGAGGTGAGCCGCTGCAGGATGTTCTCTGAGTGCAGGTCATGGCGGAAAAGCATGATCTTGTCATACATGCCAAAAAATCCACATTCTGGAAACTGTAACCAGATAAGCACATATATAGGGGCGATAAAAATTACAATCTGTTTCTGAAATCCTAAAGAAAACCAAATGTAAAACAACCTGAATCATAAAATATTATATTATTTTACATTAAGTTATATGATGTGAACTGTGTCCAGTGAATCCAGTCAGTCTGCATGTCAAGTCAATTCAAGTCAATTGGGTTTTATTGTCATTTTCTTTATACCTTGTATACAGTACATGAAGATGTTAGTGACAGTGTTAGACAAGTGTGGGACAAAGAATTCAGAAAATTCCTTGTTATTTCTAAAATGAGAGCTATGAAACTAACAACTTGTTACCATAGATATATTGTGCTAACTAATGAACCCTGGATGTTTCCCTATCAGGAAACTGTAGAGTAAATCTTTCCTTCTGTCTGCAACGTGACTCACTTTATCTGGTGCTTTCCCACATTCCCAAACTTTTCACTAAAGGTTGCTGAACCGTCCCGTTTGATGCTGGGTCTTGACGCTTCTTGATCTGTTGCATGTGTGACATCATATTCCCAAATCACCTCCAAACTGAATGCACATTAGCAAGAAATGCCAAGATAAACTTAGGACTCCGCTAAGAACCATGCCAAAATGTCAGGAACTGTCTAAGAATTGTCTAAGAACTGTCTAAGAACTGTCACAACTTACCTAACAATTACTATTAAGTTTGTATTACAGAAAAACTATTTACAATAATAATAATAATAATAATAATAATAATAACACTGAGAGCCAACCAAGAGTGAGTGCAACCTAGCCTTATCGTGAACAACCATTTCTCTACAGCAAAACGTTCTGTTTAGGCTCTAGCTAGCCAATGTTAGCCTGTTCCTTCACTGCAACGTGAGTTTCTCTCTATTTTAGCCAATATTAGGGAGTTTAACCGAGAGTACGTGACCCCAAAGACTAGTTTATTTTGATCCAATTGTTCCGTGCTTGGAAACCGTGCCCAAGACAGCTGAAAAAGGTGGTCTTGAGAACAATATGGCGTACTCGGGCAAGGATCAAATCAGATATTGAATTAGATAACAATGCTGTTGGTCTACTCTGAAATCTCCATGTGCGCTTATCCCTCACCAATCTCATCCTCTGACCGACACAGTCATTGATGATGAAATAAGAAGGCATGCACAAGTGTTACTCTTGACATTTTTTCTGAAATATCAGTAATATTTCGTCATAATGTCAAGATTAACGTCCTCGTTCTTTTCTTCTTTTTTTTTTTTTCTTTTGCTTAATGGCGGCTCACGAACCAAGTGGGTGTATATAGACGACCACCTGCTGTATCGGAGAGTGTAAATATGCAAGTGTAGCTGAGAACGGAAAGCAAAAACAATGTGAACCTCTGATATTACAGCTTTCAGATATTTGCCGAAGTCACATTTTACAATAAAACACATGAGCTGGTCTCTGTGACAAGTTTTTGATCAAAAAAGCCTTAAGCCTTATTCAAAAAGATTCATTACACTTTAGCCTCTAGTGTGCAGTAAACAGCCATTTCATACACCAAATCTTCTAGATCCTGGACCACAATAAGCTAATTAAAAATATATATAAAAAATAATTCCAGTATGAATCCAATATATACAATATTCTAAGTGGAAAAACAATATGAGCAAATGGAAACAGGACAAAGTATTGCACTCTGCTAAAGTAGGCTATAAAGTGACTCAGTAACTCTGTAGGAGTAAGGAATAAACTGGACTAGAGGCTATTTAGGAAACATGCAGCCATAAAAGCAGTTCTTTAGACTGGTTGTCCGTGACTGGAAACCAGAGAGTAAATTTGTGGATAATGGATAATTTGCCCTGTTGCCTGGCACACTGTTCAATTTATCTGCAACTTACACAAGTTTCGGTGCTTTACAGGAAAAAAACATTACACAGCTCACCCCAAATATAGTCATATAGCCTAGAGTCTGATGTTTGCTAATGTAGCCAAGTAATGAAAGATTATCTCACTTCAAATTTTCCATAAATACATTACACAAGTCTACATAATAAATAAAGGATTGAATAAATCAAGCTAGACATGAGATCATCCAGACTGTTCCCTATATCCAAGCAATTAATCACTGAGACTATATACACGCATAAATGAACATGCTTTCATGTAAAGTAGGTCAGTGTCATGCCTGTTGTGTGTGTGTATTGTGTATTTTGTACTGTGTGGTCACTTCATAAGCAACTGAAACAGGGCGAGTTGGAAACCTAAACCTCACCGAGCAGCCCAGCCATTCATTCATCTGCCCGTCATCATCAATAATGCCTGAGGCTCGGCTAATGACACCCTACAACCAGCACGGGGCATTGACACAACTCACGGAAACCCGGGGTAATCCCTCCGCTGGAGCGCAGCCTCAACAATGTGGCATTATGTTGGAGAACAGTGGAATGATATGAAGCTGGAACAATGTTAAGCATACGATCCAGTGCATGTAAAAGAACAAATCCTACAGGCTCACAAGACAACGAATAGTGGTGTCTCAGGGTGCAGCCAGACTATTAGCAGACATGCTATACGCCACGCTCCAGAGAACAAAGTAAATATTTTATGCTCCCCAACAGCCAAAGTACACAAAGTATTACTGCTAATATTTAGCACAGTAGTACATGCTTAGCACTATTGCTAATTATCAGAAGTGGTTACTATTAACTAGGTTATTTGTTTTGGAGGAAATGTTGAGACAAGTCTTATAGCTAACCAATTCAATAAAACCTTAGCAGTGTCAAATAGAACTGGGTGTTTTTTTTTTGGACATATATCCTGTATGTTTAAAATGATATGACATTTGACATAAAAACATGCATTAAAAATGCACTTGTGTATATGTGAACCATGATGATGCCTGTGCCGCCCTAAACGCCTGGTTCATTTCATTATATTCATCTACCGCTGATTTGAAACATGAATGTGCTGATCTTTGCAGCAAACCACTTACTGACTCATAAGAAACACTGTCACAAACAGTACAGGACAAGCCATTGATTTTTCTCACGGCTGTGAACATGTTATCAGTCACTAAATCCAGGTCACACTCGGGCCATCCAGACCAGTCCGCCTGGTTGATGTCCCTGGTTTCAGATAATGAATGGCAGAAGTGCAGGTGGCAACTTAGACAGAATAAAATAACACAATTTGTTTAACAGAAAACAAATGAACGGTGTCTGAGGTGCCACATTAAATAGCAGAGACAACATCAAGGTAGTGACTCAGACAAGACGAGAGTTTGACCATGTTGTCTGGACAATAAGTCACTTTGTAAATTTGTAAATAAAAATTTGCACTTTAAAAACTCTGCACCCAGATTGTCTGCACCCATAGAAAAAAATACTGTAGTTAACGAGAGTAATCACTGTAGTATATTCTAGCTTACTATAGTAACCTGTAGTATTTACTGCATGCTGTAAAAATTCTACTATCTACACTTGTATCTACTACATGCCATAGTACATGGTCATATTTACTATAATAATTCACTACACACTGTAGTATTTACTGTTGCAATTACTACATGCTGTAAGAAACTGTAGTATTTATTCTTGAAATAACTACACACAGTAGTAAACTATAGTATTTACCATTGTAATTACTACACAGTGTAGTTATCTATAGTATAGTATTTACTATAGTAATTGACCACACAATGTAGTTATCTGTAGTATTTTCTATTACAAATCATGTACAATGTAATTACTATACATTGCAGTAAACTGTAGTATTTATTATGGTAATTGACAATACACTGTAGTAAATTATAATATTTACTATTGTAATTACTACACACCGTAGTAAACTGTAGTATTTACTATGGTAATTGACAACACACTGTAGTAAACTGTAGTATGTACTAACTGACTACACACTGTCGTAAACAGTAGTATTTACTATTATAATTACTACACACCATAGTACAACTTAGTAATATTTATTATTGTATACTATCGTATTTTTACTATCATTTAGTTTAGTAATTTTACTACAGTAAGGTTTAAAAACACTAAATTTTAGTATAGTATTTTTCTTTATGAGCTATAGCTCCAAAATAGCATGTGACTACTAATAGTAATTTGTCCCATTAGTTGTGACATTTTCTAGAAGTGTACTATTGCAAGGTTTTAATACAGTCATAATCAAATCCTGTACCAGCCCTGGAAAATAATAGAACAAAATATCAATCCTAAATATCAATAAACATATTGCCTTCTGTTTGACAAGTTGCCTTGAAATACTGAAACAATAATATAATAATATAATAATAGGTTTACATTAGTATGGCCACCTTTTACTTGATATCTGAGATAATCAACTGGCTGACAGACAAAAGGTTAGAGACCTTTATTGGGGACATAGTCCTATCATCTTTTCGACTGTTTTTATTAAAACAAAAATCTATCGTTGTAGGTGTGTCCATGGCACACCCTGTGGTATATAGAAATCAATTTGGCTATAGCAATTTTATCTTTCTCAGTTGAATTTTTTTTTGCCATAAATGTGAAAATTTATGGGTGTGTTTATACTGAAACAGGCTTCGGTGGTTTTTAGTCGCAGTATGCATATTTTCTTTGCTCATACCTTACCAAAATGTTTGCCAGTATTGCCTGTTTGCAAGAAAAAGTCTGTATTGCATGTAGCTGGTTGCAAGTCGCCTGCAGTTGTCTTAGGCCAGTTGATATATTTCTTATCCAATCATTATTACAGGAAGTAAAACGTTTTAACTTCTTTTTAACAGGCCTAGTGCTCTCATCATCCTCTTCCTCTAACTCATCTCCCATTTCATATTTCATTTTACTTTACTGAATAAGAAAACATGTATTACAACAGTTGTTGTTAGCATTGAGCCAAAGTGCCTAATGAATGAGCATTGTATAAAAGTATGTCAGTTAACAATTAAGCAGAAAGGTGATTACAAACCTATGTCTTGAGTATCATCCATTAACCTTCTAGAACACTGCAGTGGACCAAAGTTGTATTTATTGTCATTAGCACTGAGTTCTGTATAGTGATGCAATACAGATGTATATGAACTTGTACTTATATAATTTTAAAAGTAGCCATTTTAAAAATGGGACATCATGCACTCTGGGAAATGTGATGTGTTTTCTGGGGCAGGCTGTTAAAAAGGGACAGTCCTGGGAAAACTGGGGCAGGTGGCATCCCTCTCCACAAGGACACCTATTCCTTTTTCCAGTCTGTTAGCAGTACTTCACATTGGTTGTTGAAATGAATCTCACATCTTAGTGGATTGTTACAAAAACAATCCACCTTTCCAATGACATTTGAAAAAAAATACATAAAAATACAAAACTTGAAATAAATATGGACATACAACCGTATCCTAAAATGTTTCGCAACTGACTTGTAAAATGTAAAAAAAAAAAAATAAATAAATAAATTACAAAAACATACTGTCTGTTTATTAATCACAGAAATTATGTACACATAAACAGCTGCATCAACTCCACCTAATGAATGTAATGTGACACTGGAATGACTTAAAGACGCCCCCGGGCTATAGTTAGAACAAACTCATAAAATTTAATCTCGATGTTAATGGTACAAATGTTTTGTAAAAGATAATTAAACCTTAGTCTACAGTAATGGTACGGTATAGTTATGACCTATAGTTAACTCTAGGCAACAAACTTGTTAGTTTGAGCTTAACAGCCAAATGAGTAAGTTACATTAACAGCTTAGGCTGTAGAAACGAGTACAGTTGCAAATGTTAACAAGAGAACCATAAACTATAGCGGATTAATTATTTTGCATATTAGACTGTGGGAACTACAATGCTATGTGTCTGTGCCACAGGGTTACATCTCCCCCACCCCCGGTAACTCCCACAGAAAGACAGTGAGAGAAGTGATTTGGAAACCTCACGCTACAAACTAATACTACATTAGCATACCAAACTGTGCAACAACTCTCAAGTAATGATGTATAAATGCCTGATGATTAGCAGAGGCTTTAAACTCTTCAAAGATAAATGAATTCGTAACTGAAACGACATTTTCCAGGACAAAATTATTAGCTAAATATTAGCCTCATTTCTCAATAGCGAGATTGTCAGAAGCTTTTAAACAGGAAGTCATTTTATTAACTGAACAGTGAAATGGCACAAGGTTTCAATAATTGTTCTGCTTTAGCTGTTCCTTATGGAGTCAGTGATTAAAGAACAGTTTGTGCGTGAATCTCTGGTGTTACGTGTAGCTAACCAAGTAACATTTTCAAATTATGACATTTAACAATGGCAAGATCATTGATATTTAACAAGTGCAGTTCTGTATCCTGTTCCTATAACTCTTATTTTCATCTTATTTCCCCTGGTTTGATGGACAGCTTGGAGATAGCCGAAACCTCCCGCTGTTTTCAGGTTTTCAGCATTGGTTGTTACTGATCTACTGTAGGTGATGTTGTTTTAATCCACGTTCAGTCACTTACGGGATACTCAAAGGGGGGAGGGGGGGGGGTGGGGTGGCAAAGTATCTGTTGTGTAACTCCTCCAGTTTCGATTTGCTTCAGGGAGTTAGATACTGAGGAACTGATCTGCCCACCATGGGTGCATGAAACAAGCACTTGTGAAATATCATCTTCCCCAGAGAGACACATTTTGATTTATCGGAGACGCTGCATACAATAAAATAACCTATTTTCGACTGAATTTGAATAAAACCTCCACATCATTATTTTTTTCACTTCTGCAAATTTCAGATTGCTTGTACACGCACACACACACACACACACCTTGCACCACTTTACACGCCATTCGTCACAGCGGCAAAAGAGGAAACAAAGGTTTAGAAAGTGATTCAGCGATTGCTGTGGCAGCTCACAAATCTTTCACCTCGCTCGAGTGATCAGGAAAACACAACAGGAAGCATGGCTGACTGGATGTGAGCCCCCGTGACGCCGAGCTCCGTCACCAGGAAGGAGGAGGCCCAGCGTGAGATACACGGCCACGATGACCCCCACCCTCACATTGTGAAATACACTAAAGTCTTTCAGGGATCTGGGCCTTTCCCCTGACATCGGAGTTAATCTTGCACCTATATACTACAAAGACTTCCAGTGTGATCGTGTGAATGTGTTCTGCCAGTATATCCTGAACAACATGGGGGGGGGGAAAACAGGTTCACCTTTACTGTTATCCATTTCACAATAGCAAGGGGTTTGTACTGGTTCTGTTCTTCAGTGGAGTTATTTAAGCCTGAGTTTTCGGCAGTTTGAGAATTCACTAAGATGTGGTACAAACTAACATCAGACGTAACACCTAACACCTAAAGGAAATACTTTTTCGAATGCTTTTAGCTACTCAGTCAGAAGTAAGTGTAGCTTTGTTAAAATAAAGATTCGTCCGCAAGTATATTGGCAAAAGCATTAATAATAGACACGGATTAGCTGTGAAGGCAAAATAAGGTTATGATTTTGTTGTGGCAAAATTAATATTCAGAACCTTGAAAATGAACTGAAAATAAAATGCTCCATCCCCACCCAGTGTCACTGGTTCCTCACATTCACAACGACATGTTTACGGCATCAGACATAAAGAATGACGGTCAGTTCCTCCACGGTCGAGTTTTATGTCCTAGCACCTTTTTGTCTGTCGTGAGGTACGGTTTAAATGCCCCTGTGATTTACATTCGGCAGCATGATGGCTTAATGGTTACCACTCTGGCCTCGTACCTCTAGGGTTAAAGGTTCGATTCCTGCCTCAGGTCAGCGTGCGTGGCGTTTTCATGTTCTCCCTGTGCTTGGTGGGTTTCCTCCAGTTTCCTCTCGTGCAGATTAGGCTAATTGGTGTTCTTAAACTGTTCGTGTGTGGGTGTCATGCAATGGTTTCGCTTCCTTTCCAGGGTACACCCCGCCTCATGCTCTTAAAGTCTTCTGGGATAGGCTTAAGGTCCCTGCGACCTTCTACAGGATAAGTGAGACTGAAAATAAATGAATGAATGATTTACAGCCAGTCAGATCCAGTAAAGGAGTTGTGGCCTCTCTGTGTCTTTCAATCCCAGTGAAGGAGGCATGGCCTCTGTATACCCGTCAGTCCCAGTGAAGACGTCTTGTTTCTCTACATATCAGGTCACGAGTGTATCACACTAAAGTTATGGTGCAAACGTTTTAAAGAATTCTGTGTGTCTATGAATTACGATCCTGTCCGAGCTGGCCCACTGCAATCGTTCCGTTGAACATTTGTTGAGTGGAACGGCTGATCCTGGATAATTTGTCACCAACTTACAGAAGGGACGCATCTGTCTGTGGGAATTTTAAACACAATTAAAAGTTCCAGTTTGACCTCTCGTAATATAGGACCACTTTAATATGCGATACAGATCAATGCGAAGCAGCGGTGTATGGTTTACACTTGGCACTTTTTTACTTGGCAGCAGCAGTAACACAAACGTCATTGTTCACACACTCACCGCATGCCTTATAAAGATCTGGAATGTTTTACCTTCTCACATCGAAACTCTAATGTCATGTTTCTTGTATTTCCTCGTCACCGTTTCTGTTTATTTGGACCTGATAACTACTGAACTTAATCAATGCGTCACACATTGTAGGGGTGAGAAAATGTGATGTCCTCAAAACAGGACGGTGAGGTCTCATGAGGCTACGAGAGACATTCACTAGACAGCATGCCAGAGCCAAAATATATATCCCTGCCCGTCAGTGTTCCCAGTCAAACTGGTAAATGTTTAGTGATTTCATACACAGCAATGTTAAACACACTGAGAGGTTCTCTCTCTTAAAACTTTGCACCTCAGTCATGACTGGTGTCACATCATAAACGTGTAAGAAAATGTTTAAAAAAAAAAAAAAAAAAAAGTGTTACATTCCATTCAAAAGTATTTACTAATCTAGAAAAGCCAGATAAAAAACATATAATTTAGTAGGTTAGCACGTTATGTGAGTTTTTTTTTTATTGTAACACTGACTGTAAGTGGAAAACCAATTAGTGTTATTCAATTCTGTTAATTTTCTATGTCTATAGGTCTTTTAATAATGGGTAATGTCAGAATGCACAGAAAGTTCACAGAGCATAAGATTGAAATAAAATGAGTAAGTTAGAGATGATAGTGGCAAGGAAAAGCTCCCTGAGACAACATGAAGAGAACTTGAAAGGACCAGTTCCCAAAGGGAACCCATCCTCTTCTGGGTGACACTTGAATGCAGTACCTGATAATACCCAATTTCCCTTCTAGAACTATATAATATGGTCAAATATTGTTAATTGTCCTCATATGGAAGGGGAAATGTGTCGATTTTTATTGTGAATGCAAACTAAAAAAAAATCTATTTGGTGATGTATAGTATCATAATTTTTTTCTGTGGCAATTCATGCCTTGACTCCAAAATCGGTTTTTTTTTATTTTTTTTATCTATAATTCTACAAGTAGTGTGCTCTAAACTATTGACACATGGGCCGGCAGCACAGTATCCTGTGTGGTAGGAGCAAATAGTAAAAAAATATATATATAAATAAATACATACATATATACACTACCGTTCAAAGGTTTGGGGTCACTTGCAAATTTCTTTGTTTTTGTTTAGTGATTTATTTTCTACATTCTACAAGAGACATTCACTAGACAGCATGCCAGAGCCAAAATATATATCCCTGTCCGTCAGTGTTCCCAGTCAAACTGGTAAATGTTTAGTTTAACAATACTGGGGATTTCAAAACTATAAAATAACACATATGGAATTAGGTAATTACGTAACAACATCAAAAACAACA
>JAQMYL010000020.1:13482043-13498671 GCA_030014365.1 Clarias pachynema
CCACATGTGTTCATTCATAGTTTTGATGCCTTCAGTGAGAATCTACCAATGTAAATGGTCATGAAAATAAAGAAAACGCATTGACAGATAGATGAGAAGGTGTGTCCAAACTTTTGGCCTGTACTGTATATATTTGTACAGCCAGATTTTGTCACAACATCACGCAAAACTGGCAGGATAGATTTTAATGTAAACTCTTTTCCCATGAAGAACATGTACTTACGCTAGTCTTAAATAGAGCAAACCAAAAAGCTTATAGAGCTTGTCATACAGAAATATCACATACAGGTCAGAGCTCAATTATTGGTAAAAATCGATCAAGCAGAGGTGATTCAATGGTATAAATCAAACTGTGTAAAATACACCAAGCTTATCGGCTACTGGACTCTCATAACCAGGTTAACTGTTTTTGATTATTTTTTAAAAAGTATGAAGAGTTTTTATTTGTCCATTTGAGGCATTTTATAAGACAACATTTACGTACATATTGTCCATCGTCCCTCTCTAATATTCAGTGAAAATACTTGATGTGGGTGTTATGATCTACTGGTAGGCGGGACGGTGGCTTAGTGGTTAGCCCAGTCGCGCCACACTTACAGGGTTGGGGGTTTGAATAACGCCTCCGGTCTGCATATGTGCAGTTTTCATCGTCTCTCCATGCTTGGTGGGTTTTATTTGGGTATTCCAGTTTGCTCACAAGTGCAGTATACATAGTGTATGAATGTGAATGGGTTAGAAAACTGGAGTACCACACCCATCACTAATTATACCTACAGTATATGATACAGGGGTCAAACAAAAGCAACAACTCATTTTACAGTACAGTATAACTCACAGGTCATGAGAAAAAAAGGTTTTCAAGTTCTAATGAAACTAATATGGAATTCTTTATCCCAAAAGCCTGAAGGACAACAATCACCTGTGTAGATGGTCTGAGTCTGGATGGATCAAAGTAAAGACAGATCCTTATAGAAAACATGATCAGTACTTCAGACTTAGGGACATGACAACAAGAGAATGGCTTGAAACAGAGTCAGAAAATTTCACTGAGTGTTTCCGAGTGTCCCAGCCACAGCAAGGTCTTACATCTAATAGAACATCTCTATATAGACCTGAAAATACAGCAAATCAACCTTGATGGAGCCTGAGAGGTTCTGCAGAGAGAAATGGGAGAAAATCTAAAACCCAAATATGCCGAGCACCACAAGAACATATGCAATGTGAAAAGCACAGAAAGAGCCTAAGAACTTGTGTACATGTAATATTTCAGGTTTTTGATCTAAAAGATTATGGACTGCGTGCAGGTGCAGTGATCTCCGGAGGTTATGTCAGTCCTTCTGCAAATAAATAAGGAAACAAATTTGATAAATAAGGCTTAAGCAAAACATAGGGTGAAAAAAGTGACGGGTGTAAACATCAGCAATAAGAACACAATACGGTGGGTACATGACATTTTCACATTCTATGGGTTGAGTGATAAAAAAAAACATGCGTCCCTACAAATGTGATTTGGTGACATTACGAAGGGAGTGCAAGTCAAACCAGGACTTGACTGAAGGAGTAACTGATTGACATTAACAAAAAAACTTTGAGCACAATATGGTGATGAGACTTTTAACCGCAGTAAAACATTTGAATTTTAAATAAGGCTGTACATTCGTAAATGATGATCCCAGCCAAGGTGGCTCGGAGCCCAATGCAGTTGTTCAGCAAGTGGAACACGTGCGTGATTCTTGAAAATCTGCTTCTGAGGAAGATATACATCTGAGTGTGGGAACCAATACGCAATCATTCACGAACACCACTTCCACATTACAGGAATTCGTCTGGCAGCTATTGCCTCATCATCCCCCGAAACATACTGACCACAGGGTTGGTACTCATGCTTGTGCATTAAAGGTGTTCCTGGAAGGCCAGCGTTTCAGAAGTAAAGCAAGCATGGTACTATATCTTGATTGTATCCAAACACTAGTGGAACACTGGGATAAGTGCATTAATGTAGTGTGGGATTATATAGAAAAATAATGGCATAACTTTCATAACTGTATTCTGTTATTCTGGTTTGACTTGAACGCCCCAGGTATTATAGACTCATTAGATTACACTGGAGCAGTAAATATTTAAAAGGTTGAGAGGAATTTCAGTGTTTGCATGAAGAAGCTGTAAAACATCTGTGATTTATGAAGTGACTTATGAAAACCAAACTCCTGATAGCACCTTCTGTTTCTCTACACCATTTTAATGAGTGCGGCAAATGCGGCAGTGACCTTTTCCGAGACGTGTGTGTTTACCTACAGCGCAACACGACTTTGGATTCCACTGAACAAGTGCAAAGGATGATAGACAATCATGTAATACAATCATCTGGACCAGAAATACAATTTATCAACACAGCTTATCGGGTGAGAAAAAAAATCTGCAGTGCGCTACACTTGTGGTTGTGCTAATATAGTAAGCTCTGATATTGCAATAATGATTAACAACGTATCGTACAACCTAACTTAGCTGTGAACACACACTTCCTGTTGGACTTAATGGAATTTAAACTCTCCAGCAGAGACTGGTTTATGCATTAAACAAGTAATGACCCTGAACGGTGCACAGTGAGCTCACTCACACACAATGCTTGATATTTAGCATTTAGTTTAAGCATGGCTGCTTAGCAGGAGGCCTAAGCCAAAATCGAATTTATGTATTTATTGTATTTTGTTCTGCTTAAAGATCAGAATTTTGCTTATTAAATAGTTTGTTTTAAGGCACAGTGACCTACCCATCCTTCCTTATCGCAACCCACACAAATAAATTTTCATCTAAGCAAGAAAGATACAATAATATATGATACTACTAATATCCTTCACTCTACTGTGGTCTACATTAATATTAGGATTCAGTTATTTGTCACATGTACCAGCAGAGTGAAGAGTTTTTCCTAGTTGGGGAGCCTGGGTCTGTGATAGACTCTATCTTTGTGATAGAGTGCCCATGACGTAGATAGGGTTAAGAGCTTTGATCAAGGGTTCAACACCAGCAGCTTGGCAGTACTGGGGCGTAAACCCATAAACACTGCCAAGATGCCACTGTTGAAACCCCCAACCTTCTGATCAGTAACCTTCAGCCTGAACTGTTTGATCCTCCATTACCCACGCTGCATACAAAACTATACTAGTATTAATGTCTTCAAACAGAAAAGAATATGGCTAAAGGATCATACCCAACAGGCCTCAGATGGGCACCATACAAGGATTATATATGTAACTAGTAGCTACTTTTACATGGACGATATTTCTGAATATAACAATAAAATTCCATAATAATTTAATTGAATAAAGATTGAAACTTAATTGTTTAAATGGACGCTTTCAACTTAATTGTTTAAGATGTTTACATGCTCAAGCATTTGATCAGAATGTAGCGTTTTTGACATGTACAAAATGTTTCTGCCCTGCTTCGGAGTGTTTAATCTGCCGGAAAAAATCACAGAACAAGAAGAAGAAGAAGAATTTTTCTCCAGCATTGCGATTAGGTTAGGTTTCCTCTCTTTTCCAGTAAATCCCGTTTTAATATCCTATTGCTCTATTAGCTATATTATCAGTGGAATATTTGTGTCTCAGTAGGTTATGCTGAAGTGTTCTGTGAAGGGAATTGTTTTTAGCATTTTTGAAAGGCATCTCCTCAGTCAGTGCTCTTTGTAAAATTTTTGTTCAAGATTTCCGACACAGGACAGATTTTAGGTTTTGCGTTTTTTTGTTTTCTTGGTAACCAGCTGCATGTTACATATGCCACATGACAACAGCTGATGATTTTCCTATAACAGTAGATTTTGTGTTTAAGAAGACTACTAAAAGAAGGTAAATTGTTATTTACATTAAAAGGCAAGACAGAAGTGCGTAAACTCAGCATAAGCTTTAATACGGGCAATCAAATATTAGTCAGATCAATTCGACAAATAGGTCAAAGCACAGCTGGAAACATTAGAAAGCCTAAAGGCAAATCGATTGTGTGGAAATGAACACATGTATGAGTTGGTAAGCTGGAATAAATATGAATGGAAATAAAGTTCAGTAATATACAGTAACAATGAATGAGATAGCACAAAGAGACAAAGACAAATCAAAGGAACACAACTGGAAAATCAACCAGAGGTGAAACAAAACTAGGGAGTGAAAAGTCAGCATGGCATCACACATTATGAAGAATGTAAAATCTACAGTTTCTACTTTTTAAATTAATTTATATCCGCATTAGCTTCAGATTGTTTAATTCAAGATTTAAAAAACCTAAAAACCTAAAAAAGTCCTAAAACTTTTTGAATACCTTATTGCTCACTAAATATGACCCAAGAGCACGGGTAAATATTGCACAATTAATACAAGAATCTAATATATGTATATAATATCAAGACACAGCATTCGGTTAAAACTACAACATTAATGCTTTTACATGGAACACAAACTGTCTAATATTGCACAAATAAGAGAAAAAACAGCCCAATAGGAATAAAAATGCATGATGGTAACACCAGTCTGACTTGATCTGGCCCATGAAATTTCAATCAGAATGAAAGTAAAGCTGTAACCCTCCGGTTATCTGTTCAGTGGGTAAATATTAGCCATGTAAACACTCGATCTGGTCTCTTGATGGAATAAATATATATTTTTTGTGCATATGTCGGCCACATGTAGTAGTTACATAAGATGATTTTGCTTCCATTCCTCATCGGTACACATCGTTTCTTCTGACTGTGATACACTGTGTCTCTGGCTGAGGAAGCCACACTCATTGGCTGGCCATTTTACATCTAACTAACCACAGATGAGACTGAAACCTAAAGAACTAATGTCAATGTAAATGCAGCTACGGCTACAAGCCGTCCTGGTGGATGGACTTTCAGCGCTGATTATGGTGACATAAACTTCTATCTATCGTAAATTGTGCTTAAATAGGAATATTTTCCTTAGGTTCTTCAGCAAATTTAGTGTCTTTGAGGATCTAGTTATCATTTCCTTCATGTTTAGGATCACATACTATCCTGGCTACCTATGCCAGAAGGAATTGTTTGAACAGTTCAAAGCGATTATGTTTACATATCTTCGAATATTTGATGTCACTGAGAATGAAGTACTGTACTACTCATCAAGTGGACAGTATTCTTGGCAGTCTGAAAGAAGTTCTGCTTAGTTACTGTTCGCTTGCAGCACTGCACTGATGGAAACAGGGCCTCACACACTCGCTAAACCAAGACAAATTAGGATTCGGAAACCCGTTTAAAGTAAACACTGAAATCTCAGCATTCTTGCATTGCCAGTGAATGATGTAGAAGCATGTCGGGAAGCGGATTCTTCACATCCCAGGAATGATAAATCCATTAGTTATTTGGCATGTGCTTTTACTGAGACTAGTGTCAGTGCCACAATGTTTAAAGTCAGATCCATAAGAACATCCATGATCATTAATGAACTCTTGTTCATTGACGATCCTCGATCTCTGCATCATAAGAGATATAATGTTAAATTGATAGTCGGACAAAAATGAAATGCATTTGAATAAACATTCCTTCTACCTCAAATGTAGTCAATCAGCCATGACTTGTATGGCGGCGAAAGTCTGCTTCCCTAGTTTTGCAGTAAAGCAAACTTCTAATGGATGCTGGCATGTTGCAGTAATCTAAACTGCGTGTCTCAGTCATCACACACTCACCTCAAACCGTAGCTGAATTTCTAACAGTATCTGTATCTGAAACACACTACATTTTTTTAAAAACAAAGTGAGTCAAAAATTATCTGCATTCTGGTTGTAGAATGTATTTTACCTAACTTTAAGAAAAGACAAATACATAATTTTTCGATATAATCTTGTTGCCTTTCAATACACTTTGTCCATCTGTCAACAAGCTTAGCCGTCTTCAGTTCTTCATCAGAAGTGAATCGTCATACCCATCGGTCTGCTTTCAGGGGACCAAACTGGTGAAAGTCTAACCCAGGATGCAACGTTGTCATCAGCTGTGGACGTGAACATGGACAAGCGTCCAGCTCATTCTCGATGGCAAACACTTCCTTCCTTAACCTTCAATATCCATTCATACACACTTCTTCGCAACAAAACACTTTCTCCATACTGCACACAAAGTCTTTGATAAATAACGACACCAGATACACACCCTCCTCAGACCACAAAAAAAAAAAAAAAAAAAAAAAAATTACTGCACGCTGCTCTTCTTTAGAACAAATCTCAAGTGGGGCATCCATTTTTGCTCACATCGCAGTTACAAATGAACTGATGTAACACATTCACATCTGCACAGGAACGGAAACGGAAATCGCTAATAAGACAACGCGGTCAACAGCAGTTTTAATATAACCAGAGTGTGGATAATTTTTGACTCACCTTCGTCCTGTACATGCTTAACATGATAAGAGAGGACAAACTTTTTTTCTTTTAACTCCATTATCCCTAAAACTTAAAAGGTGGACATCATTTTAAACTAAACTCATGCAATGTTAATGTATGAACAGCCACACCCTAAACGCCCCCTATATGCACTGATCATAGTTTTCAGGTCATTCTACTAACTTGAAACATAACCACCATGTTTATTTGTATTCTAGTGTGTTCATTTGAAACAAGTTGTGTCATATGATATTTTCTCTCACTCCTGGAGCATGCAGCTGATTAAGCAGGCCATGTGATTTCTCACACCAAGCGAGCACAAGTCGCAAACAAATCGTCGCCTCCTCATCCTCCTTTGTACACACGATCTTCCACTCCACCTCCTCCGCACACACTCGGATACCCGACGGGAAAGAATGGCCAGCAGCAGGGGAGGGGAACTCCCCCCCCCCTCTTCGACTTCCTGTCGACCTGAGGGGCCGTCCCCTCCCTTAACACACACACACACACACACACACACACACACACACAAACTGTCTCACATGCACTGGGATGGGACCGCTAACCAGCTGAAGCATGTCTACCTCATAACATTACACCAGGAATGGATTTTACTGCACGTAACCATACTGCTTAACAATAGTGGACCAAGTAGTGGCTCTCTGGTGGTCCTAAGATTTGACCCTATGAAAAGACTTGTCTATTTAAAAATGTCATCTACCAAGACAAACGTCAGAAGGAGTTCACTCAGAAGCATGCTTTCAGTCACAACAACACAGGATGCAGGTCATGTGCTAGTCCATAGATGACATCACTCCATTAGTCTCCATGCTTTCCTGTCCTGTCGCTAAGGAGAAGAGCTGTTCAGTAAAGCCACGGCTGATCAAAACCGAACCTCTAAACTGAAACTATGCCATCTTGTCCAGTATTAAACACCGCAAACAGTATTGTACAGTATATACATTAATACATTACATAATAGCTAGTCAATCTGTCAATCAATCGAATCGATTCAATGCAATTCAATCTGATTTTTCAATATTTCAATTAAATTCCATAGTATCAACGTTTCCTGTTAGATTTGTCTCAAGCAGCTAGTCTAGCAACTTTTCAGTCTCAAAAACTAATAAAAATATCTAATAAGCTTTAAATACTGTGAAACTTATGATGTCCTTTTTTCAATGTGAAATCTCATCTGTTTTCCTGCCACCACACTCCAATCCAGTAGGTGGCGTTATTAAAAAACCAGCCACCCATATGCAGCGGTGCTCCTGAAAAAACATGGGCACAGACTGGGATAAATTTTCAAGGAATTTGTTGATTTTTTTTTTTACATAAGTTTACATAAATTGTTCATGAAGTGTGAATCGATTCTGAATGGAGAACTGCCTCGTTAATTCAATTAATTGAATTAATTGGATAGTTTAACAAGAGTTTGTTAACTCTAGACACAACAAGATAATACGTTGGCAATGTAAGATAATAGAGTAAAGTCAGCAGTTCACCTACATTTAAACTGAATTCATTAAAACTTATTTTTTATTCACTCCACAAAGATAAGTATGATTCCTAATCTGCTTTATGCATGACACAAGTAATTTTTCCAACAATTCTTTACAGATAGATTATTTCACTTATAGTTCACTACTGTACAGTATATTACAATTTCTGTGGGTCAGAAGTTTACATACACTTCCAAATTCAAGAAAATTATGTCATGGTTTAAAAGCTTCTGATAGGCTAGGGAACATCATTTGAGTCAATTGGGGGTGTAACTTAGCATGTTTTTAAGGGCTGTCTTCAAACCCAATGGCACTTTTTTTGGGAACATGGGAAAATAAAAATTTTTTTTAAAAAAACAGCCAAGATCTCAGAAAAAAATCCTCCACAAGTCATCCTTGGGAACGATTTCCAAATGCCTGAAGGTACTGTACCACTTTCATCTGTACAAATAATACTACTCGAGTATAAACAGCATGAGACCACAAGGCCATTATGCTACTTAGGAAAGAGATGTATACTTTGGTACAAAAAGTACAACTCAATCCCAGAACAACAGCAAAAGACCTTGTGAAGACACTGGAATAAACGAGCAGAAAAAAGTACTGTATCTAGATCTACAGCAAAACGAGACCTATATCAATGTGACCTGAAAACCTGCTCAACAAGAAAGAAGTCACTGCTCCAAAACCACCATAAAAAAAGTCAGACTACAATTTACAGCACATATGGGGACAAATAAATGTCCTCTGGTCTGATGAAACAAAAATTGAATGGTCTGGCCATAATGACAACTGTTGTCTAGGTAGAGGTAAAGGTAAAGGTGGTAAAGCATGATGGTGGTAACATCATGTTGTAGGGGGATTTTGCTCCAGGGGCTGGTGCACTTCACAAAACAGATGGCATCATGAGGAAGGAAGATTATGTGGATATACTGAAGCAGCATCTCAAGACATCAGGCAGGAAGTTAAAGCTTGGTCTTCCAAATGAACAATGACCCAAAGCATATTTGGGGGTCAAAAAGGCTTAAGGAACTTAAAGGAAGTAAAGGTATTGGAGTGGCCCCGATCTCTATTTAATAGAAAATTTGTGGGCAGAACTGAAAAAAGCATGTGCCAGCAACCTGACTCAGTTCAGACAGATACCAGTTCTGTCAGGAGGAATCGGCTAAAATTCCAGCAACCTACTGCAAGAAGCTTATGGAAGGCTACCCAAAACATACAATTTAATGTCAATATTACCAAATACTAAGTGTATGTAAACTTCTGACCCAATGGAAATGTGATGAAAGACATAAAAAAAAATTAATTAATCTTTCTCTGTACTGTTATTCTGACATTTCACGTTCTTAAAATAAAGTAGTGATCCAAACTGCCCTAAGACATGGAACGTTTACTCGGAATAAATGTCAGGAATTGTGAAAAACTGAGTTTACATGTATTTGGCTGTATTTAAGGTGTGTTTTAACTTCTAACTTCAACTGTATCTCAACATAAGGACAATAAGATATCATGACAAAAAAGAGTCCAGTAATATGGAATAATAAGTATGTTGAACTGAAATAAAAACATAGCAACTTTTTTCACAACCTGTGGTTCAGTGCTGCATATAACACTGATATAATGAAAATATGAATATGAGAAATGTTTCGCACTATACAGTACTTGGGTGGCCAAAAATAAGAATCTTTTCATATTGTTTTCACAAGTATATAAAGTATATATAAGTATATAAAAATCACGGTTCATAACCACCCCAACCGATGGAAACCATATTACATTATACGTAACTATAATGTTTATTATGATTTATCACCAAACATTAATTAAATGCATTACATCAGATCACTTAACCAGTTGACAGTTCAGTTTCCTTATTACATATACCAAAATTAGCAAAGATGTGCATTGCGTACACACACACAGACACACACACATTACCTGGGAACTGGATAAGTTTCAGGGATGGAAAAGATTGTAGTGAGATAGAATGCTATAACATTTGCATGACTTTAGAACAAAATAAATGAAATAATATCACCAGCATTATATTTAGCATATTGGTTTTACTACTCCATCACAAGCAGCAAGACTGATAATCAAGTAGTGGGTGTTAAATTATAGGATGTTTTTTAAATACACCTGATGTTTTTTAATTTAAACATTTTGCTTTCCATACAGTTAAATTCTGATAGTATTAATGTACAGTCATTACAGTTACACGTCTATTCAATCAGTACATAGAAGCTACAGGTTTCAGTCTGTATGCACCCTTTTAACTTTTGCACACTCTTCTGCTAAATTTGCACTTTCTGACTCACTTTTGCTACTCTCTTCTTATAATCCTTGATGCATTTACTTTAAATGCATTTTTCAAGACAGTGAAGTCCTTAAGGTCTAAGATGTGTCTCTACTCCTGCACTTCACTGTTTTTTGGTGACTACTGAGTAGTTAATTCAACAATATTGTGTGGCACTAAAAAAGCAATCCGAAAATTGGGAATGAGAGGTTAAAGGCTTAGCGGTACTGATTGAGAGCGAGTATAAATCCCAAATATACAGGGCTTTTTGAATCCTGAGTAACCTCAGTTGAGTAAGCTGTATTCTGTGGCAAGTGGTTGCTTTGGATAAAAGCTTGAGCGTGACAAATTTTTGCACATGACTTCTTAAACTTCAGTGTAAGCCTAAAAAAACAGAAATGTGGACGACAGAAATGTGTTTGAAGGATTTGGTTTGATCTGAATGGAAAACTGTGTCTTTTTTATTGCTGTAGGGGAAATCTGGCATTGATGTAGCACAACACAAAAACGCTTTGTTCCCTATAATGCAACTGTGACTTTATTAGGTACAGTATGCACATGTGTACAGTATGTTGCTTCGCTGTGTCCATCTGAACGAGTCTGATTCATTCTTTCTATGAATATTTATAACACCTATACCTGCTTTAAAAATAAATCAATAAATAAATACAATTACCACAAATAAACAAATAAATACAAGTATTTTTCTCAGACAGTTTTTTTTCTTTAAATCTGTGCAGTTTTGCACACTTACCTCTACCACCATGTTTAGTTTTCAGAGCTTGTACATAATAAAAAAAAAAAAAAAAGCATTGACAGGAAAGGTGCACGCTAAATTCCTCACTACGATGAATTTTTTAATTTATGCTCTCAAAAAGAGTTACCGTTAAATCGTAGTAACCATATGCCACACCCAAGATATTACTTAGACATAACTATGACACAACAAGCTTTGCAACACCAGTTGATTGCTATACATTTTTGAGCATGTGATATTTATGCATATGCATAAACGTCTCTGACGACCTATTAAAATGACTTTAGAATAGCTGTACATACTGTTTAAGCTGATTTCAATGCCATCGAGCACGGCTTATGTTATTATATAATTTAAACTATGTTATAAAGGTGTTTCTTGAAGATTCTGTATTTCTACCAATAAGAAAAAAAGGTTGTGAGGTTATATTTCCTCAGCTTCTCTTCTCTATGCTTGGAATGAATTCATCCCCAGTTATAAATCACAATATTTGGATATTCTGCCATGTGAATGGCTGTAATGCGACACCCTAGATTATAACAGTGGAGGTGTTTGTGTAACCCTGTGGGTGTTGGGTAATCTAACACCAGAAGACTTGTGTGAGAGCAGCGACTGCTCAGTAGTTAAGTCTCTGGGTTGCTGATTGCAAAGTCGGCGGTTCAAGTGGCCAAGCTGCCCCTGTTGAGCCGCTGTATCATCCAGAGACGCTGTATCATGACTGACCCAAACTGGGACATGCGCAGTGGGCATTTCACTTTGCTGTAATGTATATATAATATTAGCTGTAGTACCCCTCATTGACAGGAAAAGAGCTTGTAGAAACAGTTAAAAGGTTAAAGCTGAAAATACGCTGCTCAGCGTAAATTTAATCAGTGCTATTGCTATTTCAGGTTGAATCCATGTCTGCGTGCAACAAAGATGATTATTTTAATGTAATTTCCTCAGAATTTGGCTTAGTTTGACAACATTAAATGGTATTGGTTTCCATTGAACTGTTGACTAAATATTAAGAAATTGTACAAAATGTATCTAGTTCACAGCAAGATTTTGTATCTGCCATCATTTCATCTTACAACCAATAGGAAAGGGAGGATATAGAAAGGTGTATGTTTACGCATTGTTTACGCTAAATTGTACTTCTTTTGTGGTAAGCCAAATACACTCCTGTTCGTTAATCGAAGAGTGAATCACAGATGAGAAATCAAAAAAGTGGATCGGTTAAAGATTACGTTTTGTCCTAATTTGACTTCAGCGCTGTTATTTTTTGTGGTGAAAATACAGTATAAACTAATCCCAGTAAAAAATATTCAGTTCAGCTTTTCTAATTAGTATCTATTGGTGCTGGTGTTTGTTTACATTCAGCAAGGAGTTTATTAGTAATTTATTTTAAAGTAGAATATTGAATCTGGCACATAACATCGCTTCTTTTGCTCAACATTTTGATTTCACTTATGGAGCAGGTTAGAACTTCAGACAGTAAGTACTGCAAAAGTTTCATTAAAGTCTGTCCAGTCAGTTTTGCATGTTGCTGTGACATAATCTGGCATAAGTGCTCATAACTTCACTTCTACTCAACATTTTGATTTCCCTTATGGCGCATGTTTACCTTCAGACAGATACTTAAGTACTGCAAAAGTTTCATTACATTCTGTCCAGCTAGTTTTGCCTGATGCTGTGACAAACTCTGGCCGGACAGACAGACAAGACAGACTTTTTTGATTTTAGGTTTCAGGTCCTCCAATGTATGAAACATAAAGATAGCATTGAAAGAGCAAAGTCTGTTCCAATGCACAGACAAAACGTGTCAAATAAACCACTTTCTTTACCTTCTGGTCCACGATGGAGCACACGAGCTCTTTGACCGCCGACAGGGACACATCGGAGGGGTCGAGATTCACGGTTTCCCGGGTGAGACCGATCTGCAGCAGAAACGACACGCCGTGAAACGACTCGCGCGAGAGGGTCGGGCTCGGGGCGCTCGCGCTGCCGTTAGACAGGCGGCCGCAGAGCGTGGTGGGGGGGCTCGCGGACGGCGAGGGCGCGAGCGGGGCGGCAGGATGCGCGGGGACGGGAAACGGTCTCGGGAAGGACGGAGGGGACGAGCTGCCGCACGAGGACATTTGCACTCTTTCGGCTTAGCTGTCACCTCGAGAAAACTCCAGCATGTCCCAGATCCCGCCTTTAGACCTGATCAGCTCTCATTTCCACTTGTTGTTGTTGTTGTTGTTTACATCAACTTTGGTCTTTGATTTAATACAAATAAATAAACACGCACAGAGGAAGGGAGAAAGGAAATCCAGCGCGCGAGCTCCGACAACATCAAGGATCACTGCGAAAACAAGAGATACAATGTTAACAATGATGAAAGAGAAAACTGCTACAGTACAAGGGCGTGCGCGTGTGCGCGCGCGCGTGCTGGAGATGCATTAGCCTGAGCACTGTAAACATCACTCAACATAGGCACTGATACAATAACAATTACAGAAAATATTCATTCGAATAACACAAATAATCGAAATTGAGATTTACACTATTATGCATGTAGCCCGGTGTGTATTAGGTCGTTACCCAAACTAGTCCAGCCATCCTGATACCAGCCCGCGGTCATATATGTATTTACAAACAACATCCGATGTTAATGCACATCTGGACAAGCAATCTAACCTATTAATGATGTTATGTGCTCTAATTAAACATCAAGTTTCATTATAAGCGCGAACAGGAGGCTCTTATTAGTCTCTTATTATAAAGAGCAAGGGGGAAAAAACAAGAAAAAGTTCTCCGTTACCTTTCTCCAAAGGGCGGCTTTCCTTTCCTTCCAAGAGATGCAAAATTCAACCATAGGCCACTTTTATATCTTTACATTTCCCAGAAGTGTGGCACAGAAATAAAACTCGTATCACCAACACGCGCTTATGCTCTACACGCTCTTCTGCAGCGTTGCCTTTACAAGTTTTTACTTTTGCACTTTGCCTATGCACTCACGTTTTCCAACTTCTCAGCCAGAAACTTTTCCATCCCGTTCATGCGTATCCCATTAGAGCTCTCTCTCTCTCTCTCTTTCTCTCGACCAACGTGAATATTACGGCACAGAACGACACAGAACCAAACGCCTCTGGGATTACGAGTCCGCCTGTTTTTGCTCGCCGCCTTGATTGACAGTAAAACTACATTTTCCGACAAGCAAAATAAAGAGGATGTTGTCTACGCATGCGCACTTACAATAAACTCGAGTTACTGGATTCTTTTTTCCCCCTCCGTAGCGAAACATTAATAAATAAAAGTATTAAAAGTTACAAACAGTTTAAAGTGTTGTAATAGAAAAAAAAACCCGTTTATTATGAAAACATGATACGAGATCAGTACAAATATAGAGCTTCCCTAAAGCGCATGCGCAGTATTGCTCTCTTCGTTTTATATTTTAGAAACAAGCATTAACATGTCCTCTTTAATGTGAATAATAGTAAAACCAGCTACATCGTCTAACAGTAAAACAAATAAATAGGTTAACACGACATATTAAATTCCGAGTAAAAATAAAAACTACATTTTCCAGAAAATAAATCTGTCGAGCGCATGCGCAGTTCGAATTACGCGCTAACGGGCTCCAGTGAGAGCCGGGACATCTGCGCCCTCTAGCGGTGAGCGTTGAGAATGAGGTAGGAATGGCTAAAAATTAACTTAAGAACGATTAACAGAGTTCCTAAGTAACACTTAATTGACACAATTACCGTGCATGTCTGGGTAACTGAGACGTATTACAAAAACAATTACTGAAAACAAATTAAATCTTGCAGCAGGTCTTTGCTGCTATGGGTTACTATGGCAAACAAACGCTGTTGCTTTGCATGATGTGACCAGAGTCGTGCCTGTATGTTTTATAGCGTAACCGTTATAGTTATTTACTTAAGATTTACTCTGTTTTAACTCAGGATTGTGTATAATCTACAGTTATGCATTAAACAGACTTGACGATGGAACAGCAAAGGTGAAGTCACTAAGATTTCTCTGGTTTTTGCAGGATCCTGTAAAGTCCATCAGTCTGATTTGGGAAGAAGTCAAGGCCCTGAAGCAAGATGGACATTTTGACTAGACTATAGGGAAACCAGGAAGCAAAAGGGCGTTTTTCCTTCGGGATGGGCTGAGGAGCAGCAGCAGTGGAAGCACAGATGAGCTCTGGAGAGAATGCTGCAAATGCAAGAGTGGTGCAGTAGTGTGTGTCTGACATGTTTTAATGTTAGCACAACATGTTGTAACATATCACAACACGAATTAAAATATAAGCAAACCAATCCAATTTGCATTGAGGTTTGCATTTATACAAGGAATAAAAGAGTAACCAAACCATGATGGTGTCAGGTTGTTACGACCACTTCTAACCACAAGCTGATTATTTTTCCAAAAAGGAAGGTGGCAGAATTTCAACATTTCACATACACCACAAACATTTGCTAATCCTGATTCACTCTCACTCACTCACCCATCATCTACACCACTTTATCCTGTATACAGGGTTTTGGGGGGCCTGGAGCCTATCCCAGAAGACTTGGGGCGTGAAGCAGAGTACACACTGGATGGGGTGCCAATCCATTGCAGGGCACACACACGGTCATACAGGATAATGCAGCTTGTCGCAGAACTGAGAAACAACAAAGTGCAAATCCTCTGTCATAAAGATGACAAATGAAAGCTCTGACACCCAGTGAAGTCTTATTTAATATATATGGGCAATTCCATGCAAAGGTCTATCATGTCATAATTCAAAGGGTTCCTACCAAAAAACACTGATACACTACCAATTCTACACCTTTTTATACTGGCTAATCTATTACTTGTAAATAAGTTACGTCAATGCAGAGTGTCAAAAAGCACAAAAAGGGACAGAGATTATGAAAACTACAAAGAAAAGGAGAGGAAAATGATAAGAGAAGAAACGACCAGAAAAAATGTCAGCAATGATTTTATAGTTATATTTTTCGTAATCACTATTTCAAAGTTTTAAAATTCACTACTACAGCATGTTCTTTATATAAGAGAGCTAGTTCATATACATCCAGTACATCTCACATCCATAACATCAGTTTATTCTAAATGATTCATCCTAATAATTTAAAATTAATATATAAATAAAATAAAACAAGAATTTGGAAATCGAAACCATTTTCAAACCTACACTTTTTTGTAGTTGTTCAATTTTATGGTTCAGGTTTAATGGTTTCTGCAGTTGCCTTTAAATTTCACAGATTTGTAGAAAATCTGTACATGCTCACAAAAGTTTGTCTGTTTAATGCCACATGCATAACATTGATAAAATGCTATATAGTTTTACAATGTAAAAAGATTTGTTGGTTTTGAGTTGAAGAGATTACATAAAAAGTTACGCAGATGAATTATTACCAATTATTAACTTGTAACTTTTTATAACCTTTAAACTTTAGAAACCTTTCAAAAGTTTATTTATTTATTTGTTTTTAATTAGGCTATTCTGAGTTTGAATCTATGTGAGCATCAGCCATACAACTTACTGTGTAGGTGTTATTATAGAGACAATAAAATATCAGAATGAGTGCATTCTTATGAACCTGTGAATTTAATTGCAGCCCAAACTACCGTCAGAGCTTTTGTTCAAGAAAAGTAATCAACATCACCCGAAAAACTGAACATAGACATATAAATGTTATATATA
>JAQMYL010000020.1:13498723-13522424 GCA_030014365.1 Clarias pachynema
ATAATATTTATAGCATTCTGCAGAATCATTATCGACTTTAAAATGTAATTCACATTTTACACCCACAGAGGGCGGTGTTTCATAAAACGTGAAAATTGTCTATCTGCTCTCATGAAGCTTCAGTTTTTGCTTACCTTTTTTTTTTTTTTTTAAAGAAATACAACCTGTCTAGGTAAAACAATATACCTAATGATTGATTGCCACGCAGTGTTATGAAAGTTGGCTATAATGACATGAAACAAGACTTATTTCTTAACTTGACATTATTACTATGTCTGTGAACATATTTTTTTTACTGGTATAAGAATCATTATTAGTTGACTGTGTAAATATACAAGACCTGCAGTTTTGGAGTTGCTCTGACCAAGTCGCCTAAACATCACAATTTGACCCTTCTCACAGTAGCTACAGTTACAATATCTTCTTACAATGGATGCTGGAAGTAGGTGGGATATATTAGGCAACGAGTAAATATTTTGTTCCTGAAGTTGATGTGTTGGAAGCAAAAAAAAATGGGCAAGCGTGAGGATTTGAGTAACTTTGACAATGGCCAAACTGTAATGCCTAGACGACTGGATCAGAGCAACTCCAAAACTGCAGCTCCCGTGGGATGGTCCTGGTGTGCAGTGATGAGAACAAACCAAAAGTGACCCAAGGAAGGAAAACTGGTAAACCAGTGACAGGGTCATGGATGGCCAAGGCTCACTGATGCATATGGGGAGCAAAGGGTGACCTGTGTAGTCTGATTCAATAGAAGAGCTAATGTACGTTAAATTGCTGAAAGGGTGAAAGCTGATTCAGATAGAAAGGAGTCAGAACACACAATGGATTGTGGGGTTGGTGGCAAAATGGACACCTACTCAGTATTAGGATTGGATATGTTTGTATTAGATATGTTGCAGAAATGTGTAAGTTTGCCACATGGTGGTGGGGATTTGAGTTCATTCATTTAAAAGTGCATTAGTGAGTTTAGGTACAGATGTAGGGCATTAGTGGATCAGTGGTAGGTTTCTCATCTGCCATGTGGAAGGCCTGGGGTCAAGTCCCACATAATGACCAAATCCCAGGCAGTGGATGCAGTGCTGGTTCCAAGCCCAGATAACAAGGGAGGGTTGTGTCAGGAAGGGCATCGGTGCCAAGTTGTTGTCCGGATCCTATAGGTACTCTGGTTTCCTCCCTCAGAATAAGCTAACTGGCGTTCCCAAATTGCTTGTAGTGTGGATACAAGATAAAGCAGTATAGACAATGATGTATTTAAAGAAGGTATATGGTGTTTGAATGGTGTTACTGGTCAAGTCCAAATCTTATTTGGTAAATATCTTGCTAAAAAAAAAAAAAAAAAAAAAAATCCTGTGGGAAATGTTTACACAATGCCCTGGTCATTAAAAGTAGAGTAAAGTACATCACTAGAGGTAACGATCACACCCATAATGGTTGAGAGTAAGCAGGTTTGAGTGTGACCGTGTGAGTGCTGGGTCGCTTCCCAAATAGCGGTTTTGGGAGCAGTAACGTGGTGTGGAGAGTGTAACCCGATCCTCCGCCCATCACTGCTCCTGAGCTTCAGAGTGCAACCCCACTGGCGGCAAAACACACTGCTCTCTCTCTCTCTCTCTCACACACACACACACACACACACCGAGCTCATCCACATCTCTACAATGACACTGGAAAACCTGCGCGAGGAATACACTTCACTGAAGTGATCGTCTTTTATCTGCATGAGAATAAAACAGAAAAAGGAACAATGGAACCCATAACAAAGTGGACTCCAGCTCAGGTTGTGGACTGGTTGAGAGGTAGGAGTGACTGAAACTGAACTTTTTAAATAATAATTATCATTCCATATATTGTTTAAAAAAGAAAATGATGCTTTTATGAGCTCGGGTGATCACAAGTTGGAAGGTTATTATCTCGCTTAATAAACCTAAATATTCTTTAACGGCATAAACTGTGCGCGAACTCAACAGGCTGTTTAACTAACCCGTTCAGCACATGCGTGAGAGCAGTGCGCATGCGCAGCGGAACACTTTCCCCCCCTTCAAGCTCTGCTATAATATAATAGATGGAGTTCTTTATTAATTCCAATGGGAAAATTCTGACGTTAACGCAGCACAACAAAATACAAGCAGACAAGGCTATAGCTAAGGCTATATGTGAATTAAAGGCTATGTTAAAATCACTATGAGCAAAGAAGGGTTTTGTGCATTATTTAAGCAAGAGTATAAAACAAAATCAAAACTATTGATAAAGATTACAATTAGATTGTTTTATTCTAGCTTTAAAAATAATTGTGAACACATGAAATAGGTTTATAACACATAATATAATTTACACAGTTTAGTGGTTAGCACTTTTGCTTTGCAGCTCCAGGATCAAGGTTTCGATTCCCGCCTCGGCTCTGTGGACACGGAGTTCCATGTTTTCCACCGGTTTTCTCCCACACTGCAAAAACATGCAGATTAGTGTGTGAATGTTGACTGGAGGTTCTACCACGGTTTTGAAAATGTGAATAAATACCATGGTCACCACTGGCCTCCACGATCCCTAGTTAGACTACAGAGGTTCCTAGATGGATGGATGGATGGATGGATGGAGATAGTAAACTTTAGGTGGCACGGTGGCTTAGTGGTTAGAACTCTGGCCTCACACCTCCAGGGTCAAGGGTTTGATTCCTATCTTGGGTCTGTGTACATGGAGTTTGCATGTTCTCCATGTGCATGGTGGGTTTCCTATGGGTACTTCGCTTTTCTCCCAGAGTCCAACGACTCTTCAAATCATAGTGTCTGAATGAGTGTGTGTGTGTGTGTGCCCTGCGATGGATTGGCACCTCATCCAGGTTTTTTTTTTGTACTCCGCCTCATGCCCTGAGATAGGCTTCAGGACCACTGTGATCCTGTATACAGGATAAAATGGTATAGACGATGACTGAGTAAGTACTGTAAATTTTAAAGTAATATGTAAGTAAATTTTGTAAGTAATATGCATTTAAAATCATTTCATAGATATATATTATAAATAAAATTATTTTATGTTTTTTTTTTTTTTTCAAATTAATGTTTTAATTTATTAAAGCCAGTATTGAGCTGAGAGTATATACACATGACCTGTTAATGCCAACACAATATTAAGCTCCTGCCAATACATTAGTGAATTATTAAGAAAGAGACTGTATATTGAATGTACTGTACCATTGTTTGAATGCCATATAATCTTTGTTTTAGTTACCTATTGAGTGAGTACCAATGCTAGATAAGTTCATTATGTGTAATCTTTCTGTCTGGGCGAAAATAAAAAATTGTTCTGGCTCTTCATATTATTTTTCACAAAAAGAGAAGCTAGTATTTGGAGAAAGTTTTTCCATTGTCAGGGATCCTCCTATGTTTATTCAACCATAAATACTACTCGTCATTACTGTACCATAGATATCATTATGGAGTGAAAAGATGAACAGAGACCTCTGGTATATCTGATATATCCACCGCCTACACAGTCAACACAGTACATTGTTTAGAAAAGTCAAACAACGATAAATCTGATCCCCTACCGTGTTTAGCAGATCACTCTGGTTGGACAGATCGGTTTGTTAATAAACTACAGTATATGGACACCAGACCATCACACCCATATGTGGTTCTTCTTTAAACTGGTGTCACAAAGTTTGAAAGGCACATTTGTATAGGATGTCTTTGTATGCTGTATTTCCCTTCACTGGAACTAAGAGGCCCAAACATGTTCCAGCATGACAGTGTTTTGCACAAAGCAAGGTCCATGAAGACATGGCTTTCCAGATTTGGAATGGAAGAACTCAAGTGGCCTGCACAGAGCACTAACCTCAACCACACTAAACACCTTTGTAATGAATAAAAAATCAAACTTTGTGCCAGAGCGCACTAATGCTCTTGTGGCTAATCCCTACTATGCTCCAAAACCTAGTCGGAAGCCTTCCCAGATGGGTGAATATACGTTCCACACTATATTGCCAAAAGTATTCGCTCACCTGCCTTTACATGCATATGAATTTCAGTAACATCTAATTCTTAATCCGTAGAGTTTAATATGATGTTGGCCCATTCTTTGTACCTATAACAGCTTCAACTCTCCTGGGAAGGCTTTCCACAAGGTTTAGGAGTGTGTTTATGGGAATTTTTGGCCATTCTATAAGAAGCGGATTTGTGAGGTCTTTCACAGATGTTGAACCAGAAGGCCTGGCCCGTAGTCTCCGCTCTAACTCACCCCAAAGGTGTTCTGTGCAGGCCAGTCAAGTTCTTCCACACCAAACTGACTCATCCGTGTCTTTATGGACCTTGCTTTGTGCACTGGTGGGAACAGTGGGAATATATCTGGACTGGAATGTTCGAGAAGCCTCTTTTGGTTGGTTGGAAGTGTGCACAAATTTTTGCCCGCATAGTGTGTATACTTTTCCAATGTGAGGCATTTGCGGTCAGAGGCAATTTTGAAATTGTGTTGGTTTCCATTATCAAGCAAATCAAAAATAGACGATTTGTTTGAGCCAAGTAACTAACATTAGCTTGCAGATAAATAACCTACAGCAGTAGTGTAGGACTGTCTCTGATATGATTTAACTAAGTACAAATATCTAGCTAATTCGGTAACTGCCTTTGATCCCTCATTAAAGGAATGTATGACATTATTACCATTGGTTTGTTAGTCTTTTGCCTGTTCCCTTTTTGCCTGTCTCCACAGCAGACCATCCAATCCGCACACAATTTGACATAAGTTTTATACCGGATGCGCTGTCTGATGCATCTCTCCCATTTCGTCCATGCTTGTGACCGGTGTGTATCCGGTGGCTAGGGTTTTGGGAATTGGGTTTGAATTTGACCCAGGTCTTCCACATGGCATGCGAGAAACCTATCAATGGTAAAAAAAGATAATAAATATTGTGGTGTAGAGGCTAGCATTGCAATAGCTACAAATTATACATAAACTGGGGCAGGAGTAGCTCTGTGCTTAGGGCATTGGATTATGGTCCGGACGCCACCACCAAGATGGCCCTTGAGCAATGACCTTAAACCTCAATTGCTCAGATTCATAGTGTAAGTTTTATAGTTTTATAATGTAAGTAAAGATAAATTTTTTTATAATGTAAGTAAAGATAAATATTGGTTTGTGTAAATACTGTAGTCACAGCAAGCCATGATGTTACTATTTAGTATATTTAGCCTTGCACTGCCTGGTGAATTAAGTTACTGTAAAGTGCGCAAACTAAATTTTTGTTTGTATGTATGAACACAGCTTATTATATATTATTTGACATTACAGACAGTAAAGTTTTTTTTTTAAAAGCTGTCTTATACTGTAAAAGACAATATGCCTTCAAGCTTAGGCAGTACATAGTGATTTACAGCAGTTTTGTTTGATTTTCTAAACATTTACGCTGCGTTATCTTCCAAACCGTGTGTTTGCGTATGATCTGAAGCTTTGGGTAATCGTCATATAATCAGCAGTTTCAACGAACTTTGGTCTGGTGTGTCAAAGGCACAGGGGCTGCAGTCAGGACCAAACAAGTTTGGCTATTTTATATAAATCCCCGTATATCTTTGAGGTGTTTTTTAATATTATAACAAAGCGGGTTTACTGAAATCAAAGTCTAGACTGCCAAGAAATTAGCCAGAGGCAACTATGAAACGAAAAAATGTCTGAGACCTTCAGAGAAAAGCCTAGATAAATGAAGATTTATAGGGGAACCTCCTTCAGTCAGCCAGGAGAAGGAGTATTAAAGGGGATTGCCATATTAGATGAAACCATTATTATGGTGTGCTGCACACATGATCTTTTCCCACAATGATTTGTGTATGGTATGCAGGTATTCATGCCAGTTTCACGCAAAAGATCTAAAAATCTGATGGGAAAACACTGAAGAGGAGTGTGTTATTCTGCAGTTCAGGTTTCACTGATCGTGTTCGTGCACGCTCGCACTTTTCACCCGGAAGGTGCAGTTAAGAAAATTACTCATAAAAGTTTCCCAAATCAAAGCTAAGAAACTTAATGTAGCTGTTCTATTTTTATTCCCTACAATAATAATGACAATAATAACAATATAAGAGGTGTCCAAGTCAAATCAAATCAGGACTTTTGATTGAGCAGAATACCAACACAGTTATCAGAGTAAAAACTCCATTTATTTCTCTATACTATCAGTTTAATCCCCTGATCAGGGGGATCAGTCTAATCCCCTGTTTAATCCCCTGATGCCCTTATCCCAGCGTTTTACTAGTGCTTGGATACTATCAGGATTTCAAGATACCATCAAAAAGAAAATTCGGACTGCCTGCTTCATGTCTGAAACGCTGGCCTCCCAGGAACTCAGGAATGGCACAAACATGGCTTGGAGCGATGCCAGGACTGTACAGGGGATGTGGAAATCACTCCCAGCTGAGTTCCTGTAATGTGCAAGTGGTGTTGGTGAATGATTGTGTGTACAGTTCCCACGGACATATGCGTCTCTTCCGAAGTAGACTGTTGATTTTTAAGGATCGGGAGTTCTACTCGCTGAATGTTAATGGGAACGACTGCAGTGGGCTCTGATCCACCTCGGCCAGGATCGTCATTCACGGACCTACAGTATGGCCGTCTTTACAACGTTTGAAACATTCAGATGCTTTACGGCGGCTAAGTCTCCTGTAAATGTCAATCAGTTTTAGGCCTTTATTTCCCAAAAACTCCACCGGTTTGACTTGAATGCCCTTCATAATAATAACTTTATTTTATATAACATATATTTTTCTTTTTGCATATTTTTATTTGTGGTGTTTTTTTATGATTAAAGAAATACTTTTCAACTTCTACAACTTCTGTCTACCCACCGCAACAGACTTTTATGCTTTGATTAACACAAACAGGATTTTCCACTCGTTTCGCTGTAGTGAAACAAGAACAAAAAAAAGTTCACATCTCGGTCTTAACCTGGTAAACTCTTAAAACATTCCTACATCTGTGAAACTCAGTAAAATTCCACGTATAATCAAACCAATATGTTTCTGGTGACACAACACCACATGATGTCTCTGAACAGACATTTGATATGGATGTTGTGCTGACGTATAAGTTTTGATTTGAGTTTTGGTTTGGAATCTGCATAGTCATGGATCATCCTAATACTAGTAGTTAACAGTGGCTGGAAGGTTCTGGTTGGTTAAAGCTGCTATAACTAATATCTCTCATCCATGCTTTCAGCGAATCCATAGATTCTCTCCTTTTTCTCCTACTACTCCACTCTATGAGGAGCCATTCACATGTCTGGACTGCTGTTGTGACGTTGACTAAGTACCCTCTCTGCACTTAAGGCACTTCTGGAGGATGTTCAATGAGTAGTTAAGTTCAAAGTTTTGCCTGCAACTGTGACTTCAAAGTTTAAGAGACCTCAAGTTCACCACAACACATCAAACACAATGTCATGGCGTGGAAATGTAGGAAGCACGTAACCAGAGTGCTGATGAAAAAAAGACTCTCTGAACTAAGTAAGTGGTCTGGTTAAAACCGCTGACAAAAACGTCTTTGAAGCCCATGACTTCTTAAACAGGACAATAATCCAAAGTGAGAATCAGCGAAGCAGCCAACATCCTTACCAGGAAAATAAATACAAAGCTTTGTTTTTTAAATACACTACATTCATAATCCATTGAGATTGGTGGCGATTAAAAGCTGGCGTCAGTGACATTAATGAAATATATTATATATAATGAAATATATACTCAGAGATACATATTTTCAATGAGGGGAGTGGTGGCTCAGGCACTAGGTTGTTGATTTGAGGATCTGAGGATCCGGGTTTGAGCCCTGCCATCGGTGCGTTGCCACACCCCATACTACCCGGGTTAGAAAAATGGGACAGTTGAATCAGGAATGGCATGCATTGTAAAAACCTGCGGCATGTCGTGTGTGAATGAGATGGTCCACTGTGGTGACCCCCTGATGGGAAAGTTTTAGATACATATTGTCGATAGTTATTAACCACACCGGGAGCAGCCCACTTTGCAGAGGTTTTAACTCAGAGCCCTAGCTATCAAAATTTGGCTCCTATCAAAGTCGCTCAGATCCTTACACTTGCCTTTTTTTCGGCTTCCAACACACCGATTTAAAGAACTGACTTTTCAGATTCTGCTTAATATATCCAGCCGCTTGACAGGTCCTAACATAATGATGGTATCAGTATTATTAACTTCAGCTTCTAATGGTTGATTGGTGTATATAAGTAGGATAGCACTGCAGCAACAAGCCCAGTACACATAAGACAAACAACGGTTGTAGATTCAAGTATGCCGACATTCCAAACATCATGTTCGACGGAACAAGTGTGTAAACTGTCAGTTTCGTTTGGCTCAGTAAAAAAAAGGCCTGGAGCCAAAACACACGCACCATGCTTCACTAATGCAAATAGAAACCAATGGATCTATTTGGTAACGGTTTGATTCCGGACTTTGTTATAGCGCCTTACTAACTTTCTAAACCTTTGAGGAAAGTATTTACCTAGACCAAAGTTTTCTTATACAGTATATGGTTGAAATTATTTCAAAAGGGTTTAATTTGAGGCATATGTAAACTGTTTGTTTTCCTCAGTGTAAGACCTGACCTGACGTCTTTACTTGCATATTGCTAAAGCTAGATATGGTGGGTAGTCTTAAGTTGTTTATAGTTCTAGTCTGAAGCTCAGACTGCAGTTGTTTTTACAGCAGGTGCTGGTTGAGTTGTCAGCTCCAGTGCTTTCCTCCCCTGTGGCCTTAATTGAGGTCAGAGGGTTATGTAGTAATAAATGCTGAGCTCATGTTTGGGATTCTCTAGTCCTGTTCATGTTCACACCAGTCATTGGGAATGGACGGACATCATCATGTCTACTACTAATCTGTTACAGTAGGCCTGGTTGGTATTTTTAAACCCTTGTTTTAGGTGTTGCTTTATACATTTATTATTATCATTATTATTATTATAATTATTAATAATTAGCATTTATTCACTAGAGATTTTAATTATTTGTGAAAAATGGTGAATGGTAAATGTACATCTTTTTTTTTTTTTTTTATATTTAAAAGCATTTAATTTAGAAATGCAACAAGCTTGGTCTTTTTAGAACTTTGACCTTGCTGTGACCTTCAACCTGTTTGGATAGGTTCTAAAATCGATTTAGGAGATGTGGTTGCTACGATCTCAAATTTTTCCAATATTATGTGAAATAATATTGGAAATCTTAGACAGATGTACAGACTTCCTAAAAAAAATGCCTTCACCACTATTTGTGTGCATAATATATATAATAAAGCTGTGATGTAAGATTTTAGAATTAAACGTGTATAGATGTCACACCATTTTCAACCTGACACTGATGTCACAGGACTGTCAGGTTAACCCACAGCAGCTCAGGAATATCCCACTATAGAGTTTTTATTTCCTGATAAAGTTAGTCTTCTGTTCATGTTTTAAATGTTTAAGTGACATCATACCAGTCACGACTCAGTAATGAGCAGGGAACCTGATACCCATTGACAAAGGGAAAAAAATCATATGATTATTCTGGCAGGTGCTTGTATTCGAGTAAGGTTACCTTCAGCACTACACTGAATTTTTCTTATTTAGCGTCATGTACAAAACAATAAGTAAACAGTAGATCTTTGCAATTAAATCGATTTTGCCATTTAATTGTTGGTCAATTTGATTAATTTAATTGATCTTTTGGGGAATCAATTTGATTCAGAAATTCAGAAGATTCACACTTTTAAAAGAATTTAAGTAAACTTAATACCGTTAAACTGTATAAAACTGAAGAATTTGTTTAAAATATACAACAGCCTTCGCAGGAAATGCAATCTGCTTGCATGTACTTACAAAATAATGTGTTTTTGCAAGATAAGCGCTTCTTTTGAGTTTATGGGCAGTCTGTGCAATACTACCACCTACTGGACTGGAGTGTGGAGCAGAAGATTGCCAGGAAACAAAGATCATCGCTTTGTACCAGACGTGTCATTTAAACTTTAAATGTCAATTTTAATAGAGGCTTTTATTTTTTAAATGCTCCAAATTCAGTAAGATGTGCAAGCTTGAGACAAAAACATTGAAAAATCGACAGTCTACCAATGATTTACAGCTCTAGTAATTAAAATAGTCATTGATGCTATTTATGTTGTCCAGCGCAACGTCCAGACTTATGTTTTTTTATAAATAACACCATTTTGTTCTGTTTTTATTTAACAATCGAGCAAAATCTGAAAAATCTTTTCAGTTTAAGAAACAGAATAGACTCTTTTTTTGTCCTGTCTTTTTTTGTCAGATCAGGCATTTACCAATTGCAATCCAAGCACTGCTTGAGTACTTCAGTTGCTTTTAAAGACATAATTGTGTCTGTTTCAGTCATCCCTTGGGTTAGTAGAAAATGAATTAGAACCCCAAGTTTGTGTCTTGTTTTTGAACACGAGGGCAAAAACAGCTGGAGAAAGCCACAAAGTAAACTCTCATACACCCGAAATGACTGAATTGTGATCGTTTGCCATGTGGGGTGACAGATGGCATGTGTTTTCTTGCATTCACCAAGATGGCCTTTGTCTCCTTCTATGTTCTCATCACTTTAAAATGCTAATCAGCACCAGGAAATAGCATTTGGCTAAAATATCAACAATGTCATTTTCATGCTGAAAATAAACTTTTGAGCATATAAAATGATGTCTGTGAGTTACGGGATTATATAGGGAAAGGATTCTTAACATTTTTCTGTTTTTCCTTGTAATTCTGTCATCTGCTGCGGAGACAGACGAGTGAATAGAGCCTCTATGTGTGGGGTGGATTCGCTTTCTCCAAATCAAAGGGACAGAAAGAGATGGGGGCGAAAGAGAGGGCAAAGGGCAATGTTAGCCCCTCTTTGCAGCCCATGGTACAACAGCTGCATTCTCTATTCTCAGAAAAGGAGAGACAAGAGCAGTGGAACCATTAGAACTGCTTTACTATACACTTAAACGGTCTTATTGCTCTTTAAATATCTGTTCGTTTGAGCAGCATAGTTAGCAAAAACAAATGGACTTTAGGCAAGTTTCTTTCACTGATAGATATAGTGTGTGTGAAAATGGTTTGCATTTCCGTCAGTTTTAGTGTCTAAATCAAGCAAATGAGAAAGTAAATGTAGAAGAAAACCACCTCTAACTAATCACAGATTTTAGTTCCTGATGGAAGGTTCTGTTCATAAATGTTGGAAAGCATTATCCTAGGCTAACTAACAACAGCTACATTCCCACTCTGGTAAACCCCAGCTAGCATAAGCCTGAACTTAACTGGATGCTAATAGCTAGCTGTTACAAAACAAACTACCTTGATAAAAGAAAAAACAAAACAAAACACCAAAGTGTATCACTGCACAAAGATTTCAGTGATGGATATTTTGCTTTTTTTGTTAGGAAATTACCAGTTGGATTTTATTGATATGGTCTAACATGCTAACATGTCATCTTATGACTTGACAAATACATTGATCGGCCAAAGAGAAGCAGCATACACGAATATTTTTGTTGGACCACCTTCAGCCTTTTGATTTTGGCATTAATTCACCATGGCATTATTTCATCATCCTTATGCAACTTCATAACATTTATTTCTGTCCAGATATGCAATAATAAAGTCTTGTTCTGCACATCAAAAATACTTTCAGTGGTGGTGAATCACCTGTGAGAATGATTCTTCATGCTCCCAGAACCTTTTCACAACTTGAGCCAGAATTTTAATATGCTATTAAAAAAATAAAAACTCAAAACATAGACATAATAACCTGGTCATTCAGTACATTCAGGTCATCAGCTGACTTTATTTTATTGCCACATAACGTTGCTGAGACTAGACCACCTGACCAACTGAAGCAACCCCAGATCATAACACTGCCTCCAGAGCCTTGTACAGTGGGCACTATGCATGATGCGTTCATCACTTCATGCAGTTTCCTTCTTACCCTGATGCACCCAGTGCTCTGAAACAGCGATTCAGTCTGGACTCAAGAGACCACATGATGTTTTTTTATTGTCCGATGCTCCCTAGCAAATTTTTTCAATAACTCTAACTAACATGGCCATACAGCTGTTCAGTCCCAGTCCTGTGAGTTCTTGCACTGTGCATGTGGAAATCCTCTTACTTTCACTGTTAAATGAAGCAGTCTCTGATCATGGTCATTCTTCCAGCCACATTTCTTCTATAAAGTTGACAGTTCAGCATTATCCTTCCAGCCTTTAATAATGTGTTAAGTTCATCCTTTATTTGTCACATGTGAAATTCTTTATTTTTTGCATGTCCCACCTTCTTATCAGTAGGCTGGGGTCAGAGCACAGGGTCAGCCATTTAACGACACCTCTGGAGCACACGGGTTTAAGGGCCTTGTTCAAGGGTCCAGCTGTGGCAATCTGGCAGAGTGGGTCGTTTAAAAAAACTTCTGAAACACAGTAGCATCTTTTCCATGAATACGGGATACGATTTCCAATACGATTGTTTAAGAAATGAGAAGCTGCTCACTCCATCAGTTAGGGTTAAAATAATTGTTGCCAGATCTAATATATTAATCAAAACAGTACTTATCTAACTGAAGGCTTTTAACTGATTCATTATTTAAATCCATACGTTGTATTTTTTGGCAAGGTAGTGTATATTATTATAGAGACATGTAATGCTGTTTAAAAATGTACGGAGAAGGAAGTAGAGATCAAATGCATTAGATAAAAGTAATCCTTAAGTGTAATAATTGTATTATGTATTACATTACTTTCCACACCACACTGATTAATGAATTTCATAAAGCTAAGCTGTTCCTGAAAGCTGGCATCAGACGCAGTGTGTATTGAGACATTCCTGAGATTTTATTGTTTTGTATTGTATTGTATTCTTTTCAATATTATATTACTAATGATTCTGTGCTTAGAGTATCAACATTTTAAAAAGTTTCAACCCACTGTATACCTATATCTAGTTTCAAAGATATACATTTGACGTGTGTCGGTTGCTAGACCTGCTGATCATACTTTCCCAAGAGATCATTGCAAAAACGACAACATGTTTATCCGTCTTTGGGTCCCTGCACAGCTCAGCTTGGATTGGGTTCACGAGTTTGGATTAGACATCAAAGCCTGTCAGAGCATGAGAAAATGTGCACAAATATGTCATGCCGTTGATGCTGTTCGCTTGGGAACATTCCTTCTAATATGGTGGCACAGCACTCAAGCAGCAGCACGAGGTCTGACAGTTATACTGTAGTATCACCATGTAAACTGTTTAACATGGAGCGTTTAGTGCATGTGAGCATAAACCAGGAATAAATAAACTTTGTTAAAAGATGAGTTTAATGCAGTTCTCACTCATCATCTATACCGCTTTATTCTGAATACAGGGTCGCGGGGACATGGAGTCTATCTCAGGATAGGGTACAATGCAGGGTACACCCTGGACTGGGTGCCAATCTATCGCAGGGCACGAACACACACATTCACATAGTCATTCACACACTATAGGCAATTTGGGAACGCCAATTAGCCTAATCTGCATGTCTTTTGACTGTGGGAGGAAACCGGAGTACCTTGAGGGAGCCCACCAAGCACAGGGAGAACATGCAAACTCCATGCACACAGAGGCAGGAATTGAACCCTGGTGGTGCAAGGCAACAGTACAAACTTTTTCTTTCAAAATCTGACTGACTGTTACAACCAGACGATGATTTTTCCCCTTTCATTATACTGTCTTATTGTACAATCAAGCAACATATAAAGTAGAAGAATGTTTCCTCAAAACTGCCCCAATTCACGCACACTAGGAATTGTTAGATAGCATCAGTCTGATTATGCAAACTGACTGGTAAGAGTGGTACTGTACTGTAGCTGCATGGTTTGTACCTGAAGTTATTTTTTAAAGCATTTCCCAAATTGTTTTATTCCTCTTATATCATGCAATATACATAATTATTTTTTTAGTCATTTAACAATAACATTATTAAACAATAACTTACGATTACATGTAAAATCACGGAACATCCAAAAAAAAATATTAGATGTTTTTGATTACGATAGAGTAGGTACAGTACAATCAAAAGAGCCATTTACTTTCCCACCTCCTTTTTTTTTTTTTATCTCTCTGTTGGAATTTATCTAAAACAAACAAAAAATACAGTCTTAAGATTTTCCCATTGCAGGAAACTTGAGGAGCAGCTTTACCTGTAACTGTTACAAAGGTTTAACACTAGAAACTATTTTTGTGAACTGGTTCCTCTGAAGCTTTCTCCTCAATGACATGACAGCTATTGCCCCAGGCTTGCTCATTATGGATCAGAATATACGTCTGGATTCCTGTAAAGCTGCCTTGTGACAAGGTTTATTGTTCAATGCTTGGTGCAAATACAAAAAAAAAAAAAGGGATTGAAAAAATCTATTATAAAATGTAGTACACAGATCTTCGCTGGTGTGCCCTGAAATGTAAAGATGCGAGCATTTCTTCTCATTCTCGGTCAGTGGGAAAATCGGGTAGCACAAAAGGCAGTTGCACTGTCTCTCTAGAGCTTTTCCGGTTCTGAGGAATGTTTATTGTTCCTTTCAAGGATTGAAAATGTTCCAAGACCTCAGGGTAGTCCTGAACACACACAGACTTTCATAAGATGGACGTTTAACTAAAAATCTTACTCACAGAACATGCATGTGTGAAATCCTTTGTATAGTATACAGTACATACTGTAGATGGACATAGTAGCTTAAAATATTTAATAATAATTATATCTATTAAAAAAAGTTCATTGACTTTAGATTAGACACAGCTTCAGGGTTAATGCTCAGAAACATCCTGTTAATCATTCACCAGGAGGAGGAAAGTACAGTACCCAACTGCTTAAGCACATTGATCAAACATAATCTACTTTGCCAGATATTAGAGATATTAAAGAACTGTCTGGGGTATTTATGGACTTTTACACATAGTAAGCATTTGTTTAGTTTAAATATAATATATGCATGGATCTATTGCACACTAACAGTATTTAGATCTGAATGAAATATTAGAGGTTTGAATAAATCCTAAAAGGTAAACTAGAGAAAAGCTGTAGGCGTGGTGTTAGAGCAGGTAGAGTTCGGTCTAATATCTCCAAAGTCCTTGGTTCAATCTTGACTTTGAATTACCGCCACTGCAGAGTTTCACATGTTCTCTTTGTGTTTACATGAGTTTTCTCTGAGTTTCCTTATCTTGGCCAAAGTTCCACATGTTTACCTATAAATATGTTCAGTTTGTATGATTGGTGGCTTGCATTTGACTGGCGTTTTGAAACCTATTTGTTCCCAGGCTAGGCTTTGGATCCCAGGTGATAATTAGCTAGTTATAATAAGTTATAATTAGTGATAATAGTAAGCAATTCTGCTCAGTTATAGGATGCTTTGTTATTATTAATATTATTATTATTATTATTATTGTTCATATGTTCTCAAACAGCATACAGATATAGGTTTAAGTAAAGAATTTTTAAGTATCAGCGAAACAGAAACCGTTCCCCTATCATCCGTAGCCAGGAGACTAGAGAGATATTCTCTCTCAGGATTGGAACGGGGCATATTCGCACTCCCACAGCAATTATAGCGACACTACGCAATCATAGGAATATGTGAGCTTTCGCAAGCGGAAGAGGGAAGATAGCTCTTTTCCTCCGAGGACATTAATTGATGTCCTAATGGTGGATGAGCAGGTCACGTACGTTTAACAACAATCGTTTAATAAGGCCACTTTTGATGCCAGCTTACAGCTCGTTTACACTTTTATCTCTAGTGTTAAACTAAAGTTGCTACAGTATATAAAAATGCTGTTTCACCCTTGAATGTACATGTGAATGTAGTATATCAGTGACGGAATTAAATAGCTGGTAACCCATTTTAACTACATACAGTAGATGCCCTGGTTTTCAGATCATGATTCTGGCACAGTGACAGTGTAACTCTTTATCATTAATTGTGGTCATTGAAACCACCATTCACTGTTATTCCAGTAGCAGAGAGGAGATCTCGCTCAGTGCATCACCACGGGGCACGTGCCTGCCTCTGTCTAGACTGTGAATAAATGGGGCCAGTAAGTGGAGTTTGGTCACAAGCTTCAGGGTCAGCAGAGTGAATATTTGCATCGTCACCCTCCCCCAAAACACAAACTGAGAAAAACAACAGCAGTGAACAGATGTGAGAGATGATAAAAAAGGGCATTTAAGGCGTCTTACTGTGAGCATCACATCAATCTTTTTCCCAAGAAGGAGAGAGAAAGATTAATGCCTTTGTCTACCTGACCTTCTTGGTATTTACTTTTGATAAAAGTTGATAAAAAAAATAAATAAATGAAAAGTTTTTTGAGCCTACTAAATAAACCCCTCTAACGTTATTCACTCAAGGCAGATATGCAAGGGCTGTGACTGGAAACTTATCAAACTGATATAATGTCATTTTTTATCCATTGGGTAAATGAAGAGGCACCAGGGCTGACCGATTTCAGCTTTATTCTACCTTGTGAATGTTGGACCAGGATCGTGTGAACATTGGCGGGTTTGTTAACAAAAAGTGGCCAAAGTTGGCAAACATTGTATAGCGAGGTCTAACACTGCAACTACAAGTAGACATAGCGCCAACATCAGTGTCTTTCTTTAGAGAGTGGGGTGGGGGGCGTGGTGGTTGATTTATGGCCTTAAGGGTGGGTAACCATGGACGCTAACCTACTTCCATGTTTAAGATCATATCTGTACTTCTCTGACTTGCATTTTGTGTGTATATTAACAGTCCTGGCACTCACTCCTTTTCTCAAATTTACATGTGCGTCTCTGTACGTTCATGAATGATCTCATGAGTGTCAACCGCTGCATTTTGAAGGGTTTTAGTGAAACACTATTCTCAGAAGGGTAAAAAATATTCCAGCAAGAAGCTCATCGGGCCAAAGCAAATGTCTTTTATTGACTTATAGCCTCTGTGTTTGCTCTAACACTCTCACGCTGTCGAACTAGGCAAGTCCTTGAACGCTTTTACTGAAAGACACTCTTTGTGTTATGTCTCCCTCCCTATCTGTCTCAGGACTGGATGACAGTCTCCAGTACTACATCCCAAACTTTGAAAAGAAGAAGATTGACGGCCAGCAGCTATTGAAAATCTCACACCAGGACCTGGAGGAGCTTGCAGTTAGCCGCGTTGGCCATCAGGAACTCATCCTTGAAGCTGTGGATCTTCTCTGTGCTCTGGTGTGTATAAAAACCACATGTTTCAAACATATAAAATGCGATCTGTCCAATCAATCAGTCAAGCTTCTAGCTGAGTCTCCTGCCCGATCAAATGGAGCATTTCAACATGATGATTTGTTTTTATGTCAGTCTACATGAAATGGTATTCATGACAATAAAAGTCAAAATTTAAAGAAATTCATGATTTGTCTTTTAACATGCTCGACCTCATGGGGGCTAAGTTTACAACTGACGCTGGATATAAAATGGTTTACTCAGAATGAGTCTCATATTTTAGGTACTGCTTCTTCCCAGTTGAACTAATACCCTGCCTTTATTCCTACGGTATAAAAGACATAAAAACTGAGTGATCAACTCAGGGATCATTATTGTTATCAAGCGGATCATCTTTCTCCATCTTACTCAATCCTCTGCATCTTCCTCTGTTACACCAACCACCTGCATGCCCTCTCTAACCGCATCCATAAATTTCCTCCTTGACCTTACTTTTTTCGCTCTTCCTGGGTTCTCCAACTTCAGCACAAGCCTAAACCATCTCAATCTCACTTCTCTCAAGTTGTCTCCAAGGTATCCCTCCTGTGCTCTCTTACTGATTTTCATTCTCCATTTCTCCAGTGTGTATGTCCAGCTCTACAGACTCGTCTCAATCTGCTTCCTAACCTTATTTCAGCTCACAAAGTCATGTGCAAACATCAGAGTGTATGGAGACTCCTGTCGGACATTGTCTGTCAAACTTGTCCATCACCAAATAAGAAAACAAGAAAATGGTAAAGAGTTGATCCTTGGTGCAATTCCATTTCTACCGTGAGCCAGTCCATAATTGCTATCAGACACTTCATCAATTTCACAATGTAATGTCAATGTCATGCAAATACTATACCACTTCCAGACTTCCATATACAATACCACAACTCCTCTCTTGGCTCCCCAGTGTACTGTATCCACATTTTTGCCTGATGAACTTCATCATGATTGTGTCGGCATATTTCCATCTGCATTCTTTCTCACACTAACCTGCAGCTTGTTCCCTCTGTCTGGCAAAATAATACATGAGCATTTTTTCATAGAACTCACTATATACCATTTTCTTAGCTTTCTTCAAATCTCTCTTCACCTTGTCCATTACCTTGTACCCCAGTGTGTTGTCTTCATCTCTTTCTATGACACCAACATTCCACCACCAAGTCTCTTCATGCTTCCTCTGTTCCAGATGTCACACCACGTACCTTCCTAGCTGACTGCCTCAGCACTCCTGCAGTAGTCACCCAGTCATACAGCATCCCTTAGCCACCACCCAGCACCTTTCTCCCCTCCACGCTAAACTGAACACAGCAGTCTTTCTCCTTCAGCATTCACCACCTGATCTATCTCTTCGTCACCTCCAAAGTCATCCTACAGACCACCATAAAATGTTGTCCATCTAAATCATCCACACCTGCTACCACATTACAACCTTTAATGTATTTCAGGTTGCGTCTTATGCAAGGGACATAGTCCACTTGTTTGCACCTTCCACCACTCATATATTTCACGCTGTTCTCCTGCTTCTTCTAAACAGAATGTGTTCCCCACCACCATCTTCATCCTTTTTGCAAAATTTACCACTATCTGCTTTTCCACATTCCTTGACACCATACCAACCGATCACCCCTTATCACCTCTGCTCCCTTTACCAGCATGACCATTGTTATCTGATCCAATCACCAGTCATTCTTCTTGGGTACATGCTTCCCCCACATCATCTAACTCACTCCAGAAATCTCCTTCCTCCGCTATCTAACACTGCACTTCCAGGACATATACTCTCATATTTATTATCACACCATTTCTTTTTCCATCCACACCATGGTAGAAGATTTTGAACCCATGTCCTGGATTCATTCCCCTTCAACTTGTTCTCTTGCACACACAGTGTGTCTAAATTTCTCTGCTTCATCGTATCAGCCAGCTATAACTTCTCCAGTCACTGAGGTCTGCTCTAAGAGCGTACGTACTGTCTTGTGCAACCCCAGTACCATTTTTTTTTAAACTCTTAATTTCACTATGAGCAATTCTTTCTGCTTATTTGGTTCGACTTGCATTAATTGCTTCAAAGAACATTAGCTAACTATTGCTATTATTAGCTCATCTTCATCTACATTAGGTAACTGAACTACTTAGCTTACAGTAGATATGCTAATAAGCTAATGACTAATGTTGGATGATCTAAATATACTATGTCATAAAAAAATAGCCCAGGCAAGGTATTGCTAATGTTAGATAAACCAATTTTCTATGCAATTAAATGTGTTACCCACATTAATTAGCATGATATTGCTAATTGATTATGCTAACTTACTGTGTGATTTAAAACATTAGCTAAATTAACTAGCAAAACAAACTTAGGTAGCGTGGGTTATTTTATTACACAATTAAAACTATTATATTGCCAGAACGCTAACTAGTTTGTTTTACTTCTTAATTAAAAGCACTGACCAAGTCCAAATGCAAGCTAAGTATATTTAGATAAATTATTGTTATAGCTGAGTTTGCTAGCAAGCTGTAATTCCTTGCCTATTTTACTGTGTAATTAAAATAGCCAAGTTCACTATCAAGAGCAAAAAAATAAAAAAAATTTAAACTACTGTAAGCTAGCTAGCTTAGCTTGTGTTGCTTTGATTACAATATTGTAATCCAAACGTTGAGCCAGAAAAGCAAAATGGCGGCTTATGATGGTGTCATATGATCACAGATGACTGATCAAATTTATTTTAGCTCCACCCTTGTTGATCAAACACACCTGTGGAGAGAGTTGACTGTAATCCACACGCTTGTACATCGAATATATCGAATATAAAGACTACAGTATATTTGTAGGAGAAAGAAAGCTTTGTGGAGCTCGTAATTACGGCACTTTTACAGCATTAGTAAGTTAAATATAGGCCAATGTGCTAAATTATGGCTGAATTAGAAGCAGGGCAGCCTGAAACATAGACACGAGTGGTGTTTTCTGAATCTTAAATAGAGCTCTGTGCCAGCTGTGGGGTCTAATTGGTAGGTGGAGAAGGTGAACAGGAAAGAAGGGATTTCCCAGACACATCCTCCACTCAGCACAATCTTTTTAGCTGTTTTACTGGAGCTCTGTGTTTTTCCTGAGGTTCAGGATTTATGAAAAACAGAGCATTTGAAGAACACCAGAGGAGTTGTTATTGCTGCATATAAACCATATACAATATACATATACGGTATATAACCATATACTGTATATTATGACTTTATGTAGTAAAATAGTTATGGCATTCAATTACATGTTATGACTTTAGATTAATAGTTACAACTTTGTCAGTAGTTGATATTCTTGTTATTTATTAAATGCAAGTGTATGTTTGGCATAAGTCTATTTTTAAATAAAGGTATAGGGTAGGATTTGAATTATACTGAAATCATTATCAGTAATCATTGGGCTTACACTAATTATTAGTCTTACGTATTATAATTAATATTTGATTAGGAATCATAGTGAATATGCTAAAAATAGCAGATTACTATGCAAATATTTACCAAAGTGTAATATAATCATATTCAAGTAAATAGAATTAGAATGTCGGTATTCCTTTTGTCCAGACAATATTAAAACAGGTGTGGGTTTATAAAAATCCCAACATGAATAAAAAAAAAAAAGGATGAAAAAAAATCTATACTGGTAATATATTACTATATAATATACTATATAATATACTAAGTATACTGGTGGATTATTTAACCAAACATAACCAAATGCATGACTAAGTTTAATTTACTACACTGATGTAGCCTGAACCTTTTCTGTGTTTGTTTTTCAATTAGTAAAGTTTCAGTTTGCCCTGTGCTCCGTGTGGGAAGGACTGCGCCCATTTCTGTCCTCTCAATAAGAACAACATAGTTTATGCGGACATCTGCTAGGGCAAGTTTACAGAATATGACAGATTATCAAGTGAATGACTAGTGGGCAGAAATAGCCAATTACTTAAACTAGGAATAAACCCCATGTTATCACTGCCTACCTACTGTAGTTTAAACAGGCCTCAATAAATCTATATCAGTCACCAATTGGTATGAGTCATTTGAAACTTTTACGACTTTAAATCAGTAGTTTTTTTTTTTTTTTGTCACCAGTAGTTTTGACTTTACGCAAATGGGAATATAACTTGAAAGAAGTAGTTTATTTAACTATTTAGGTAAACTTAGAACATTAAATTGTTTAAAATTAACACACTGCTTAAAAATATATGAAAGCTTTTGCAGAAAATAGAAACCGCTTGCATCCTCTGCAAATACTCGTGTTTTGTAAGAGTATCTTTTTCTTCTATGACTTTAAATCAGCATATGACTTTCTGTCACCAGATTTTCTGACTTTATATCAGTAGTTATGACATTAACTGATGTTATGACTTTATACTGTATCAGCCGTTATGACATTAAACCAGAGGTTATGACTTTATATCAGTAGTTATGGCGTTAAACTACATGTTATGACTTTATAGTAATACTTACGATTTTATGTCATTAGTTGATATTCTTGTTATTTATTAAGTGCAAGTATATGTTAGTCATAAGATTTTTTTTGAAATAATGGTGTTGGGTAGGATTTGAATGATACTGAAATCAATATTCAACATTGGCCTGATACCAAGCCTGTCACTAGTCCTAGGTATTATAATTAATATTTGATCATGAGTCATAGTGCATGTGATAAAAATAGCAGGTTACTATGCAAATATTTACAAAGTGTTTTCATATTCAGAAAAAAAATATGATTAGAGTGTCGATTTTTCTTTGTCCAGACAATGTTAAAACAGGTGGAGTTTATAAAAATCCAGAGGTTATGACTTTATATTAGTAGTTTTTACGTGTCACCAGTAGTTAGGACACTATTAAAAGTATTACTTACTGGCCATGTTATATATTTCCTAACATTGCAGAGAATAGATCTTCTTTGGTCTGATTTTGAAGATAATTAAGAGACTTCAACTGCAAAGAGAACCTCACAATTTAATGGTTGTCATAATTCATTGGCATTAGCGCTGGATAAATTTTGTTTGCCTCACTGTTCTGTATCTCTTTGTGCTTTGTGTTGTATGGTGTGTGAATAGAGCCTAATCAGCGTCAACTCTCTATTGTACAACTGTACAGAATGGACCCAGAATAGAATAGATGTAAAAGGAGTAATGTGTGTAGTCTAGGGTAGACTGTAAACATTAAAACAGTGGTGCTTGTTTCATTTCAGACCATATCAGTTAGACATAAACCACTTTCACTGTCCATATTAAATGATGTGAAATCATTGGTTGCCTTGACAAAAACGTCTGTCACATGAATAACCATTTCCCATAAGTCTGTGTCTGTACTACGTATGAGACTGAAGGAAATTAGCTGATAGCATTACATATGGAGCTGAAATAGAGATTACACAGTCCGGATAGAACAGTGACAGGAACGAGGTGGAGGAACGTTCTGAAAGATAACTGTTGGAGAGCAGGAAACAGATGTGACCCACCCACCTGTCGAGCAGCCCTCCACCCTGCTCTCACACAAACACATATATACTGGCCCAAACACACAGTATGCAATGTCAGGAAAGCGTGTCAAACCATTGTTTCTGCAGTTTCCGTCTGCTGGCGTCAGATGACTTTCTGTTTGCTGCTCATGTGAGAGTGGGAAAAGTGCACCACTTCTCCACAGCTGCAGGCCGAATATAGCTGCGTCTGTGCTTCAGAATTATTAGGACCTCCACCTCTTCTATTTCCCTTTTTATTTTATTCAACAAAATGGGTGTATCGCTTTATGAGGGCATTTTAAATAACTTGAGGTAGGAAGCTGTAAAGCAGAAAAACAAAGTAAAGTCATTTTGGCACAAGATTTGACAGCTTAAGTTAAAAAAAATATTTTGGAAGCAAAATTATGAATTCACACTTTATTTATTTAACTATTTAGATAAATTTAGAACATTCAATTGTTTAAAATTAACACAATTCTTTAAAATATATAAAAGCTTTTGCAGAAAAAAGAAACCGCTTGCATCTTCTGCAAATACTCGTGTTTTGCAAGAGTATCACGTCTTTTTCTTTTCAGTTCATGTGCGGATGGTGCAAAAGGCTGGCTAGAAATAAAAGATTATCACTTTGTATAAGATTTGACATTTAAACGCTTGACAGCACAAGTTACACACTAATTCACTTAAGCAATACCAGTTAAATTATTGTCACTGTTGTACTGTATAAGGGCAATTTCACACTTGAGGTTGTGCTGTTATACTGTTATATTGAACATGATGTGATTTTATGTGGTTAAAGGCACTTGGACGCAGGCACTTGTGCAGACACACATGATACTGATACATTTTGTGAAATAGGGCATTACTGTATGCAGTTGGGGTGTTGTTCAGACACTATGTTATACATACAGTACAGGCCAAAAGTTTGGACACACCTTCACTCATTCAATGTGTTTTCTTTATTTTCATGACCATTTACA
>JAQMYL010000020.1:13522524-13540128 GCA_030014365.1 Clarias pachynema
AAATGGTCATGAAAATAAAGAAAACACATTGACAGATAGATGAGAAGGTGTGTCCAAACTTTTGGCCTGTACTGTACTTAACAATACTGTGTGGGATACTGTAATGCAAGCACTGTGATGGAGAAGAAAAATAATGGTACAAAACTTAAAAATAATTTGTGAAAAAACCCAAACATATTATTAATACTTAACTACAGCCTGATATACTCATTGGGCCAAACTGTGTGAGATGGAGCTATAGTTAAAAAAAAAAAAAAAAAGAAATCACACCAATTTCACACTTGTATAACCCAAACAATTTTAACAAAATATTTTGCCATGTGTGCTTTTTTGTGTACTCGAAAGCCTTTCCTTAAACAGTGATTACAGCCAGACAGAGCAGAATGTTTTAACTCTTTTCCTTCTTTTGACAGTATGTTGAGAGACACTTTCTCAGATCTACATGTCTGTCATTTCATTCACTCAGACGCAGATAAACCTTTCATGGCTCATTCTTTAGAACATTAGAAATATTTTTTTGTTAAATTTAAAATTTTTACTAAAGTGATTTTACTGAATTGATAACGTTTTCCAAACATTCAATTAAACACGTTAACAATACTCATGATTAAATAATGTCACTATAAAATCATGTGTGTGCAACAACATATTGGATTAAATTTTGTTCATATGAATAGATTTCTGAATAGACAGAGACATTAAAATAATAGCAGCACAGATACCATTTCAAGAGTAGCTTAATGAAAACTAAATGTGACCATCTCATTCCCTCAATGATTCACGCTTGCTTTTAATCACCTAAATGAAAATGCCTTTAAGTGAATTTTATTATATTTCATGGATCAGGTTATATACACACATTACATAAAGCTAAGGTGGTTTACCAGACAGTGCATAGTAAATTCCCAGGACATTAAGAGTGCGATTGGGATGATCTTGGTGCCATAATGTTCAGCAGAACTGTGCAGTGCTTCAGTAAGCGTCCTTGATGGAGGGGAAGAGTGACCCCAGTAATGTTCTACATTATTTGGCCTTGCATTCCCAAGATTGAAGTTTCCCTACCAGAAATTCTCTGTACAGTGTAGGGTGATGGTACAGAAGACATTTGATATCCTTAGTGTCTGCAGGAAAAGATGTTGTTGGTATTTTTGGAAAGGAAGACGGTCATTGTGTACACCAAGAAACAAGGCCCTCCAGAAGTCACCAGTTATCTCTGTTTTTGTATTAGTGTAAAGCAGGGGTCAGAAAATATGACTCGAGGAAGAAAAAAAAAGCTGATTCACATTAATAGACATGAATGCAAAAGAAATGAACAAACTGTTAGCTTCTAGTACCAGAGGACCATTTTTGCATGGTTATTATGGTAAGACCGAGAGAAAGAGAGTAATCTGAAAAATTTAATGTAATTATTTAAGATTTGAGTCTAGAAACTAAAGTCCCATTTCAACTGAAGACATATTTGTTAGAAAAAGCACAAGCTATGTTGCATACAGTATATATATATGGCTCTTTTCCTATTTAAAGCCTTTAATTTTTGGAAATAATAAGTGACTTTCCCTGTAAAAACTCAGCCTCATGCCTTTTCTTCTACTACAGACAGACAGACCTTATCTAACATGTTTGCTTTACTCTGGAATCCTTCAGGATGACTGCCAAAGCTGAATTTCTGTTTTCTACCAGGTGATGATTTCTTTCTTGCTGTCTATCAACACTGGCATTCCTGGCATGCAGAGGATTCAGTAATATTTAAATATTAGTTCTTCATTCATTTTTGCTTACTCTGCATTCATTAGCCTCAATTCGTCAGCAGGAAGTATTCCAGATACGTCCGAGTTTGTTGAAATTGCATATCATGAGAACCCTGATTAGACGTTGACATGCAAAGACCCAGGCTCAGATTATATCGGTGGTACTGTATTGATCAGCTGTTCCAGATTTTCACTTCTGCTTCTGCATGATCTGGATAAACATATTGCACAGCTTTTCTTAAATTTCCTAAACCCTCTAATTCCAATGGCCGAGGTTGCCCAACTGTAACATTTTTATTTTATTTAGTGAGTATGACATTCTATAGCGCTTTCTATTAAATTCTAAAATCTGATTGGTCAGAGGGTGTTTTTTTTTTTTTTTTTAAACATCTCCTATGATGGGTCCCGCTGGTTCAAATTACAGGTTTGCATTAATGGTTTACAAAGTATTAGTATTGCTAATATACAGGGGCATAAAGTACAGTATATGACAGACTGTTATATCAGAAGTGACACATTCCATTATAAATATTATAAATAGCTATAAATGGATTTAAAAAAATGCATGATTTACAGTTTGTGGTATAAGGAAATTAAACACTTCTGGATGTAAAATTATGAATATAAAAAAATATATAGAAATTGGAGTTGTATCCCTGTTGCATCACACCACACCATAATTAATTATTTTCCCATAACATCATGGCATTGTGGTTTATTTCTTACATATTGCAGAGTAATTACACTGAATTTGTGTAACATTTCCCCAGCATCCCAAAATTCATGTGATTAATTTTTTAAGGTTGAAGGTCATGTGAATGTCCAGCTGCTGACTCTGCTGTCTCACTCAATTATTAACCGCTCACTGTGTTTGCTTTTATTCTGCTAATGTGAGCTTGAGTGCCCAAAGGAATTTCATGAAAGAAAGGTTTCAGACACTGATAAGTCTGGTATGCGATAGTGAGAAGATTATGCAATTATTAGTCATAATATCTTTGATCTCATTGTAACACTTTTTCAGAACTACGGGGTGGAGACTGAAAACCTGAAGGCTCTTGTTGGCCGGATGAGAGCGGCTTCTAATAACCTGCAGAACTGTGCTTCGGAGAGGAGGAAAAGCCCTTCGAATGACAGCAGCACTTTAAACAGACCACCCAATGAGTTCCTGACAGCAGTTGTGGAGCTTATAGGATCAGCCAAGAGCATGCTGGCCTGGCTGGACAGGTACATGAGAAATGCATGCTGATAGTCAGATTCATTTGTAGTTCTCGTGATGCACACTATATGGACAAATGTATTTGGTCAAACCTGTTAGTTGTTGAATTTAGGTGCAATCCTAATGCTAACGTTATGCATCCAACTTTGTGGCAACATTTTGTCGAAGGCCATTTTCTATTCCAACATGACTGCGTCCCAGTGCACAAAGCAAAGAATATAAAGACATGGTTTGATGAGTTCTGTGTGGAAGAACTTGACTGGCCCTAACACAGAGCCCTGATCACATCGAACACCTTTGGGATGAACTGGAACGGAGATTGCGAGCCAGGCCTTCTCGTCCAACACCAGGGCCTGACCTCATAAATGCTCTACAGAATGAATGGGCAGGAATTCCCACAGAAACACTCCAAAATCCTGTGGACAGCCTTCCAAGAAGAGTGGAAGTTATTATAGTTGCGAAATGGGGACCAACTTTTGAACTATATGTATTTGGATACGAAGACATTTCAGGTTTGGTCAAATACTTTTGTCCATGTAGTGCATTTCTTTATTCACTATAAAGAAAATGTTGTATCAATGTGAAATGAAGAGAACAAGACTGAATTCCATGTTATTCGTACTGACAGATGCAAAGGCCATGCTTATTTAACTGTGACTGACACATATAGGTGATATACATATAGGTCTCGTAGTCTAACTGACTGACAGGGACAAAAGTCACACCTCCTTTAAAGTGCCATAAGACGAGGCTGTCTAATTAGATTGATAGGCACAGGGGCCATGTCTACAGATGCACTGAAATCTATGAGTCCAGAGGTTAAACCTCTTTAAGTGTGTTTAACATAATCCACGTTTTCTGTTTTAAATCACAGGCATTTGCAACTCTGCTTGCTCAGACTTGATACGACGCATTCCATAAGCCTAAGTCGAAGCAGAATTGCCATGTTTTAGTACTGATTAAACCTTGTATGCTCTCTCCTCTTTCAGGACCCCTCTGACAGGGATCAGTGACTTCACCTCCATTAAGAACAGGATCATCCAGCTGTGTTTAGAGCTCACCACCACTGTGCAGAAGGTCTGCAGCCTGCAGTCTCTCAATAAACACTGTGTACATGAGGACACCGCTTATAGTCTTTAACATAACAGCCTGACTAAATTAAATGAAGTAAATGCAATATACACCGATCAGCCATAACATTAAAACCATTTACATTAAAACCATCCAGGTTTTAGGTTCCCCTTAAAATAGCGCTGGGCCTCTTATGGCATGACTCCACAAGACCACTAAAGGTGTGATGTGGTGTCTGTCATCAAGTGCTGTAAGGTGGTGTCTCCCAGAATTAGATGTGTTTGTCCAGCACATCCCAAGGATACTTGATCAGATTGAGATCTGGGGAATGTGGAGGCTAGAACACCAACCCTGATAAACCCCATACACAGAAAGCTGTGTGTTATGACACCTTTTTATCGAGCTGTGCTGCATTAATTTTTCTGTGAGATCAGATCGGACATGTTTGTCTTTGGTCTCTGCAGGCAGAAATGAGCCTTAGTTTTTCCTGTTCCCATTTTCCTGATTATCAGTGTGATTCAGTTCACCTGACATTAAGTGGTGTTAATGTTATGACTGATCAGTGTATAGCCAAAGGCTTTTGGACACCTGACCTTCACACCCATACTGTATGTAGTCCTTCCTGAAACTATTGACACAACCTTTGAAACATACTGAAGCATGTACTGTATGTTGTAGTATTACAATTTTCCTTCATCGGAACCAAAAGGCCCAAACGTTTTCCAGCAAACCATTATTGAAAACAAGGTTAGGATTGAAGAACTTGAGTGGCCTGCACAGAGCCCTCAATCCCACTTAACACCTTTGGTTAAACTATTAGTCTGACTGAGCCCTAGACCTCCACATCCAATAACAACGTCAGGCCTTATCTCCAACCCCACGCTACACAATCTAGTGAAAGATAAGTGTACACAATGTCCAAAGTTTTGGCCATATGCTGGTTTTATGCACAGAGTTATTTATCTACTTTTTACAGCACAAGCACACAATATGGAAAAAAATATTCAATCAGCCAATCAGTTTTAGGAAAGATTTTAACAGTTTCTGTAACAAAGCATTGATGGTATATGACATCCTGTATAATACTGTTTGAAAGTGAGACGTTATGAGCAAACAAAAGAAAAACCAAGTATTGTGTTATTGCATTGAACCATATGATGTATCCTACTGAACTGTCAAATCATTTCACTGCTCTAAACTCTCAAAACACTTCAAACAAGTCCAAACAGATCATTTGGACATGCATGCTGACATGTCATTCTCCAAAACATGGTATTGGTGCTTAAAAGAGTCTCACCTATCAGAGATTTCATAATACTATAATACATAATAATAATTTTTATTTCTGTAAATATGCATACACATTTATATTTATATACAAAAAAATGAAAGACATTAGCTAATTAATTACAGTTTCATACCCTTTTATGTAGTGTCCGTAACTCGTTTGAATTCAAATCCTTCAATGATCTTAATTGTCATTCGGATGAATTTAGATTCCACTTAAAAGACATAAACCTGAAAAAGTGTATTATTCTAAAATGCAAAATTGTTAAAATATTACAACTTGAATTTGACATGGTTGTGGACACTACAGATTTTTTGCTTTTTAAGCTTTTACCAAAAAACGGAATGCTTTAACTTAATTTGCAAGTTAAGTTTATTTTGTGGGAAAATTAGATTTGGTTTACGAGTGTTTTGGAATACGAGCCCGCTTCCGGAACAAATTATGCTCGTAATCCAAGGTTCCACAAGTAAAATAGAATTTATGATCCAAACACTGGAGATCTGGAGTTGCATGTGTTCAGTTGTTTGCATTTGAAAATGTGTGTCTTGTTATCATCCCTTTTTCCATCCTGTGGGAGCTATCCAGTGACATGAAGGTTCAATACCAATTCTGTCTCTAATTCCAGGACTGTGCTGTGTATGAAATGGAGGAGAAGATACTAGAAGTGGTGAGTGAAACATGTCTTCCTTTCTCAAGAGATGCTACTAGTGTTTTTCAGCCTAATATCTATCCATCACATGCGTATTATGCGGCATATAAATAATTGCCGATCCGCATTAAAAGAATCATCTGCTGTTCTCGATACACTGAAGCTGGACGCAAAAGTGTGTCCGGCTCTATTGTTTAATCAGCAGAGAGGTCGGATGTTTTCCACAGTCTTGGGCCTGAGCATCCTGTGTTAAGTAACTTAGCCTCTGAAGTCCCGCACGTCCTCCATGGACATGGCGCTCGATTTGAATTTAGTTCTACTTTCCCACCGTGGATAACCTTTGATCCTGCTCAACATTCCAGGGATTCCAGGTGCACGTTACTTTTACACGTCTGACTGATTGTGCATTTTTAAATAGATCCAGAAAGGCGGAGAATTGCAGACTATTGTTCGGATGAACTCTAGCTGCAGCGTCCCATGGAGCCAAACAAAGCAATGTCGACTTCCCGAAACAATGTGTCTCAGCAGTGTCTCGTGACCATAGAGTGTGGTGGGGCAGAAGAACAGCAATAATGACATGGCCTTAAAGAAAATTACGCTGTACAAATCAGGCTTTGGAGAAGAGAGAAACATTTTGAAGTTTTACGCACATACACATTGGTTGCAGAAATGTGTTAGAATTAATTCGGACTTAACTGCTTAAGGAATACGAACAAATCTAAGTAGTAAAATGGGCTACTAAATGGAGCATGTTTTCTAAACAATTGCAGTATAGTATAAAGGACACTTTTTGTACATCAAGTGCAGAATTAACATGATATTCAGTGACAAAAGTCCAGAGTTCCAAATGTCAAAGCATTAAAATTATTAATGAATTAGCATGTTCGGAAGTAAACACATAACTGTATTATAATGTACGGTGCCATGATGTCTTTGTATATTGTATTTGAAACGTACCTGAATTATTATTTTTTTTTAAAACATTGTTATTATTTTTATTTATTTATTTATTTATTTTTATTGTTGAATCATGAACACTGATCTTCATGCCTTCATCTTAACTGAGGCTAGTGAGGTTATGCAGTCTTTAGATGTTGTTCTCGATGAGTCTCCAGTTTTAGTAGGCCGGCCACTCCTGCGAAGGTTCACCAATGTTCCAAGTTTTCTCCAATGTAATGGCTTGGTAGCCCTTTCCAGGCTGATGCATGTCAGTTACTTTGTTTATCATCTATTCTTGAAATTCTTTAGATCTAGTTTTTTTTTTTTTTTAGATCTTTTACTGTGCTTCAATTTGTCAGGTTCTATTTAAGTGATTTCTTGATTCAACAAGTCTGTCAGTAATCAGGCTTGGGATTTGTGGCTTTCCAAAAATCACTTACTGTAGCAAGAGGGCAATTACTTTTTCACATAGGGCCAGGCAGGTTTGGACAGCTTTTTTACCTTAATAAATGAAATCATCATTTAAGTCTTAAAAATTTACAAAAAAAAGTCAGGAAGAGGGGAAATACTTTTTCACAGCACTGTAAGTGATAACAGGAGCTAACGCCTCTCATAGATGTTCCACAACACAAACAACTTAAGAGTATGCATCCATTATTTATTAAGTTTTTGCCAAATTGCTGTGGTTATCAAAAAAAAAAAAAAAACACAAATAATTAACTTTAAACAAACATTCTGCCAGTTTGGGAAACATTGAACTCAAATCATGAACTACTAGTAAATGTCAGCTTCGAAACTGATGGACAATAATCTACATATGGAAGTTTACAATTCTCCATTTAAATGGTTTATTATAAAGGTGGATGTTTCTCTCAGGCTCAAGTTTTAACTGGAGTCTGTGAGGCGACCCGGAGGACGGCCTTTGATCCCATGAAGAGCCGCACTACCTGTCTGGAGCAGGTCCACATCACTGATGTCAAACCAGAAGAGGGATTAGTGAGTGGCTCCTGACACAACACACACCTACATCAGGATTCCCATAGATCACAGAGAGCACTTTATTATCACAACATCAGTTGAATTGGTTTATGTTGTGCTTCTTTATAGGGCATGTACATTAAATCCACATACGATGGACTGCATGTCATCACCGGAACTACAGAAAATGTGAGTGATGTTCTTCCTTAAGTCGTTTTGTAGCCATCCAGTCATTATCTCAGTCTTATCCCGAGCCTTGTTCCCTCTGTGCAGTCTCCAGCAGACAGAACTCAGCGCATCCATGCTGGCGATGAAGTGGTGCAGGTCAACCAGCAGACAGTGGTCAGTCACTCAAACCTTCTCATGCTGATAAACAAAAGGAGGTCCAAGAAAGAAAATGATAAAGACTGATAAGATAATTCTGTGAAATTTCTGTTTTATCACTGTTTCTTTATCACAGTTTGGTTAAAAATAACATTTAGTAGAGTTACTTTAGGTTAACTTAGATAACAAGTAATGAAATCTTATAGTCACTAACTTAAGTACTGTATAGCACCGTTTATGTCAAAATTTATACTTCAGAAAAGTTTGGATACATAGTACTATACAAAAGTCTTGAATCACCCTACATTTCTCCTATTTTGCTTCCAAAAAGTCGGATTTTTGTTTATTTTTAATGTAGTCTTGAGGAATAGTTCTCCAGGCTTCCTGAAGGACTTTTCTTTCTCATTTTTTGACATGTTTTTGTCTCTCATTTTCAGTCCAGTCCCTGTACCTGAAAAGGTTTACAAGAATGTTTTTTTTTTTTTTTGATAATGAATTATTCAGGCATAAAACATCGATCTTAAGGCATGAACCAGAGGGACACAGGTGCAGATGATGACAGATGATCATGCAGGGATTAGTATACTGGTCATGCTGAATGCTCAGTGGTTGAAACAGACGAGAGGGAAAACGAGGTTGCTTCTGAAGCTTGTTACATAAACAACCACTTTGCAGCCTGTTGCACTAAAACATTTTTTTTACTTTAATCTACATCATTTAATTTAAGTTAATATGAAGGAATAGAGGATGGCTCAAAACTTTTGCAGATATGCAAGATATGCAGGTTAGGCTGCAACACGAAGGTTGGAATGTTGCCATAGTTCTTTTTTTCCCCTTTTTTTTAGAAAAACATCTGAAACATCAAAATTTTGTCACGAAATCTGTTTGAGATATTGTACAACTAGGTGGCACTGTGGCATCGTGGTTACCACTGTGGCCTCACACCTCCAGGGTTGAGGGTTCGATTCCAGACTTGGGTTTGTGTGTGTGGAGTTTGCATGTTCTCCTTGTGCTTGGTGTGTTTCCTCTGGGTACTCTCGTTTCCTCCCACAATCCAAAGACATGCAGGATAGACTAACTGGTGTTTCAAATTTGCCTGTAGTGTGTGATGAGTGTGTTTGTGGCTTATGATGGCACCCTGTCCTGTGTGCACCCTTCAACAACTTCTTTTATTTGTTAGCTACTTTAGTCTTGTGGCTTAAAAAGCCTAAAGAATCAAATCTACTGGAACCGATTACATTGCAGTCTATTTGAAACTTTCTTGACATCATAACTGAAATAAAAACACAATCCTTGCTTGATTTGTAGATGTTTTTTCATATTGCGATTGATCTACAGTATGAGACTCTGAGCAGGTGCTGCGGTTTATTTCAGGTGGGCTGGCATCTGAAGAACCTCGTGTCCAAAATGAAGGAGAATCCACACAGTGTGGTGCTCACGCTGAAGAAGAGGCCTTCAGGATCGGGCAGCTTCACTCCTGCTCCACTGAAGAACCTGCGTTGGAGGCCTCCGGCTGTACAGGTCAGGATTATTAATAATAGTTGTGGGTCAGTTATAGATTAGGCTTTTGTTTTTGGCATGATGGTACTGTGGGATATACTGTATTGTCAGCTCAGGTTGCAGTCTGTATGGAGTTTCTGTGTATCTTCTCTTTATGTCCATGTGGGTTTCCACTAGGTTCTTTATTTTCCCCACACACTGGAAAAAAAACATGCCAGAAAAAGTACAAATAATAAAAATCAATACTGCACGACACACTCCACAACACACAGCATGTTTACAGAAGGTCTGCTCGTACGCTACTCCAGGTTTGTCTCTATTACATTTTATTGCTCTCTCTTGTCCCGTTTCATGTTTCCCTAAAACATAAGTATGCAAAATATATTCTGGCTTCTGTATAATTTATTCACATCACGTCATTGCAAGATGAGGGAAAAAGACAAAATTTGCATCTGTTTTTAAAAACAAAGATCAATGGGAAATAAATGCAAATAGGAAGTTGTGAGAGTAGATAATACAGGGAACATCAGGCTACAATTGTTTAGGTTTGTCTGGGAAATTTACCGGTTGTGGTGTTGCAGTGTAACTAATAAGGGTGCAAATTTCCCACTTTTTTTCTTTAACAATCAATTACTCATTTACAATTAATGATAACAGAACGCACATTTTCTCAGGTTAACTTTTATTTAAATTTCTAGTGACACAATCCTAACATATTGTTTTTGCAAGACAGTACCATGTCTCTCTGCTCTTAAAACATTAAAAGAATTTGCATTAACCCCACCTAAGTTTTTGGTTCCCCTTGTGCCAACGAGGTGGTTCTGGACCCTCATGCTGTGACTCCACATGGCCTCTGGGGTGTGCTGTGGTGTCTGACACCAGGACATGGCACTGGATCCTTTGGGTGCTATGGGTTGCAGGGTGGCACTTCCATGGATCAGACTTTGTCTTTGTCTAATGCATCCCATGGGAGCTCAATCAGATGTGGGAATTTGTGGGCCGTGCCTTGTTCAGTGCTTAGTGGGCCTGGGTGTTCTGGTGCCTTTCTGTCATGGCCAGTGTTGAACTTTTTTTTGGTGGTCAGTGTTATTCAGTTCACATGAAAGTAGTGTTGTTGTTGTGTCTGTTTTTTGTATGTCCAAGATTGCACAATACTTGAACTGCAGGTGTGCCCTCTTGTGGTGAGCTACAGAGAAATATGATGCAAAACAAGTTCTTTTCACTTTTAACACCACTTCATCACTCAATAACTTCCCTAGTAACTATTTTCTATGAAATAGGTTGTTAAGAAATGAAAGTAGATAACGAAGTGTGACTTGTTGCGTTGTTTGGTTGCTAAGTTTAAGAGTCAGACTGATTACACTTCAGTTGAAAGGGTTACTAGGGAACTGTGTATGTAAATACTATAAATAGTTCCCTTTTCCTAACAGTTGGTCTCAAAACAGACTTTGTGCTCTACTTTCTTAAACCATACACCCATGTTGCTTGTAAAAACAACCTAATAGGCCGGGTCACTGTGTGGCACCGCAGGTCATTGACATGCACCAGAAAAACCTGCACAATAATGGGTGCAAAAATTTTAAACCCAAAATGCCCACACAAGTATGTTTCACTTGTTTTTCCCACAAGTATTTTTGAGAAACATACAGTACTGTAAACCACAGCAGGCCTTTTAGGCGTTTGGTTTTTAGGGCTCCACCAGTTTCACTACCTAAAGTAGGTCAGAAATGCTGAATGTAGTATTTTCAGTATGTGTATATGTTTTGATATACTGTAAGCACATCGTTTAAACGTAATTAAAGTCTTTTCTAATTGCCACTCGTTTCATCATGTGCTATATTAATATATACAGTTTTATTCCGTTGTTTATTTTGCCACGAGAATAGAACTAGACAGATTTCACCCAGGGTGGATGCTAATGAAGGGCTTTGTTAACATCCCTGACAAAAGACAAGGAGACCCTTAATATTGTAACCTCACACACATGCAGTCTCAATGTCTCTCTCTTGCTCACACACATACAATATGAGTATACACACACTGGCTTTTTACGTGTGACTCATAATGTGAGTACACAATGGGAGTGTGCGTTGGAGCGATGGCGGGTTCCTACAATTCAGGATGTGTGTTTAAATCCGATTAAGTTTCGGCTCTAAATGTCAGGAGTCTATTGATTTTGTTAAGCTCGGTTTAACGCTCCCTATACACCCTCGTTCCTCACACGCCTTTTTTGAAAAGGTCAGACTTTGCATCACATCCCATTTAAGCGGGATCACTAGTGCCTGTCTCTTTTTTTGTTACATGCTTGAAAAGCACTAAGGCGTTTTTTTTAATACAGATTGGTGGTAGAACAAATCTATTGCGGGATAAAATGTACTGAGAATCAGGTTTCTCAGAATCTCAACGCACACACACAGACAAACTCACAGACAGAACACACAATGACACAAACACACGTGGATGCATCTCTGCCACGATTGACATCCTGCAGTTAACCAATAAAACCGGGGAGGGTGTGGTGTTAGACCTCACGTCAAGGTGGTGTCATGTGGCCTGACGTGAAGCAGAATTACTGGTAGCATCTCAGAGTGAATTATTTCCTTATAATAGCAAGACCCACTGTTGTATATAACAGTATTTATTTATTTATTTATTTATTGCTTATACCACAGAAATTTCCTAACAGTGTTTCCTAAAAAAATTTTTTATTGACATTGTACTATTTTTATATACATTTATAGTTAAAGCTGTTTTTAAAATGAAAAGCTTATATTGTCAGCGTAGCCATGGTGGCAAAACAAATAAGCATTTAATGGTGTCTATATACTATTTACACAATGATGCAATTACATGAATTCGTGCAGCTACAGGATACACCGATCAGCCATAACATTAATATCACATAACATTAACACATTAACATCAATTATCAAAGATATACCAGGAAATTGATGATAGGATCATAGGAACCCAAGTTTCATGTTAGAACCAGAGTGTCTGGCCTGATACCACAGAAAAGCCAATACTGGCCACGATAGAAAGGCCTTAATTAAAAACATTAATTAAGCAAGCAATTACACATAACAGCAACAACAATAACATGTTGAGACATTTTAAGACGTGAAGGTCAGCTTTTCTGGAATCGTTCTTGCAAGAACAGTATTGTCAAGTGTATTTGCAAAACCCATCAAGCACCATAATGAAACTGGCTCTCATGAAGACCTTCCCAGGAAATCAGGACCAGAACTAACTTAGAGGCTAAAAAAAATTTCCAATTAACAAACAGTACCTCCGATTAGAGCTGTTATGAAGGATTTACAGAACATAAGTAACAGACATATACTGTATATTTTGAGTCGAAAGAAATAAAATTCAGGATCAACCATAGAATTAAAAGGTGTGTCCAAACTTTTGACTGGTAATGTATTTAAAGGAATAAAATACATTACCAGTCAAAATTAATTAATATGAATTAATATTTGTCTTTAATATTCGTCTTCGCAAAAATCTTAGTCTAAAGCATGTTTTGTGTTTCTTGTAGAGCATTCCTCCTGGCCATGCTGCTTACGCATCCAGTGTAGAAAGTTCTGCTCAGAAAGAGAAGCCAGCCATTTTTGATCTGTATTTACCTCCACCTCCAGCTGTGCCCTACATGCCAAGGTGAGTGACTGCTTCATGACAGGTATATATAAATTATTTTTTTTAAACACCATCACTATACTAATGTCCAAAACATGGTATTGGTGCTAAAAAGTGTCTCATCTACTGTACATCGGTGAAGAAGTGTATTTTCAGTTAGGATCATATAACACTATTTTTTTAATAATAATTAATGCTTCTTATCTCACTATTCATGCCTGTTTCTTTGTAAATATGCATACACATTTATGATTTTATCAAATAAATAAGAAATACATTGGCTGAATACGATTTTATGAGTTTTTTTAATTTAAGCCTTTCAATGAACTTAATTTTCATTCAGATGAAACTTGGCCAATTTAGATTGCACATGAAAAGACATAAACCTGAAATAGTGGACTATTCTAAAGTGCTAAATTGTTAAGATATTGCAACATGAATTTGACACGATTACAGTACGGACACTACAGGTTTGGGGAAAACATCCTTAATTTTGCACTGAGTGCTTTAATTTAAGCAAACATTTTTACTGGACAAATTCCTCTATTTCCAATTTTAGTATCAATACTCATAAAGAAATTTGTATTTTTAATTATTATTCTTTGAAGCAAGACAGTATAACACTGACAAATAGCCATTTTTTTTGGGCACATATAAAATCATCTCTCCGAAACGACTGAAATTTTTAGTGCAAGATTGGTCACTTCCATGTTGCATAAACTTTAGAAGTAGCTTCTTTGACAAACATGTTTTCTGTATTATATGTATAACAGCACCAATACTGTGTTAGTACTGTAAGCCGTTAGTTACACTTATTGTTGTGTAAGTTAGTCTACATTAATGCTGTGATACAAATTTTGTGTGTTAGATTTAGATTATAATATGCAGGTTACAGAAAAAAGATATGTCTGCTAAATCATTTACTCTCTGTGACTGTACAGGGAGGTGAAGGACGGCACATGTCCGCAGATCAGAATGAGGCAGAAAGCTCCTGATTCCCCTAACTCGTCTCTGGACCGGGCTTCTAGACGCCGTTCTAATCTTATAGATTACATCAGCAAACCTAACGTCAGCGTCGCTCCTCCAGAGCCTGCCATCCCGCAGGCCCGACTTCGCCAGCGCACGGCCTCCAGAGGTCAGAGCGAAGCTTTAATGACACATAACTAGCGTAAACCTCAGAGTCTATATAACATCTAATACCTTCCGACACCACAAAAATACCATGTGCTTTTAAATTTTAAATAATAATAATAATAATACAGGTAAGTCACATGATTCTTTTAAAATTTGCTTAATTCATTTTATCTCCTAATGTAGGCTGAAAATATGTATTTGTATGTAAAAGATTTATTTTATTTCCATTTATTTACCTAAACATTTATCTTAATGCATTCTGTGTGAACTCAATCTAATGTACAAACACAAACATATGTCACTCACTGACGTATTATTTCAATAAATCTCAAGCTTGAATTAACGCACACACTACTGTATAACACGTGGCCGCTGAAAGCGTTTGATTATATCTTAATGTGCATGGAAAATGTGCGCCTGATATCAGCGCAGTGATAGCATTGTGATTTATGTGTTTGTTACCCTTCTAATAGGGGCTAATTATGGCTTTGTGTGTGTGTGTGTGCGTGTGTGTGTGTGTGTGTGTGTGTGTGTGTGCGTGCGTGCTGCAGGGAAACCGCGGCCTGTGTCTATGCCTGCAGACTCGTGTGTAGGCCTGTCTGATTCCCCCTGGGCTTTTGGAAGGAAAGGTAAAAGCAAACAGCAAACAGAAACATCGCTCTGAGCGTCCCCTTAGCGCCCTTCCACATGGAGCACATCTGCTCTACATTCCCTGTATTTATTGATGAAAAAAAAAAAAAAAGTAAAATAACCTGAAGCGACATAAAAGTCAATCCAAATCCAGTCCAAATCTGTGCCTGAGCAGGTGGAGGTTATATTAGCGTTAGTTCTAATGAAAAATGTTAAATATAAAATATCCTGTATAATATGGGGATTAAATAAATCATACCACAGTTCCGACTGAGTAATCTGATTGGACGAGAGGTTTTGCACAAATGATGTTAATGGATTGTAACAGCACTAGGACATTTAACTATATGTATCACATGTATGTAGGTTTATTCTCCTCAGCTTTTGGATACATAGTAACGTTAAGAATTTAAAACTACTGTTAATCACCCCTGTTAATTACACTACGCTTTGTTAAAGTGACTGGATAAATAAACAACAGACGATAATCTATTGATAATGCACTGTGTCTACGGAACTGTTGTATAAAAGTAATATCACACTCGAGGTCGTGCTGTTGTGCTGAATATCAGCACGGCTGTGATGCGGCTCATGTGATATGGCTTGAATACGCGACGCAGTGTCAGAAAAAACACAATTAGAGCTCTCGATTATTTGACATACATAGAAAGCTCAATTATATATATTTAGTAAAAAAAAAAAAAAAAGGGAATTTTACACTACAGCCAGGATATATACTGTAACTATATATAAATATACATTTTTTTGAATTTCATTGCAGACTAATCATGCTTCATGTCAGCGTAAGTCATGAAGTAATGTAACATTCATCAAACTGTATTGTATTAATGTTTTATCAAAATAAAAACCAGCTCTCATGTCATGCTCAGGAGTGTTAGTGTGATTAACTACACCGGAAAGCCCTAAATCAGCTTCACATGATTTGGATCGCTGCTGTTAGAGCCACTGTTATGCAAAATCTATTAACATCATCTGACCCGTCACACTTGATATTTTTACATAATGCTGCTGTGGCCTTATAAATGCTATACATTAGCTCTTAACTATGCTGTCCTACTTGATCGTGGACTTGATTTCTGATACTTCTTGTCATTTCTGTCACAGGCGAAGACGTTTTACGCATGTACGTGAGCAATGAGCGGATTCCCCCGATCGCTGAGGAAGCCCCGTGTTTTCCTGTGCCATACCGGGCGGTTAGTGAGAAACATCTCTTACGAGGGGTCGACCATATCCGCGGCAGTCAGTGCTTCATCAACGCCGATCTGCATAGCAGCGCCACCGTACTGTACCGGGACACCACGCGGCGCAAGAGCAGGACCACGCGATCCTCCAAGAGGTCCTCGGAGCCTTCGCCTCTGAGCGCCTGGTTCGCACGACTGAAACTCTTCACACACTGATGAACGCTGAACGGAGCACTTCGTGTCCCTTATGACTTTATTCAGTATTATTATTGTTTCATAATGTCGAAATGTTACGTTTTTATATTTATGGTTGAGTGTGGGAGAGAAAGGCAAATTCACAGAGTGTTTACCCTTAACCAAGAGACATGAATCTGCCAAGTGTAGGTGAACGATACGTTTACAATGATGCGTTAACAGCTTTAATTGACTCATCTTTAGTAGCTGTCTGGTCAAGGTTGCAATGGTTTAAACTAGGATACTAATTTTGTTTATACAGTATTTTGAGCTATTAATCCACTTCAAATTCATTCACCAGAACTCGTAACTGTCCAAGTGCAATTTTAAAAAAATAGCTACAGATACAGATAGTTATTTTGAATAATATCTACAGCCAAAATATATTTGGTATCAGACTTTTGCCTGTTGTTGGGCTAAACTTAGCCAAGTTTAATATGTTGTCACATATTAGAGTCAAAGCCAGGTGAAAGCGTGAATAATATTTATTAGTCAAAGTGCAAACACATACAAACAATCAAGAAATCAAGAGCCTTGAAGAGGTACTGTACACACAAGGTGAAAACCATAAGAATGAAACACATAGGAGAATACGCAAAGGAAACAAAATCAAGACAACAAAGAACTAGTGAATCAGGGGCAGTGTTGGGTGTAACTTTTACAAAATAAAGTTAGAGTACTTGGATTACTTTTTTGATGTAACGAGTAATCTAAACCGTTAGGTCCGCCATTTAAGTACTCAGTTATTTAATTATTTTTTCAAAAATGTAATCCGTTATTCAGACAATTTATGAGCCAGACAGCAGTGATTCCCAATCCGTTAGTGTGTGTGTGTGTGTGAAAGTCGTCCTACAAGCCCCGCCCCCGATAACCCGCCCCCTGTGTTACTCCTGCTGTTATACCCCTATCTCACCTATGCGGTTTGACTATGCGAGGACCGACGCGCGGAAACCTAATCACGGCGGCAAAACTCGCGGTGAATCATGATGAACCGTACTTACGGCCACCGCGCGAAACCGCATAGGTGAGATAGGGGTATTAGTAGTTAACAG
>JAQMYL010000020.1:13554556-13579168 GCA_030014365.1 Clarias pachynema
GTGTGTGTGTGTGTGTGTGTGTGTGTGTGTGTGTGTGTGTGTGTGTGTGTGTGTGTGTGTGTGTGTGTGTGTTTTCCAGTCCAAAGAGGCGGACCTCCAGACTATTGAGCAGGTCTTGGCTGATTCAGCGTTAGATGCCAATAAATACAGAAAGTGGAAAAGTGCAAATGTTCTTCTGTTGGAGGATATCACCCAGAAAATGAGCACAGTAGAGGAAAAACCAAGTGCTCAGCCTGAGCAGAGGCCATCCTCAACACCAGTCGTGTTCGTAGAGACCACCGTGTGAGCATGAAACGTGGATAATATAGTCTGTTTTTCACCTTTGATCAGAGTTTCGTTATTTGTTTAATCAGTTTTTAAATATGTGATCATCAGGGATGTTAGAAACATTTATCCTCTGCTCACAGATTTACTAATTAACTGTAAATTAACTTGTATTGGAATTGCACAAGTGCTTCTGTCACTAGAATGATTGCAAAAGGCATGTGAAGTTCACGCATTACTCTTTATTACACAGTGAATTCTGTGTCTTCTGATTCACATAAAAGTTTGTGTGTAAATGTTGAAGTCATACATGATAATTGCATGATTGGGGTGTAAATGGACAACGTTATAGATTTTTTAAAACTTTTTTCTTCTTATTTTTTTTTCTCAATAGAAAATGGTATATTTTATGCCAAATATCAGTCCAGGTATAATGCCTGATGCTGCATTTGGACACTAACTTATTGCTTTCTTTCTTTCAAACAAAGAACAGTAAAATGTCACTAGTAAAATGTTATTTTGATGTTAAATGTTTTATTGCTGTATATGTAATGGTTTTAACATGGACTGATGTATTTTATTATCGTTTGGAAGATATTAAAAAATCTTCACACACAATGCACTAGCAAGAAATCTTTCTTTATAAACCAGCAATCTGTAGGCTCACAAAAATGAGTCATAAGAAAATGTTAACCTTTTGCAATCGTTCACGCAAGGCCGACAAGGTTTCTGGTGTACCATCTGCTGTGTATCAGGACAGATTCATCAATGATGCCCTGAAGGATGCTTGTGCTGCATCATATGAGCCTGTTGCTCTCTCTGTATCTGAGTATAAAGGAAGCTAATCTGACCGCCATGCCTCAGTCCTTGCTCTGACACTGATTTGAATGAGAATCGAGCAGCAGTTGGACACTAGGTGTCTCTGCAGTACATGCTGAGGAGTGTGATAAAAGGGTCTGAAGTTATATTTAGACATTCACTAGTTTTAGATGTAAAATCACCCCGAGCATTTTTTTTTTTTTTAGAAGACTAATGGAAGCTTTGATAATAGGCTCCTAGGTTTATAAACTGAGAGATACTGTATGATCAGAAGGATTACTTCTAGCTGCATGTCCTAGTACCAGAACGTCTGTCTTTCAGGATTAAGCAGAAGGAAGTTAATTAACATCCAGTCTTTTGTGTCCTTTACACATTGCTCAACTTGCAGTGGGCCTATAACTAAACCCTGAGGAACACCAATGCTATTCCTATGGAGATATGAACATAGCTGCTGCGCTACTATCATAAGATAAAGGGGAGTTTTGATATCGGCCTGTAGTTGGGCATCTGACAGGGTTCTAGATCAGGTTTCATAATTTGTGGTTTACTCACTCAGTTACTCATTGCCTATACTGCTTTATCCTGGATACAGGGTCGCGGGGAGCCTGGAGTCTATCCCATAGACTTGGGGAACAAGGCGGGGTACACCCTGGACAGGGTGCCAATCCATTGCAGGGTACACACATGCAAACACTCACACTTGCACATTACAGGCAATTTGTGGATGGCATTTTGCCTAACCTGAATGTCTTTGGACTGTGGGAGGAAATCAGAGTACCTGGAGGAAACCTACCAAGCACAGTAAGAACATGCAAACCCCATGCACATAGAGGTGGGAAGTTAACCTGGCTGGGAATTGAACCCAGACCCTGGAGGTGCAAGGCAACAGTGCAAGTTTGAGAAAATGTTGGTACAGGATCTAGTACACAAGTTGATGTTTTGCAGAAGAGATGAGTGAAATGATTTCACTTTCTTCAGGATTATATTCTATATTCTGATCTGATATGGTTAGCTTATCACCTGCATCAATGTTTATTAAATTGTCTGGTTTCCAAGTCTGAATTTAATGTTACATACTCATTTTGTTTAATCCAGGTTTATGGTAAAGAAACCTAGATTAAAATGCTAGACATTTTGTCAAGGGATAGTGTAAATCTTTATGAAGAGCCTGTTCAATTGGTCAGTATGTTATGAATTTTGTAAATATGTGAGTTCTGGGCAAGATTGGTGGCACACCATTACGATATCTGCCACATCTCTCTTAATGTCTCATGGCCCTTTCAACATGCTGTAAATGTTGTTGAAATGCTGTCCTCTTACACGAGATGGTATACTCTACAACTTGCCTTGGAGAGCTCTACACCACCTGGAGTTTGGTTAATGTCTGCATTTAATCCCAAGCAAGGGTAATTCTATTCTATTCTATGATTGGGAGGACTTGGCCCATAATTAAAATGTAATTATTAATTTAATATTTATTTTTTAAGAATTAAAAAAATTTTTTTTTTGATTAACACCAATATTTATTATTCGATTTTAATTTAATTATATTATTATTTAAGATAAAAAAAGAAAGAAAATGTTACTGTCAACATAGTTTGAATTGATTTGCACATCTGTTTGGAAAAAATATGCATATTAATTTCTCTAATTCTGTGTCACAGCTGAATAGAGGGAAGTTAGGAAAGAGCTGACCGATTCTGAAGCAATAACCAAGCAACAGAGACAGAAAAAAGACACAGACCTGCCTGGACATCAATAATCAAACAATTATTTGACAATAAATAAACTTTACTTAATATTTACTAAATAAATAAAAATGCAGAAGTAATTACTTTTGCACAAGGACTGAGTAGTGTAATAGATAAGTGGCCAGTTATTACCTCATATTCCATGTTTGATGTTTTTTTTTTCAAGAATTATGGACATTCAGGTGTTTGTTGTCATGGCAACCAATTCTGGAACACTTGTGTGATAGTTATGCAATATAGATTGATAAATTTAGCTGCATATATAAACAGCCATATGAACAGGACATCATGTGTCGTCTAGAATATGACATATTTTTCAGGACAGATAATTTATTTAAAAAAACAATTAACCATCCTGGGAAAACTGGGGCAGGTGGCAACAAGCTGTGTGTAAAGAAATTGTCATCTGTGGTTAGTTTTTCTCTTTTTACCACTCTCTGGACATGAATCTGATGTTGGCACTGAAATCACACACAATTTAAAGAACTAGGTAAAAATCTTATATATGACAAATGCAAATGGATATACTTTATATTTTAAAATCAAGTCAAATGGGTGGTCAAGGCCTAGACAAGAATGACTCAATTATCCTAAAACCAGATTACAAAGATCTGGAGCTGTGGTTGTCACGAATAAGGACAAATATATTGAGGAAGCCTTAGAGTAACTGGATATGCCAGAAAGTTATAATGAACTGTCCTCCAACCTATTGGGCAAGACCACACCTAAAGAGGCAGGATAAACTAGAGTATGATGTTTTTATGGTGTCAACACTCTATTCAGTATGCTCCCAAAGCTCAATACGAACGTCTGATGGATTCCTTATGGAGTCCCTTTTGCAGTTTTATACATCCAGGATATATATAGAGAACAGGCCTGCAAACTCTTTATCTCTTGCTGAGTTCATTCTTTAGCTTACAGAATGGACTTTAATTAGTAATATATTTCTTTTCCAAAAACTTGTATATTTAGGATCATTTTCTTCTAAATATGGTCTGTGGTAAAATTCATTCATTCGTTTATTCATTAATTCATTCTTTCATTGATTTTCTATACCACTTACCCCATACAGGGTCATACACTCATTTACAGGCAATTTGGGAACGCCAATTAGCCTAATGTGCATGTCTTTGAACCGTGGGAGGAAACCGGAATACCCCAGAGAGAACCCACCAAGCACAGGGAGAACATGTAAACTCCACACACAGACTAGAGGCAAGAATCAAACCTTCGACCTTGGAGGGGAGGCCACAGTGCTAACCACGATTACTACGATTTTATTTATTATTTAAGCTCCAGAGACAAGGTAAAATTATGACAATGTCTTAAGAATAAAACAAAATTTGTTCAAGATGCTCACAAAAAAAAAAAAAAAAAAAAAAAAAAAAAAAAAAGCCCAATCTAACCCTAACCCTGAAATCTGAAGTTAAAACTGAATCTGAATAATAACCTGAATCCAGACAGCCTTGTAGCCAAGACCTAGAAACTAAAAACATCTGGATGGTGACTGACTGAAACTGTTAATGCAGAGTGAAACTACAACAGACATTCGACTGGTTTCTGCTGCATGTAGCCCAATGCCTTTAATGCTGTGTAATAAGGAAAGCTCCCAGTCCTTTGTTGTGGTCCTGTGGCATGGCCTGGTGTACTGTACATGTTGCTGCATATGGTTAAGTTTATAGGTTTTTTGTTATTCAATTCACTTTTTATCTATACAGAGATCTAGTGGTCATAATTTGCATTTGTCGCTTGTGAGTTCACTGACTTTCTGTTACAAAGGGGGAAACAGTGTGTGGTGAAGGCTTAACCCTGAAGAATGCTTTGGGCTCTTCTCATGCACTCAGCACAGAGGAATAGCCTTATTTACTTTACAGAGTGCTTCTGAGCACTCTGGAGAGCTTTTATATCTTGAACTGGTTTTTGTTGCCGTTCTTCTTGAGCCCTAGTCACATGACTATCTACAACTTTCAGAAGCGTTAAGAACAGATCATGAAATATTTGATTATTAAAAAAAAAAAACGTAAAAATTTTTTAATGTGTACATTTTGACTGCTTTTATCTTGTTATAAAAATATTTTAATAGAATAAATATTTTAATCATCGTTGAAACCTTCAGTCTTTAAAATTTCATACATTTATTGTGATTCTATATAGTGACTTATAAACCATGTATGTTTTTTAATTAGGACTTTTTGCAAAAAAAAAAAAAAAAAAAGGAAAAAAAATAATTAGTATAATTGAAAATTTTAATTTATGCAAATTTTCTCAATTACTTTTCTTGATTTAAAATTCACACAAATATACACGGCAATGTGAATTTGTAGGCATCAAATTAAAATTTTCAAATTCACATTTTATTTGTCACATGCAAAGCCATACACAGTATGATATGCAGTGAAATGTTTTTTTTTTTAACATTTATTTTAAATTAATGTTTTCATATTTTGTGCAAGATTTAAAATTCAGTTGAATATTTTTTAAAAGCAGGTGTAGAAAACATGCATTCTATACAAATTCAAAAAAAAAATTCCAAAACACTACATCTGAGAGGGTTTGGGTAATTGCAGGGGTAAAGCATGGATTTAATTGTCACCATTTTGGCCACAATGAGCGGATAATGCAATGTTTAAAAAATCTGAACCTGAATTTAAATAATTTAACTTTGTACATTTTAAACTCAGTTTGTCCTAGCACAATTCTTATTACTTAAAACACTACACCTTTAAATACAAACTTTACATAAATCTTACGTGCCTCAGACAAACAATTATTGTCGTTTTTAGCGACCCCACTGAGGGAACTCATCTAGTAAAAGTACTTCAGCAGAGGAAATTGCATTGGGCTGTAAACAGGTTATCAGCAAGTTTCTCACGTCTGCAAACAGACAGGACAATCTAAAGCTGAGATCCCAGTTCCTTGTCAGTGTTTTCTAACCGAGATAATGATCTGAGCCATTGTTCCAGATAAACTGGAGGAGTTTTTATCGGCTATTTAAGCCTCTGAGGCTTAGGAAGCTGTTCCAACACTGACGTGACCCGAGCCATGTCCCCATGATGTGGATACTTAATATTCTCCTTTGCACTCTGGTCTATAATCTTAGCTCCTGGTGTTGCCATGCATGCCCAGAGAAATGCGTGTGTGAGCCAGCAGCATCTGTGCAGTGTTTTAGGGTGCAGTCTATACCCTCTGGCATCGCAGGAGACGTGAGGAAACTGAACTTGGGATATAACCACATAAAGGAGATAAAGGTAATACTTAATATCTGTCACTTTGTCACATGCTTCTGTTGATTGCTAGTGGTTTTCTTGTGGTATTTTCCATATGGGTTCAACGTAAAGAATTGTACTGGTCTACCACAAAGTCTGGAACTGATCTGAAGCTTGTTAATGGTTTCATAATGGGATATAAAAGCTGTTCCAAGCATTCAAATTTATCCCACATGGTTAATTACATAGAACTAATATTCAGTTCAATTACATTTCTTTGTAATAATCCCTTTACCTAAGATTAATCTGAAGGTTTTGTGAACCCTGCAACATTCTCGTTAAAACCATAAAAGTTTTAGGATAAATGTTTTCTTTTAAATTATTTAGATTTTTAAACTTTCTTTATCATCTCCCCTTATTTATAATAGGAAGCTTTATATTGTACATGCTTTTCCGGCAAATTACTGTACTAACTCCTCATTTAAAACCTTTTTTCACCTCAGAGTAGAGAACTGACTGGCTTGAAAAGTCTTGAGGAAATCATCCTGTCATCATGTGGGGTGGAGCAGGTCGACGGCAATACATTCAGAGCACAAAAACATCTAAAATCATTGGATCTCCAGAAAAACAAGCTGCGCCACGTCCCTCGTGGCCTTCCCTCCAGCCTTGAGATCCTCCAAATTAGTCATAACCAGATCCACGCGCTGCAGGAGTCTCCTCTGCACAGCCTGAGGAGACTTCGTGTGCTAAATCTGCAGAATAACCTGATTACCACGCTGCGTGCCAACAGCCTCTCAGCACTGCTCAAGCTAGAGTCTCTCTATCTAAATGGTAATAAAATCGAGACCATACAGGGAGCTCTCAGGTTGCCAGCACTGAATTGGTTTAGTATGGCGAATAATAAGATCTCATCACTGCCATCGGCGTTCTTCTCATCACTGCAAGCTTTAAAGACTTTAGACTTGTCAGCAAACCTTCTGACCAAAGTTCCTCATAACTTCCCACAAGCCCTAATTACCCTGAATCTGGACAGAAACCAGATCAGATCGTTAAAGAGTCGTGATCTGGCTCAGATGCGTGACCTTACCACTCTGTCTGCTTGCTACAACAGACTGGTGTCTGTAGATGGCGGGCTTCGTTTGCCCAATCTCACGGTGTTGGAGTTGGCAGGTAACCAGCTGCGAGTGCTGCCCAGCAGGGTGTCGGCTAAACTTGAGAAGGTTGACTGTGGGCAGAATCAGATACAGGAAGTGACTCATCAGCAGCTGTCTGGTCTGAGGCACCTGAAACATCTCTTTCTGGAGAACAACACCATCCGACAGTTTGAACCCCATGCTCTGAGGGATTGTGTTCACCTCACCAACCTGGCTCTGGAACAGAACCTCCTCTCCACCGTCCCACACGGGTTAGTTAATTTTATTATGTAGACTGACTACAATGTAAGGAGAAGAATCCTTTAAATCACTTTTAAATAATGCTAAATAGCTCAAATGTTCATTACATTTTAGGTGGTGATCCAGACATTCAAGGTTTAATGTTGCCAGATCACTAAATTATGCTGCTGAAGGTTAATTTGAGGTTATTTATATCTATTGGTTAAAGTTGTACCCAGTGGTTAAAGTTGAATAGGATGTTCAGTATGAGTATATTGTGAAAGTCCTGGAATGAGCACAGAACAGTCTTTATGAGTCTATTGAGATTCAGGGAATTGGGATTCAGGTGAAATTAAACACTGAAGCAAAGGCATTACTTGCGCATAAAATGTTGTTGTCTTGTGCAACATCTTTACAGATTCCACTCAACAGTATATTATTAGTGACGATCACTGATCTCTGTACCCTGTCTAGGCTCCCTGAATCACTAGTGCGCCTGGATCTGAAAAGTAATCGTATTGCCACCATTCAGGAGCGTGACCTGAAGCCCCTCAAGCGCCTTCAAGTGCTGAACCTGCGCAACAACATGCTCTCCTCGCTACCGGCCATGAGCCTGCTGCCCAGACTGAGGACTCTGTACCTAGAGGGAAACCTGTGGAACTGCACGTGCGAGCTCCTCAAAACCAAAAGTGCACTGCTGGCTCGGGATGTGGATATGAGCACAGAATTCTGCACTGAACCTGTCAGTTCATCACTGGACATGTGGCAAGCATACATCATGGCTCAAGAGATGTGCGAGGAGCAGAACAGAGAGGTCTTAACAGAGAGCCAGATGGTAAACACAGACAATGAGGACTATGATGACTATGACTTTTAATGTGCTTGTACTTTAAACAGCGGGTTTAATAAATATTAGAAATACAAGGTACACTTGACTTTTTATACAGCACATACTGTAGACAATAGGACGTTTAGGGATTATTATTTACTTCTGTCATCATGTATCAAAATGTGTGTACAGTAATTCATTTTAAAGGGCAACTCTAGTCTATTATCATTATTATTGATAACAGTGGTTAGCACTGTCGCCATGCGCCTTCCTGCGGGTTCGATTCTTGCTACGGGTCTGTGTGCATGGAGTTTGGGTTCTCCACATGTTTAGTGGGTTTTCTCTGGGTATTCCTGTTTCCTCAAACAGTTCAAATACATGCAGATTAGGCTAATTGGCGTCTCCAGATTGCCCGTAGTATGTGAATGACCATTAATGTTGACCAGAGGTCCCACTACAGTCGCAAAATGAGAATAAATGCTATTGTCACTATTGGCCTCCACAGCTCCTAGTTGGAATACAGAGGTTGTAGATGGATGGATGGAATTTGACCTTAGTTTGTGAATAAGCGTGACTGTATGTGTGTGTGCCCTGCGATTTATTGGCCCCCTGTACAGGGTGTACCCCACCTCGTGCCCTGAGTCTCCTGTGATTGACGTGACCGGGTGTACAGACGATGAGGGAGTATTTTGAAGTCCAGAGTCCAGATTTCCCCGACAGTAACACAGACAACCACCAGATGGCGACACAAATCTTAACACTGTTTCAGTATTTAAATCCGCATTAATCAATGTTACATTACTAGATACTTAATTTTGTTTTATATAAACTGTTATGTGTTTATTTTATTTACTGGTCATATTTTTATTTGCTTATTTACCTTTTATTCTTATAGGAAATAAAAAAGAAAATGTTGCTCAGTATGTACTATATTAGCTAAATAAACATGTTTTTGTATCAGCACTTCACTGAATTCAGGGGGGGGTATAAATGTCATTATTATTATTGTTGTTGTTGTCATTGTTAGTTAGTTAATTGTTTCGTGTTTGTTTTGTACTTAAATCCACACCACAATCTCGTCTTTGTTATTACATTACAGCTCGTTATCTGATTTTAAGAAACAGGAAGTGTTCGTCTTGCCTCATTATTATGGATACGACACTTGAATTTCCGGTAGATGACCAATCAAAACGCTCCACGTAACTCGGCGGGTTCAGAGTGTAAAGGTTGAACAAGATGGCGGCCGGCAGTCTGAGGTGTTGGCAGTAACCGAATGGCTCGTTACCGGCTCGATTAGCGCGAGCTGTTTATAAAACACCGATTTAGCGATGCCGGCTTGGTCGAGTCCCTGAAAAACTTGGAATCTATTTAGGAAATTTCAACCCTCTCTCTATATATTTTCTTATATAAATGAAATGATGGCGCTAGTGTATGACTGGGTATGGCGAGTCCTGCACGTCTTCCTCCAGCTTCAGCGCGCGGCCGTGTCCTGGTTCCAGGCGCGCGCGTGGAAGCGCACCTGGCTGCTATGGAGACGAGCCGCGGCCGCCGTGCTGCTCCCGCTCGCTCTCGGCGCTCCTAACCAGAGGAAGCTCGGGGCCGGGACCGGGGCGGGGAGGCGAGCGAGCCGCCGGTGTCGGGTGCTGACGGACGGGAAGACTCTGGAGAAGCTGCCGCTGCACATCGGGCTGCTGGTCGCGGAGGAGGAGGCACAGTACACCGACATCGCTAACGTGGTGGTGTGGTGTATGGCGCTCGGCATCTCTTATGTCAGCGTGTACGATAACGAAGGTAAAGTGCTTTGTGTTAATACTGTGAGATGTGATTATAGGAATAAATGAACGAGAGACGAGCCGCATCCCAAACGCCACAATGTTCCCTGTATGAGCACGCTCGGGTGAGTGTGGAGGTGAAGCTGCTGCGCGCTACATCGTGAACGCGCTGCTCGGTTTGAGACGCGGCCCGTGTCTGAGGCAGTCAGGTGCTCTTCTCTCATCACACTTCTTCTTTTGGGGATTTTCCAGATTTTCCTCAGCAAGCAACTTTGTAAGGCTTATGGCCTTCTCTAAGGGAAAGTTCCGTCTAAGTTCCCTTCTCTAAGGGAACTGAATGTAATAATAATCAGAATGTTAGTAACACCTCTACTACAATTTTATAACAAATGTATTTTGCCAAACCTGTTAATGATTGAATTCGGGTGTTTCAGTCACGCGCTTTATCCCCAGTAAAGTTCAATCCTAATGCATCAGCATACCGAGAAATCTTGAACGACACTATGCATCCAACTTTGTGACAACAGTTTGTTGAAGGCCCCTTTCTATTCCAACATGACTGTGTCCCAGTGCACAAATCAAGCACAATAAAGACATGGCTTGATGAGTTCGGTGTGGAAGAACTTGACTGGCCCTAACACGGATCCCTGACCTCAACCCCATCAAGCACATTAGGGATGAACTGGAACGGAGATTGCAAGGCCGGCCTTTTCGTCCAACGTCGGTGCCTGACCTCATAAATGCTCTACAAAGTGATTGGGTGCGAATTCCCACAGAAACACTCCAAAATCCCACCTTTCATGCGGAATTCCAGGGTTCAATTCCCACCCAATGCCCAAACTTCAGCCACTGGATTAAGTGCCTAGTGTGTGTGTCTGTGTGTGTGGATGGGATGGTCCCCTCAATAGGAGCAGGCGAAAGACTAACATGCATAAAAGCCTTATACTGTAAATATTGAGACTTTTTTTTCTGGGGTTCAAAATATCACATTTTTATCTGGTATATCATATCATTGTTACAGCGTAAAAATGTAGAAACTCCCTGGCCCTAAGTTAGATCGAAGCGCGGTTTAGTGTCTGTGTAAAGTTTCACATGTTCTCTTTTGGATTTCCTTCCATCCTCCCAAAACACACCAGAGGCGAATGTCCAACCCACCCAATTCAGGGTCTATTCCTGTTTCACACCCAGTCTTCCATAAGTTGCTTTCTGAAGATGAATAATAATAATGATGATGATGTTGATGAATATAAAAAATATGTAGTAAAATAAGAACGTAATCACAGATCAAATGCATCTAATATAATGTGAATATTTATCTATAAGCTGTTGATTGCTCCCTTAACTTTCAGAAATGTTAGAAATGTATGTCATGCTGTAAATTCCTAAATGATGACTTATGTATGAGGTAATCTATTAAAACTTCTATTAAAAAAAGATTTTTTGATACATGAAGTGATTTAATGTTCCATAATTCATTCCTGTTGAGTTAATTCGATGGAAAATTAAATTATTCTCAACTATGTGAAGCACCTTTCGCTGACCCGTCGCCATCCATAAACGTGTTTACAGCAAGATGTTATCAACATTTTATTGCCCCTTGGTGTAGAAAATGCGGAGCTGTAGTTGCCAACGTGTCATGCGAGCTGAAATCCTTTCCAAACACACCACTACTAATGGACCCTGTGTTAGGGCTTTAAATCCCATATGTTAATTAATGGCCTGAACTGTGACCACCTTATTTCAAAGCAAACTGAGATGTGTGTGAGGCAAAAGTAACAAAAAAAAGCATTTTACTTTAAATTTTTGATTGTACAATTTAACGTTTTGACATGTTGAGCATTCTGAGATGCTTTTCACCTCACCATGGTTGTAAAGATCGGTTTTCGGGTTCCCATGGACCCTCCTGTCAGCTTGAAATAATCTGTATGGTGCATGAAAATCTGTTGATCATGGCATCTGAGTTCATATTTTTAATTCTGCGGTTTGTATTAACAGAAATCGCTTCAGGCCTGTTTCACACAAATCAGGATGTAGAAATGGTCTTCAGTTTGTGAATATTTCAACACGCTGTGTGTCTGTGTGTAGGACTGAACTGCATTTGGCTTCACCTTTAACCCTGATTAGGCAATTCAACAAGCTCAGCGTTGGAGCCCATTGCACAGGAGTGCGTCATGAGGACTAAAATTAAAGCAGAACACTTGCTTACACACTTTTCGTGGCTCAGTGCATCATTAGAGATCTAAATCCGTCTGTGTTTTTATGGGTCTCAGTTACTGAATGAAAGATGGCTACTAGTGCCTCCCTGTGTAGTTTCCACTCCTCTTGTATTCTTGAATGAAGTCTGAGCGTTTAATATTACAGCACTGATCCCGCCTTTGTCCTCTAGGTGTGTTCAGCCGGAACAATTCCAGACTGATGGAGGAGATCGTGAAGCAACAAAAGGAGTTCCTGGGCTCGGACAGCTGCAAGCACTCGGCCGAGCTCCTGAATAATGGCCCAGAAACACAGGAACAAGGTGAGGGCCAACTCCCCGAATTGCTGGAACAAGCTTTTCAGGTGGAACCTGTCAGGACTCACCTCATGCATCATGCTTCTGATGGCTCTTAAAAAAAAAAAAAAAAAAAAAGTTCAGACATGGCTGATGGGCGTGTCTGTGAAAAATGTTTAATGTGGTGCTTTGATGCTTTTAACCTTTTGTTGAGAATCTGAATGTGTGGCTGGGAGAGGAAACCTCCCTGTCATTCAGGGACATCATGTACATTGCTCTTCCGATCCCTCGTTCTATGTTTTCTGTCCTAGTGCAACATCCTAGATAATGATTTTGAAATGATTGCCGCTGAATTGAGGGGAAAAAATGAGGTACAGGAAACATTTCAGCTACCCATGTCAATGAAACAGCTAGTAATAATAATCATTAGCGATGGGGGAAGAAAGCGATTCGGGTTATGATTCTTTAGTGTGACAATACGTGTATTTCTAAAATATATATATTTTTATAAAAACATTTTGTCTCTATACTGTATGTTTGCAGTTGAGGTGGTAAATGGTTACAGTTCCTCTATAATCCTGCAGGTGGTGCACTATAAACTATTCACACACTGGCAGAGGCGGCACAACGTCCTGTGTGATAGAAGCAAGTTATATGTTTCTAAGTTTGTATTTGTTTACAACTGTAAAAATAACCTGAAAAAAATCTATAGAATCGAGATATTTACAAAATCAAGATACTTTCTTACAGAATCACACTACAGATTGATTTGGCACTCGGGTATCGTGATCTTATCGTATCAGGTCGCCTCTAGTGATTCCCAGCCTTCATAACCACAGTGACGGGATTTAAAGTCATTTTTCTGGTCATTTAAAGAGTTACACTGATTGAGTCTGATTTAAAGTTCAAGATTACAGTTGAATTCGAACCTTTTTACGCTCTCAGATCGTGATCCTGAATGTGTTTGGTTCACTGATGCTTATTTATTATACATAACAAAGATATATTAATGAGATAATGAGAGGGGGGAAAAAACGCAATCAGTAAAATGTTCACATTTCCCTTTGTGAGTGTGATATAAATTAACCAACGAGTTGAAATTAATTATTTCATGTATGCATTATTGACTCGGTATACATGAAATAAGGCACAAAAAAATGTTTTTGGTACTCTAAAGGTATACAATATTTAATTCCTGCTATGCAGATGCGTTAAGCTACATGTTTGTTTTTTTTTGTTTTTTTTTCTGAACTATTGCCCAACCTTAATTCATTCAAATGTATGCAAAATGTGTTCAAATCATGTGACCAGAAACACAAAATGTTTACCAGCATTTATCGTGCTGGTTGAATTATCATTGAAACGTTCAGCCATGAAGCTGAGTATACGTTTATTGTGAATGAGTTAAAATCTAAATCGAATACATTGTTAGAAATTCTTTGTTATTTTTTGGTAAGCAGAATCCAATTGAAAAGAAACAGATTATTTTACTTATAAACGCTGCGGTAAATAATGGTAATTCAGTGATACACTTGTGTGTGTGTGTGTTTGTAGTGTCAAGGTGCCAGACGGTGGTGAAGGTCTTGTCTCCAGACGACGGGAAGCTCAGTATCGTGCGAGCGGCGCAACAGCTGTGTAAGGACGTGGAGCAGAAGGAGCGCACACCCAAAGACATCGACGTCACTGTGTTGGACTCCTTACTGCGAGGTCAGGGGTCATTACAAACCAATACACCATGCAGTATGTTTCAGAGCAAATACACGCGCACGCAACACCGTGCCATCCTCAGGTGTTCAGAGATAAGTGTCCGGATCTGACGGTTCAACGTCACCTGGTGGAAAAATATCTAACGGCTTTAGTGTGAAGGTCATTGTTTTGCTTTACTATAATGTTGATTAAGTTTAGCAGGAAGCAGCGTCGAAGTCGAGAACACGGGTGCTCTGAAACTGAAACGTAACATCCATTAATATATTGACTTAAAGTCTATCAAGAAATATAGGTTTCATCCTTTTTTTTTAAAATACACATTCTGTATTTTCATCTGATGAATATTCAACAGGCCCAGTAAAGCCTTTAGGACCTTTAAGGGTCGGATCAGAGGGCTGTGAGTTCACATCCCACCTCCATGGAGCTTGAGAAAGAAATGTCTCCCAACCTCCTTAGTTTTCTTAGCAATGCACTAGTTACTTTTGGTCAGTTCTCATATTATCATGTGTCTATTGACTATATTCAAATTCATATTCAAATTCATATTTGTCACATAAACAGTCATACGCAGTATGATATGAAGTGAAATGCTTATACGACCGCTGATGACCTAAACATTTTAAATAAGAAATGAGAGAATTTTACAAATTAGAAATATAGAAAATATCAAAAAAACCTTAAAAAAAAAAAAAAAAAGATGTTATAAAGATGTACAGCTTGCACTCACATCTACAGACCTGTTACTGTCTCCATTGCTGCTGGATATCTGGAATTTCCTTCAGGATAAATAAAGTATCTATCCATCCATCCATCCATCCAAACGCTCCAGCAGAACATTTTTCTCGGGTGCTTTTGTGCACTAACATATCTATCTTAAAATGTTAGCTTCATTTAAATTAGATTTAAACGCTGCAAGGAGCATTACACGCATAAACTGAAGGATTCTGATGGGTTAGTGGGACACGAAGATATTTACGTCTGTCCTAAAAGAAGATTAAAATGATTACGCTCCTAATTCCATCTGCCGGAGACCTTCAGATACGTTTACCTTCACATTTACCTCCTGCTTTTATATGGAGCCACTTACAATACAGACAGGATACGACTGAAAGGGTTAACGCGGCACAAGGACGAAACGATGCGTCGGCCTACTGTCGTCAGCATTTGAACTCGACCTTGCCAGATAATTTTTAAATTTTATTATTTTATTTTTTTTGTCTCTCTCCATCTTATACATAGCCATATTATTATTTTTTTTCCCCCCAGACTTCAAGAACATCCCAGACCCTGAGCTGGTGCTGAAGTTCGGCCCGGTGGAGAGCACGCTCGGCTTCCTGCCCTGGCACATCAGACTAACAGAGTTCATGTGAGTATCACATGGGATTTGAATCCAGTCAAATCATATACGTATACATTTCTGTTTAAACATAATTAAGTAGTAGGTCAATAATAAAGTAGTGTTTAAAAACTATGCATACACTTCATAAACAGTTGGATAGAAAATGGATTTAGAAATATAAGTCAAACCACAACGTGCAGAATAACAGAACACGGTTATGAGATTAAAACTATTTTTATTTCTCTATATAATCCCCTGCTACACTAATGCACTAGAACGTTTTCTCAGTACACGCTTGTTCACGTCTAAAACGCTGGCCACCCAGGAACTCCTTTAATGGACCAAGCATGGGAAAATGGTTCAGGGGTCAGGACTGTACGGGGGTGTGACGAGTTCCTTTAATGTACAAGTGATGTAATGTTCGTGAATGATGTTCAGTACAGTTCACACATACAGATGCGTCTCTTTTGCAAGTTGGTGACAAGGTATCTGTCGATTTCAAGGAGTTCCACTAGCTGAATGTTCACGGGAACGACTGCAGTGGGCTCCGAGCCACCTCTGCCTGGATCAGCATTCACAAAAGGCCCTTAAAAAAAAAAAAAAAAAAAACGTTCGCACTATTCAAATGTTTTACTGCGGTTATCATCGTACTGTGTTTGAAGTCTTCTGTAAACATCAATGGACTTTACCCCATTGTTTGTCTTGAACTCGTCTCCCATTTATGTACGTCAAGGTAGCAATAAAGAGACGTTAAACTTCACTACCCATCAGCCCCTGTGTGTCACACGGCATTCATCACAAGTCCCTGTTTGACTTGAACGCCCCTTGTGCAGTGTAAACTTACAATTCAGTTTGCTGTCAAAGATTAAGAAATATATTAAGTAAAATAATATATACTTTCTTTACGTAGATGGCAGTTTTCTAGTTTTTCTTGTTACGCAGCCTAAACAGATTTCTGCGCAGATTAACTGCCTGAATGCCGTATATACTGTAACTCCATCTGTCTTGGTGAGAGCGTGTTCTACGTGCGAAACACACAGCATGATGACGTTCACGGTCTGATTTCTTTGTTTATGAAGGATTCAGTTTCTCTCATTTTGTTACTGTTTTTAAAGTGCAGAAAGTCTGAATCTTCTATAGAAGAACAAATCAGTGGAGATCAGCTTAATGTCAAGTAGTCAGGTTTCCACATAAGGATTGCATCAAGACACTATGATGAGTCATTTACTGATTCGTCACAGGCTAAAGGTTGTAAAATGCTTCATTTCTATCACTGATGAACCCTCTTTAAACCTCCATACCATTCTATCCTCTGTTACAGATGTTTTAAGGCTACTTGTGTCCTTTCGGTGCTTTTAGTTCTAATCCACACTGTTGTCTGCATTTCCTTGAATATCCACTTGATGGCGATGCATCACCTTTTTAAAAAAAAAAATATATATATATATATATTTTAATATGATCCTGTACAGAATACAAAATTTTTTCTTCATGTTGGTGTTCAAGTCTTTGTTTATTATAGTGCCGGATGGTGTATTTCCAAACTTTGAGCGTGACTGACATTCGAAATGAAGAATACGATGGCTTACATCATTCAGTTGTTAGAGACTCGAGACAAATTGTCTCCTTGTTGTTATTATTCGCACTAGTGCAGCATTCGTATCTTTATTAGGATACAGACATTATGTAAAAATGTATATCCAGATATTTAAAGATAGAAAGTGTAACTCTGTAAATTGCTGTAAGAGCATGTTTTTTATTTTATTTTATTTATTTATTTATTTTTGATGATGATGATAATGAATCAGTTACTGATCGAGTATTAAGCTTTATGAGAAATCTAGCCTCCTGGGGGAAAAAATAAATAAATAAAGCAGGTTTGTTTCAAAGCCATCAGTTTTATTTTTTCCTGTTAAGAAACGTTTTAAAGTGAATGTTTTAATTTCGATGGCATTGAAAACACAACCGCCAGGAAGGTGCAAGAAAATAGAAATTCGTATAAAGACATGACACTGAGGCTGATTTCTTTCTGGCCTAGATTTCATAAAATAACGTCCGCCGAGGCTCATGTAGTCAAGATTAAACTGCTGACACTTTCATAACGTGGCCTCAGCTGTGATTTAGAAGGTGTGTGACTCTGTACAATAAGTTTGAACCATTCTGATCACTCATGGGTCTGTCTGTTCTTCTGTCTCTCTTCCTCACAGCTCTTTGCCTTCCCACAAAGACGTCACTTACGACGACTTCCTCTGCGCTGTCAGGCAATACGCGGCCTGCGAGCAGCGCCTGGGGAAGTGACCGAGTCCTTCAAAAAAAAAAAAAAAAAAACCTGAACTGAAAGAATCCTACCAGAGAGACTTCGTCTCTTTCTCTCTATGTTTACAAAACACGCAGCTGAGCATCAGCATCCTGACGCCGCATCAGCATCTCTCCTTCACGACACACACGGCCATGCGCTGACCCTGTACCCCCAGGCTCCGTGTGTGTTTGAATGAGTAAATACATGTATTTGTAAGTGTGTGTATGTGAGCGTGAGCCGCCCTGCTGTGCGTGTACACGGAATAGTACGTCCGTTCATCCTCGAGCGACTCCAGAGACTCGGTTAGCAATATGGTGTAAATTTTTCCTTTCATGCTTCGTTCCAGTGTGTGTGTGTGTGTGTTTTCTGTGGGGAAGAGATGTTTCCAGGACCGCACACTGACAAAGAGGAACATTACCATGGGAAAACCAGTCACATCATCTCGGGAGCATGCGTCACAAGGAAACTTATTAATGACTTAATTGAAATAATCTACTGCAGTTTGCAACGAATCAATGAGACGGTGTGTGTGCATGTGAGTGTGTCTGTGTTCAGGCCACTGATTGTATAAAAAAACAAAACTTGACTTATAATTGATAGCAAAAATTGTTTGTGATCACATACTGTTCTGTTTTTTTTTTTTCCTTTTTTCAAACAGTTCAAAAGCTCCGTCCTACAGTTTACTTTTTGAATAAGTACAATTTTCGCTTATTTTCTTTCTTTCTTTTTCTTTATAAATTAAATACATGCCTATTATTAGGTGTGGTAAAAATGTATGATGCATACATGAGGAAGAAAAAAAATCAGCACCCCAATATGCAATATATATATATATTTTTTAATGTTCGTTATAAAATTGTTTGCAGGAACGGTTCGTCATCCAGACTCGTGTCTGTAACACTAGAGTAGGTGGTTGTAAGAGTATCTGTAATGTCTTTATTACTGGATCTGGATCCAGTCTTCTCACGGTCACTTTACAGCATCGTCACATCGGCCATCTCCTGTTCGGCATTCCTGGGAGACGGACCCTTAGATGCGAATGCGGATGTTGTGGAGGAGACACTGCACAGACATTTTTACACCGTAATGCTAACCTCGGAGGCTTGTAAACGACAAGGACGTTGCCATTTGTTGGAAGTCTTAAACCGAACAGTGTATTTATTAGTCATGGCTCATCGTATCAAAGGAGGTGATGTAATAGTGTCCAGTGTGAATGCTTAATAAATGTTACTGAAAAACCTGAAGAAAGATTGAGTTCTGACATTGAATTACATTTAATACAGCAGAAAATGGCATCTTGGCGAGTTAAGTGTATTTGTCGTTCAATGTAGTTAAAATCATTTAGCCGTTTGTAGTCGAAGATTACAAGACCTGAAATGTGAGATGATTAAAAAAAAAAAAAGTTAAACCTTAAAAATATCATCAGGCAATGTTAATTTAGTTTCTTTTAGAAAGAAGCTAATGTTTAAATAGTAAATTATGTCTAGACATAAATGTAATTTGTATTTGTTTTATTGTAATCTAATTACACGAAATAGTACATGATTTATTTATTTTTTTTAGGGGGATTTTTCCCCCGATTTTCTCCCTAATTTAGTTGTGTTCAGTTCCTCCCCGTCATTAGGGGGCTCCACATTAAGGCTACAGACTATCACGTGTTTCCTCCGAACCACATGACGTCAACCAACCGCATCTTTTCGAACTGCTCGCTCATGCACTGTTAGGGGCGGTGTAACACACTCGGAGGACAGCGCTATCCGCTCCTTCCGCTTGCGTGAGCTCACAGACGCCCCTGATTGGCTGTAGAGCCGCGATTAATGTCGGAGCACTAAGTACCTCTCGTTTCGCCCCTCTGAGAGAGCTCGGCCAATCAGCTCTCTCTAGACCTCCGGCTGCGAGAGGCTACAGCATCACCCAGCAATCGAACACGCGATCCACTCGGAGGCCAGAAATAGTACATATGTGACAATATTCAAAATGCTATCACTTGCCAGGATGTCTTTTTTTTTTTTCTTTGCACTGAAAGAACATTTCCAAATAAATGGAATCTTTAAATAAATCCAACACAATTATTACACAATGCATGAACATTCATAATGAACTAATGCTATCGATAGGGATCGCCACAAAGCAGCTTTACAGACATCCAGCTGTAATGCTTTCCATCCATAATGTACAATCCAGATGTGACTGGCAGGGACGGGGGGGCATCATGGGGTACGTGAATAGTAGAGGAACTAGAGTCAAAAGGCAGACAAAGGGTATTTTTTGTACAGTAACAGGAAATCATTACACATCAGTGCAATGTTGAATGCTTGATTTTGATTGGTCAGAAGTATTAAGTAGGTTAATTTTCTATAACAGCAGCTTTAACAAAAGCGCAGCTGCGAATCACAGGCCTGTGTTAATTCTTGTTGCTATAGTAATGATTTACACAAGGGCTTAATTTAAATCCTAAATAAACTGCTTCACAATTATAAACTGCATTCTGCATGTTTATGTGTCAATCATCAGGCTGTCCAAAATAAATCATGTACGAGCACATCATCATCTCCTGTGCTTCTGTGCTAAAAAAAAAAATTAAAAGAATAACGACATTACTTCATTACTACACAATAACATTTTCTTCACCCACCTTTAGTTTAGTTTTGGTTCACCTTTTGATTACATTGTGGTGGCCAGTTTTTTCGTTCATAATTTGAGTCCTGGAATATGTCTGTGCCATCAGAGAAGAAAAATAATAGATTTTATAACCTGGTTATTTAGTACATTCAGGTCGTCAGCTGACTTCATTTTATTGCCACATATACCTCCAAATCATAATCATAAATCTGGACTCAATCAGACCACATGACCTACATGACCATTCCTCCAAAATCCAATCTTGTAGCCTTTTTTCTGATTTGTCTGACTAACAAGTGGTTTTCTTACGGCTACACAGCTGTTTCATCCCAATCCCAATCCATCGTGCTCTTATTTTCACTACTAAAACTTTCACTGTCCACTTTTTGTGATGGAAACTCCATGAGGCATTGAGGTGCTCTCTCATCATGTACATTAATGTTTTTATTCTGTGAACTTTAATAACGTGTTAAGACAAGTCTTAAACCAATTAGAGGTCATTTCAGGAATTTCCCCTGAGTTGTTTTCTTTGCCTGATACAGACCCTTTAGATTTTTATACAATAAGTATTACAATAAACCAAACTACACATTCTTAATATTTTAACATTGAAATTTCCCCGCTGTGGGACGAATAAAAGGTATATCTTATCTTACTGAAACATTCTGTTGGCAGATCTTTTTTCTCATTTGAACACTTATATAGATTTAATGATGAATGACTACAATTCCAGGAAGGACGCCAATACATTTCGCCAATCAAATGGTTAAACGCTAAGAATCTGACAATAGAACTAGAAGATACTATATAAAGCTTGAAATGAGTTAAAGAATCTTGAAACTGGCTAAATGATATCATGTTTGCGTTATAATAATCTATAAACCTATCATGAAATATCAGATCGATTTGCCTTTATTCCAGATATTTTCACCTGCTTTTGTGCAGTGTCATGTCTTTATAACCAGTTCTGCGTACATTGTTGCTGACATGTGTGTACTGTACACTGGTCAGCTCAGGAGACATAGTCAATACCTGGACACTTTACACTGATTAATCTCTTGTACATGTCAGAGCTACTGTAGGCTCTCGTCAGCACACTTCGCATTATAAACAGTGTTTGTTCAAATCTGCCCAGAATTAAGTTCTGATACATTACAACACCTAAAATGCCCAGTCCTGATACAAGAATAACTTGAATGATGGGTGGAGAAGAAAGCATACCATATCACAGCATCATGGGGGTTAGTGTTATGGCAGAATTATGGATATTTATGGTTGAACACAGATGGAAGGAGTCTCCAGTTTTTCTGATACAGGAAAGCCTTCAGGTCAGAGGAGTTTATACTGTTCTTTGCTAATATGACAAGCTGGTGAGGGAATGACTGCTGCTTTAACATAACCGATGATCAACGTTGCTTCAACTCACAATCCTGCTGTTGATTATTTTCCTATAGTAGCACAACCCCGAGTGTTTTATTCCTTGAACAAGGATGCAATTTTCAGAATTTGTACACAACCACAGTGAATCTGAAATGAAGAACTACAAAATGTGGACTTCAGCTTTAATTCAAGGTGTTTACAGCACTCGGGAGGAAACCTCTCTTTTCCATGGATTTCAGACTTCATGCAGTCAGAGAATGCAATGATTTAGCATCCATATGATAAAATAATTATTATGTTCATGATAGCTAGTTTGTTCAATTACTTTTGAGTCTTTGGAAGAAAATATTATATATATATAGATTTTATTTCCCTCATACAGTAAACACAAATCTCGTGTGTTTGATAGAATACGAGAGTATGTTAGTGCTTAAGTCGCTTAGAAAATTGATTGGTTCTCTGCTCTGTGGATTCTGACTGGCAGAAAATGGAAGGCTCGTTCGGCTGTCGGCGTTTTCATGTTCTCTGGCTGAGCACGAGCAGAACAACAGGAGCCGAGGCCCAAATGAGCCGCCACTTTTTATAAAGCGCTCGCAGCTGCTTTGGGGAGCTCAGTGAAGAGAAGCTTTTGCACTTCTCTTGGACTTGTTTGGTTTTTCTTATCCACTGGAGCATTCATTCAGTCCACGCTAACAGGAGATGATCTAATCGAAGCCAGATTTGATTATTTAGAAGACTCAGCAGTGCCAACTCTTTCGATGTGATAAAAAAGCTCAAACTCAACATAATCAGGTTTACATAAATAATTATTGGATCCCATGCAGATTTTTATAAGTTTTCCCACTTGTATAATTTTTTACCATAGGTTTATTTTAAAAGATAGAGACTGACTATCAATCAAAAATCCAGAAAAAAACTCATTATATAAATGCCATAAATTGAGTTGCATTTCAATGAGTAAAAAGTATTTGATCCTCTGATCCGACTGATTATGTGCTCATGTGGTACACGGAATAATTTAAGAAGGTGCTTCTTACAAAATCTTCCATTCAAACCTCACCACCATGGGCAAGACCAAGGAGCCGTCAAAGGATGTCAGGGACAAGCTTGTAGACCTGCACAAGGCTGGAATGGGCTACAAAAAAATCAGCTAAAGCTTGGTGAAAAGGAACAAGTGTTGGAGTGATTATTCGCAAATGGAAGAAATACAAAATAACCATCAATCGCCCTCGGTCTGGAGCTCCATGCAAGATTTCGCCTTATGAAGGATGATCATAAATGGAGTGAGGGATCGGTTCAGAACTACACAGGAGGAGCTTGTTAATGATATCGAGGCAGTTGGGACCACAGTCACCAAACAAACCATTGGTAACATGCGCTGCTAGGTCCCCCTCCTCAAGAAGGCACTGGAAGAAAAATGCTGACTATGACACTAAGAACACCATCTCTACAGTCAAGCATGGAGGTGGAAACGTCATGCTTTGGGGCTGTTTCTCTGATAAAGGTACAGGCAGACTTTGCCGCATTGAGAGGCTAATGGACGGGGCCATGTATTGTCAAATTTTGGATGAGAACCCTCTAAAGTTGGTACATGGATGGGTCTTCCAGTATGACAATGATCCAAAACATACCGCCAAGGGAACAAAGAAGTGGCTCAAGAAGTAGTACATTAAGGTCATGGAGTGGTTTCCAAACCTTAGTCCTATAGAAGATTTATAGAGGGAGCTGAAACTTCAAGTTGCCAAGCGACAGGCAAGAATCCTTAAGGATTTATAGAAGATTTATAAAGAATAGTGGACCAAAATCCCTCCTGAGACGTGTGCAAACCTGGCAACCAACTAAAGAAACGTCTTACCTCTGTGCTTACCAACAAGGGTTTCTACACCAAGTACTAGATCATGTTTTGTTTGGAGATCAAATTATTATTTTCCTGTACATCTCTCAGAGAGAGCTTAATAATAATAATAATAACAACCAAAAGATAAAACTGAATATAGATTATTCATACAACATGTTAGAGCAACAGCAGCTAGCATGTGAGCAGAAGGACTTTATTTAATACCCGTACCAATAACCAGATCCCCTCTGTTTGCAGTAATATGTTCATCCTCTGTTGGTTTTATGCTGTAAATTGGATTCTGCCTTAAGTCTGTGAATAAAATAAATCCCATGATGAAGCAGTGAGATGTTGTGCATGTTTACTTTCCTGTTTATTCAGAGCTGGGCAGAAAATCTTCACTCTGGCACAATGCTGTGTTCCTCTAATCAGTGCCGAGTCCTCAGTCATGGACAGAGCCAGGTGTTGCTGTAAACGATTTCATTCTTCAGCAGTCTGTTAAGTGTAAGTGTGTGTGTGTGTGTGTGTGTGTGTGTGTGTGTGTGTGTGTGTGTGTGTGTGTGTGCCAGAGAGAGAATAATGTGTAAACGGTATTATGCAGAACAGAAATGCAGAGAAAAAAAATTAACATGCATGTGTGGTTAAAGTGATATTTTAGGTGACCTTATGTTCTACAGTATGCGATGTAGACAGAAATGGACTTAAATGTCCTGAATCTTTACAACATAACTCCTCATGATGGGAATCGATACAGCTTATAGCATTTTTTATAAATAAATATTATTGCAATTGCATAAATATTCACCCCTATTACAATAAAATGTAATTACTTTCCCATGCAATCAGAAGTCACATATGGTAAATACCAAAACTGTGGGTTTCATCAGTCCCCTTCCAGAACAAGTGTTAACCATCTAATAAAACCA
>JAQMYL010000020.1:13581489-13604348 GCA_030014365.1 Clarias pachynema
ATATATATGATAATATTATGATAATATTTTATATTATTTTATATTATTATTAATATTATATTCATATGATATACAGCATACTGTTTTTCTTTTCCTGAGAAAAGAACGTACATACAGTGGGTTGGTAATAAATCCAATCCCCTTCAGTGATTTTGTAATTTGATTTAATTTCAGATAGATTTAACATTTTGGCCATTAATTTAATTTAAATTTTAATTAGAAACCTTTATTTAAAGTCCAGCAGGCCCTCTAAATACAGTACAGTATATATATCCTGGGGCGTTAATGCAGCTCTGTGAATTTTTCTGTGTGGCCATATTCATTACCTTACAGTAGGTTTGGCACTCGCATGTTAGATAATTAGATTCCTTTCTCTCTTTTCTTCCTTCTTTTTTAAAAATAACCATGTTACATAAAAAACTAGAATGCACGAGTACATGCTTTCAGACACGTCGTCTTTCTTTCTGCATCCGCTGCCTTTTTTCCTTCATGAATTGAATGAGAACATGCTAGAGCATTCATTCGCCCACTTGGCACTGAAGCATTGACACTGAGGCGCTGCTTCAGGACAGAGATCAATACACGAGTTTAATCATGTGGGGGAAATGTTGGTATACACACCAGCACTGATTAGTGTGTGTGTATGTGTGTGTGTGCACGCGGATTTCGATTCAGTGACATTGTTTAGCCCGCTGCTCACAGGAGCGTAAAAGAGTGATCCATGAGTATATTACCTTTCAATCAATGCACAAATCACAAGATACACAAAATACAAAAGATAATTTTATACCTCATGGCCACATTTTAAAAAGTCCCTCACATGTACAAAGATTTATCTCATGACCTGTCCATGGTTCTGTATTAAAGCCTCTAATATAATGAAAGATCGCACCATTCTCACACATTTATCTGACTATTTTATTAAGGACCTTCTCCTGACATAAATTCTTGAGCTAAGTGAAAAGCTAGTTAATGCAACGCTACACATAATTCATCTAACCTAATGCTTCACTTCATCTAACCCCAACCCTAAGACTGACCTTAACCTCAGTAACTTAAAGGAAACGTTTCATCTCTTTAGTTTTTTTTGCTTGTTTTTCTTTTTAAACAAAAAAATTAATATTTCTATGATTGTTGGAACCATACCATGGTCCCCATCATGGTATAAAAACATGCACCCAAATGCCCCACCACCCCCCATGTTGTTTCATTCTATTCACATTTAAGGCCTGTGTGGTTGTCAGTCAGTGTTGTTCACCTAAATATGTAACTTGTGCATGTACAGGTTTTTCGTGTATAGACTGAGAGCATGAGCACTGCATGGGTCAAAACGCTGATGCATGAGTGTTTCCATGGCAACAGAGAGGCGGTAGGCATCTCGGCGCTGTGGAAACGACCTTTGTATCCTACACATGACCTTCAATTAAAGCTCCTGCCAGAATGCATCTCAACACGCACACACACACACACACACACGCACACACACACGCACACACAGGCTTGTTTTTATGGCTGAGGCAATGAAATGGCATTGAAAAAAAATCCTGCAGCAGTGTTAAATTACAATAATAACAACAACAACAACAACAACAACAACAACAATAATAATACAAATAAATACTTATGTACTTACTGTATATGCAAAAATTGCATGTTTTGGCATTTATGTTATTATTATTAGTAGTAGTAGTAGTAGCTGTAATAATAATAATAATAATAATAATAATAATAATATTTAAAAAGGCAAAACATAAAAGATAAAACATGCAAAGTTTTTCTCCATAAGTATAATACACTGCACTGCTTAGTATTTTATTGGACCGCATTTTGCTTTGATTATGGCATCATTTAAATTATCTTATGCAACGTCAGAACATTTGTTTCAGTGCAGAGTTGCGTTAATTTTTCTCCAAGATCTTGTATTGATGATGGGAGAAACGAATTACTGAGTAAAGCCCAAAGATTTTCAATGGGTTTAAGACCTGGATGCTGTTGTGGCCAGTCCATGTGTGAAGATGATGTCTCGTGCTCCCCGACCACTCTTTCAGAATTTGAGCCAGATGAATCCTAGCATCATCTTGGAATATACTTGCGCCATCAGAAAAAAAAAATCCATAGATGTGATAACCTGATCACATTTTTTGGGCACATAACATTGCTGATCCTAGACCTGACAACCTGAAGCAACCCCAGATCATAACACTGTTCCCACAGGCTTGTACAGGATTCACTAGGCATGATGGGTGCATCACGTTATCTGTCTCTCTTTGTACCCGGATGCAGCCATCACTGTGGATCAGAGTAAATCTGGACTCATCAGACTACATTATGATCCACAGTCCATTCTTTAAGCTCCCTAGCATTTTTTTTTTCCAAAGAGCTTTACTGATAAATGGCTTTCTTAAGGCTACACACCCTTTGAGTTCTATTCGTATTGTGCATTCAAAAATGCTCTTGCTTTCACTATAAAACATAGCCATGAGTTCTACTGGGTGTTTTTTTGTTTGCTTGTTTGTTTTTTCGATTTGATTTCATTAAGGCGTTAACTGATATCCCATCATGCTCATTCAGGATGCTTTTCCAAACATATTTCTTCCTTGAAGATGATGGTTGACCACTATCCTGCATTTTAATAATGCATTTTACAGTCCTTAAACTAATTTTTATAGTTTTAGAAATTAGTTGTTCTCTTTGCAGGACAATAATATGAATCTTCTGAAACAGAGTAACATATTTGCCACGAACACAGGATATATCTTCTGACATGGTTGTTTAGGAAATGAGAAGCTACACACTGCATCACTTAGGGTTAAATTACTTGTTGATAACCATATTAAACACTGCAGTAATTATGCAATAGAATAGAATGTGCTTAGGTAAATCCAGGTGATGACTTTTTTGGCTGGGCCGTATAAATATGTGTATTTATTTTAAACAGCATTAGGAATTAGAAATAAAGCTCTGAAAAACTATCCCGCTCCCCAGCGATCTCATTTATATTTAGCTTCTCCAATATCAGCCTCAGTGGACCACTGGCTCATTAATTATTGTCATTTATTAAAAACGTTAGTGTATCTAAACAGTTTGCTATTTTTCCTTTAATTTTATGCTAGGTGTCCAGTCTTGTAGCTGAAATATGTGGAACATTACAGTGTTATCTATAGGAGTTGTGTTCTGTCAAATTTTGTAACAAATCACTTCCGAACAAAGGTGAGTCTTAAATTCATAAAAAATAATTTAAAAACACCTAACACCCTGCTAATGTATTTTATTTGATGTAGCTTCTTCTCCTCATGTCCTGAAGAATAAGAAAAGTAATATGTCTGTTTATTGCATTTTATGTCCACAACTTAAATGTTAATCTACCACTTTTTTCCATATAAAATCTTACTACACTATTCAGAAATTATATTGAATCGACATGACGCTAACCTGGCAAGAATCCCATTTAGAAAACCGAACTGCGTCTGAGGTGAAGCAGCCTCATTAACAGAATTGTGTTGAGGGCACATGAGATCAAATATTGGCATTTTCCCAATGTTAACCTTGACTTGTCTGTCCCCTGTCTCACTAGCAAGCTGCGCAGTTTAGACGTGTGGTCTCTCGGGTTGCAAATTAATGGTGTGGTGTGTCAGCTTACTTAAAGTGAACTAGTGTTTTGTTTTCTCTTCCAAGGGTATGCCGGGAATCCAACCTCATCTTGAATGAACTTTTTTCTTGGATAAAGTCTGTGTGTAAGTCAGTAGACACGGAGATGAGGCTTTTATTTCAACAGTGGCACATCCTGGATTTTAAACAAAGACAATAGGTTTCCAGTAAAATTGGTAATAAAAGGCATTATAGCCCATTATTCCGCAGTTACAGCACACCATGGTACATATCTATGATAAATAAGTAAATAAATATGTACACCAATCAGCCATAGCAATAAACGCAAAACATTATGCCCAATATCATGTTTCGTGCTGCTAGGGCAGCTCTGACCCCAATGGGCATGATTTCCCAAGACCTCTGGGGTGTGCTGTGGCATCTGGTATCGGGAAAGTAGTGGCAGATCCTTTGCATTTTGTGGGTTTGCACTGTGTGGCCTCCATGGATCGGACTTGTCCGTCTGGCGCAGTCCATAGATCGGATTAAGATGTGGGAAATCTGTAGACCAGGTGAAGTTGTGATGTACCGGGAGTTCTGGTGCTTTTCTATCATAGCCAGCATTGACTTTTCAGTAATTTGTGCTACATTAGCTTTTCTGTGAGATCAGACCAGACAGGATGATCTTTGGTCCCCGCAGACATAATTGAGCGCTGGGTGCTGATGATCGTGTCAGCGGTTTACTGGTATATAATTGGTAAATGGTGTTATTCAATACATCTGGTGGTTTTAGTGTTGTGGCTGATCGGTGTAAATAAGTACATAAGTACATAAGTAAATAAGTGTGTATAAGTAAGCAAATCAATATGTAAGCAAGTAAGTAAATAAGTGATTAGGTAAGTACACAAATAAATAAGTAAGTAAGTCAGTACATAAATAAATAAGTATTTAAACAAGTACTGTAAGTAAATAAGTATGTAATTTTATAAGTAAGTACATAAATGAGTAAGTAAATACATATTTAAGTATATAAGGAAGTAGGTAAGTAAATCAATAAGTAACTAAGCAAATAAGTAGCCCAAGTAATAGAATAAACAAGCAAGCAAGTAAGCAAGTACATAAGTCAATAAATAAGCATGTAAGTGAGGATATATACAAGTATATAGTACTTAATATACAAGCAAACAAGTATGTAAGGAAGTAAATACATAAATAAGTACATTAGTGCAGTAAGTAAGCAATTTTGAATGGATAAATAAATGAACAAACATATAAATATATATATATATATATACAAATAATTTTCATTTGACTTTTTAATCTATTTCTCTAATCAAAAGCAGCTTTACGGAATTAAATAAATGAATTAGAAATGTAAGAATGTAAGGAACATCTAAAAATGGTTGTTTTGGCAAGTCCATTGAAGTAATTGAGTTTCACTGGTTATAAAGAATTTAGGAAGTAATAATTCCCTGATCCACTAGCAATTCATTGAATTGACATAAATGGTGTATTACAGTTACTGTAGTTCTGACTGAGCAATCTGATTGAACGAGAGACATTTCACAAGTGGTGATAATGGACGATAACAGCACTGGAACATTTAACTATATGTACCATGGATAAAAGTAGGTTTGTACTGAGCAACTGCCTGCATCTGATACCATAATGTCATCTTAAACAACACTTTGACTCCTTAATAATTGCTTCTCCCCCGCGACCCGACTTTGGATAAGTGGTTGAAGTTGGATGGATGGATGGATGGATGGATGGATAATTGCATCTACGTCGTTCTGAATCGGATCTGAAACATCGTGTTCTTTTAACTCCTGTAAGCACTATTTAGGAGGATATACAGTATGCTAAATAAGTGAAAAAACTTCCACTGGACTGTCCACTGCCTCCATGGTTTATTCTCCTCACCTCTTGGCTACATACTGTAGTACTAGTAAGAATTTAGCACTAACTGTTGGTCGCCAGTTCCTCCAGTCGGGGAAGGATGTGTTGGTGGAGCGAAATAACTGGTTAAATAAAGAAACTCACTCAACTTCTATACCGCTTTATCCTGTATTCAGGGTCGTGGGGGCCTGGAGCCTATCCCAGGAGGCTTAGGGCACGAGGCGGGGTACACCCTGGACAGGGTGCCAATCCATCGCAAGGCACACACACATACTACAGGCAATTTGGAAATGTCAATCAACCTAACATGTAAACCTTTGGACTGTGGGAGGAAACCAGAATACCTGGAGGAAACCCACCAAGCAAAGGGAGGACAGGCACACATAGACGGAGGCGACAGTGCTAACCACTACACCACCATGCCGCCTTAATAAAGAAACTAAAGAAACAAATAAATGGTTTTCAAGGTATTGTTGTATGAAAGCAACATCACACTCGAGGTCGTAATGCATTTCTGGATATAGCACGGTTGTGATGCCTTCGGCACTTGGGCTGCCACTTTGTTCCCACAACCGTATCACTGCCATGCGGTATCCAGCAGTACAACACTTCATCTCATGTGATATAGCTTAATACACGGATATTGCTTTCCAGCCACCCAAAAATATTATATAAATTCCAATTTCACACACTATAATATTATTTTCACAATATTTTTGCATATAAAACAATCAAAACATGTAAATGACATGTAAATGTCAAATAAGCTAAATATGAAATAAACTGTCATTAAACCACAGTAAACCTTAAATTATGATCTTGGTATAATCTACTTTAGAAAATTTTACTTTTCCTGCTTCTCAGACCCATGGTGCTACGTCTTTACTAAATCTTACATACTATTAAAAAAACCCACACAAAACAATACATAAACTTGCTTCGCTTGGCTTTCCACTGATGTTGGGCGGCTCCCGGACATACGTGCAATTTAGCCAGTGTTCGGTTCGGCTCCGTTTCATCGCTCTTTGCATGCCGAGGCAAACTTTTTGCAAAATTCCGGTTCTTAAGGTGAGAAATTTGTGAGGCGGGGCATTCGTACGCCGAGGTACCACAGTATATGGAAGAAGATGTTATGTTGTGTTGTGTTAGGTTACAGAATGTAGTTATATAATCTTATGTCATATTAGGTTTAGACGTTTTTGGGACACCTTCTAGAATGAACTGAGACTTAAACACCTGACTGTGTTGGTTAATTTTGTGTAACAGCACCAAGTGACAGTCACAGTGAAAGTGCTCCCCCTGGTGGCTGAGATCTGTAAGGCTTTAATTGAAAGCTCATCGTCTTGGAGCAGAGCAGCGGCAGTCTTTCAGTCCGGCGCTGGCGTTCACACACACTCTCTCTCACACACACTCACACACACACACACGTCCTCCGTTCGCATCCTGGATATGAACACCTGATTTTTCTTTTCTTTCTCAGCAGCAGGATGGAGAGCTAAAGAAAAGAAAACAGAAACAAAACAGATCGCCATGCCCTGCGCTTACTGACTCACACACACACACACACACACACACACATTTCCAGCAGAGAGAGAGAGAGAATGATTCAGCCCGAGCTCCACAATCATGTGTCTCCTAACACGGAGCCCGGACCTGCAGCCGCAGCTCCAGCATCCCCCAGCCTGCTGCACAGGATGCGCAGAGTCTTCACCAGGTGAGCGGAGAACGCGCGGCGCTCGTGCCCCCCCCGCGCGCGCGCTGCCCATCCACGAGCCCCTGCGTGCAACGCGCGAGCTAGACGCGGGCTCTTTCTTTAATCTCGTTGCATGCGTGATGCATGACTAAAGACACGCGCGTGCGGGCATGTGTGTGCGCGTGCGTGTGATTCGTTTCCAGACCAGTATTGTGTGTTGCAAAAAAGAAATGTTACAACGTTACAGCCCAGGCATTATGAACAGGTTGTTTCCTGATGCACCTGTGTGTGTGTGTGTGAGAGAGAGAGAGAGAGATTCATTTCCAGATCAGTATTGTGTGTTGCAAAAAAAATGTTACAATGGTACAGCCTAGGCAATATAAACAGGTTGTTTCTTGATGCACCTGTGTGTGTGTGTGTGTGTGTGGAAAAGCATTGTATTCCTGTGCATCATCTTGCTAAAACCTGAATTCCTAACCTTATTAGGAACATGGTTATGGTGAACAGGAATCTTATTTTGCAATTCTTTTTTCTGATTTTTCCCCCCCAGCTCTCATCTTTTGTCTTGTGTGTATGTGTGTGTTATCATAAGTAATGCACTTTAAAGATTCCACACAAAATCTGAGCAAAGCATGACAAAAAAAATGACCTGCAAATTTTTTAACAGAAAGAAGATAATAAGCTGGAGGACATGTCTGCTTGGACTGTCTGTCTGAGAGAGAAAGAGAGAGAGAGAGAGAGAGAGAGAGAGAGAGGGATTTGTTGATGGGGAGTGTATCAGAAGTGTATGCAGTGCAATTACAAAGCACAGGATTACAGTGTGTCAGTGTGATGGAGCACATTTCTGTCCTACCATAGACGAGCGCTTCTTTTCTTCTGACAGAGTGGCATAGAAAGTGTAAGCGAAACGATGGTGTAATGAAGAATCAAATTCCAGCTGTGTGTACATGTGTGTGCGTGTGGGTCTTGTGTGTGTATGTGTGTGTTCTGATGAAGCCACAATGGGTGACAGCTGGTGTCCCTGACTCAGACCGCGCACGTTCTCTGTCCTTACCATCTGCTGGAGCTTTTCAAGCCCGGCTTTATTCCCTCCTTTATCTGCGTAACAATGTGGTGTACGGTGGAATGTTTGTGGCGAGCTCGGATTCCCTCCGGCTCATCCGAAAACAGAGAGGAATCCGCTCTGGGCCAGGCATTAATCACTGAGGGTGGTCCTCCAGGCAGAATGGATGGTTTCATAGAGTGGGGTTTATGCCTGTGTACTAACCAGAGCTGTCAGAATTATTTCAATAAAGACCACAGTGCTACTGAGTGCGCAAATCTTTCTGCTTGAAGTTTTCTATACCAGCAGAAGTTGTTCTTTATTTCAAATCACAAGTTTATATTAATGCACCCATTCTAATATGTATATTACTGTTTCTGTTGTAAACTATATTTAACAGAGATTGTATAGGATAAACACAAATACTATAAGGAGAAATCAAATCAAATTCGGACATTTGATTGCACATAATAACATAACACAGTCGTGAGAGTATAACATAATATGTCCCATTTATCGCAGTGATAAAATAGTTCTTGGAGACCATCAAGGTAAAAAGTTTTCTCAGTACACCAGAGCCATGATCAGACTGCTTCTTTTCTGTCCAAAACACTGGCCTCCCAGGAACTCCTTTAATGGCAAAAACATGTGGAATTGGCCTGGAGATCAGGTCAGATCTGTATGTGAGGGGGGGGGGGGGGGGGGATGTGGCAATAACTCCCAGTCCGGTTCCTGAAATTTTCAAGTGATGCTTGTGAATGATTGTGTGTACCCACAGACAGATGCGTCTCTTTTGCAAGTTGGTGGTCTCGAGGAGAGAGTCTCTCACGGGATTAAAGATCGGTATATGTCATTTAGATTTTTTTTTGTGGCGGACGATCAACACTGGCAAAACCTTAAAAAAAAAAAAAAAAAGGTGCATTAGAGACCATTTCAATGTCCATCTGGAGCTCTGTCAGATAAATTTGGACATTAATTGCAATTTCTATAAAGAAGTTGAAGATGCATCATAGTGTGTGGCATGTTTTTTTTTTTTGGTTTTGGATGAGAAGTTATTTAAATGTGGTAGCGAAGGTAATAGATGAAGAAGGTGAAAAAGAAAGGAAAGAGACCCTGTCGGGAGAAATTAGATCTCAGTTCCAAGTAGTGGTATTTGGACGGACTAATAACGATAAATGGCAGAGCTCCATGTAACTTGGCAACCCAGGACTAATGCACTTCACTAAAATAACCATGCAGTGTAAATTAGCTTGCTTTTTGAATCGAGTGTTCACACTTTATGTGCCTTTAACTTCTAGAAGGTACATCATAGAGGTGAATTGTTCGTGAATTGATTTGCAAAGGCTGGGTGAGGGATCACACTGGAAAACTTTGAATGCACAGTCACACTCGTACAGGTCCAGAGGCACTCATTCATTTTTAGCAAATAGATATTCTGTTGACCAGTTATCTCCTTGAATGATGGTGTGACCTACTATGACAGTTCTTGAAGAAGTACCACTGACTTACCTTATTTCTTTTCAGAATCAAAGCAGAAAATCTAAACCCAGACTTCAGCTTACGAACATGAAACACAACATGATCTTCTTGAAATGGTGTGAAAAAATCGTATTGGCCAAAATTCAGCACGGCATGACTTGACTTTCTCTATCATTTTCACACTAGAAGCAGACCACCTGATATGCAAACCTTTTCACCAAACCGTACTAAAGCATGCTTTCTGGCATATCTATTTTCAACCTCAAGGCCCCCCACCACCTCACCCCCCTGGTGGTCCGGAGCCACTAAGCGACCGCGATTCATGTCCAAGCGTATGGCACTTCATCAGTTCTCCACGCTGAATGGTTCTTAGTGGTAATCCTGTACTCTGGTTGCGGTATATCTGCATGAAAGCCCTGTTAAAAAGCTGTTATATATTACAGACTGAGAGCTGTTCATATTCCCTCCTGGGCTGGCGTATTACCACTGATCCTGCTGCGTGTGAGCCCCTGAGAAGCCGCGTGACATTTATTTAACTTCTTTAAACCCACTGTACAGAATAGCATATTAGTATATGTAATTTACTCTGAATGAGAGCAGCGAAACGGCTGTTTAAAAGGACGTAACGACGATACGGCGGCGATTATTGCCGGTCGTTTGTGAAGTTGTATAGTGAAGCGTGTAGTGAAGGAAACCTCCTCAGCCACTAAATAGAGGAATGCTTTGTTAGATCTCTCTTGCTGATAAACGGAAGCCGTTCTGATTTCATTATTTGACTTCATTAAAATGATCTATACTTGCTGCGTAAAATGCTAAAGGAAGAAAAGCATTTCCATATTGTTACAGTACCTTAATTTAAAGCAGCAGGATTTATGAATGTGACTGGATATTTATAGGAGTTTGTAAATGCTCATAAAACAGGCATGCAGAATGGACAAAATAAATGCATGAGCAAGTAAAGTTTATCCATTAATACATTATTAATGCTTTGTCGACTTTCCATTAGTGGCTTAAACAAGGCTGCTCTTCTCAACAGAACAGCGCGAAGACGTCTTTCGGAATGCCGAGGACGATCAGTGGATATTTGACCCTTTCTTTAAATTGAATTACTGACTTCTGATTGTGCAGAACACAGTTCTGAGATTAAATACTCCTTTTATTTTTCCGTATAATCCCCTGCTACGCTTAAAGTAGAAGGTTTTCTCAGCACGCCAGATCCATGATTCATGACTGCCTGCTTCACCTTTGATACACGGCCTCCCAGGAACTCCTTTAATGACCCGAACATGTAGAAGCGGCCCGGAGCGAGGTCAGAACCGTACCACCGAGTTCCTGTAATGGTTTAAAGTCGTGGTAGCGAATGATTGTGTGTACAGTTTTCACTGACGTATGTGTCTCTTCAGTAGGAAGTTATTCGTCGATTTTCAAGAATTAGGAATTACAGTCGCTGAACTCTCACTTGAACAGTGCAGCGGGGGTCACACCTTACTGTAGCTAAGAGTCTCATAACCGTAATCTGCTTGAAGATTTCTGCAAATGTCAGTCGGTTTTGTGCCTTCATTCACAAGAAATGTCATCACAAATCCCTGTTTGACTTGAACGCCCCTCGTATTTGCTCTGAGACAGTCCAGACTCAGATTCAACAATCTGGCCTTTTCGGAAAATCGGAAATTTCTTCGGAATTGTGACTTCTTGGCATGGATAAAGATGGAGACATTCTAGTCTACAAAGAAGGAGACAAATATTAGGCTTGAAAAATGGCAACCTATAATTGTGGACACATTTGTTCTTAAAGCTTTTGGTGTCTATTTACCTCTTGCTAGCGGCTAGTAAACTAGATCACATGAATGGCAGATTAACATCGGTGGGAATTCAGTATCTGAGTCGCTCTTTGCCTCTTCAGATTCTCAGAGGTTTATTTAATTGACCTTTTAGAGGCAAGTGACTAGCATGACGTCAGTGGGCGATAAAAGTAGGCCGACATTAGGCTAGTATGTATTGTCATTGATATTTACGTTCGAGGTGTATTTCAAAATACACAAAAAAACAAAATACTGATAGATTACATGATGATTATCTGATTACCTACTGGATTACTGATAATTTGTCACACAGAAAAAAGAGTGACCTAGCAAATGATAGCTTCTGTTCTGCTGGTTATGTTCATGTTATGCGGTATGTTGCGGTGGACTTCTTAACTTATTCAAAAGAAAAGTGTGTGATAATGGATGAAGAAGGTAATAAGAATAATAATTTGTACAAGTTTGGTCTGTTTTCCTGACGTGATTATAAATGTGATTCCACCTGGATTTGGTGAGGTGTTGGTATCAGCTCATTCAGTACTACCTGTTCCGTGGTTTAATAGCGTAAAAATTGAAAGCTAGCGAGGCTAGTGTACAATCACTTGTTCCACACACCACAATGCCCTTGTTCAGACCTATGTATAAGGATTAAACCTTGTGTTAGAGGCTTGTTAGCATTGTAGCTCAGGTTAGCTGTGAAATACAACATGGGCGGTTCAGAGGCAAATTGGATAGACTTAGAAGCAAATACTACGAAGACAGATTGCTTTTTAAGATGATGTAACGGTAATCGACTCCGAGTGGCGCAGTGGTAAAGTGCTCGCTTTATCATCAGGAGATCGTGAGTTCGATTCCCGGGTGATACTGTAGCCTCTCGCTGCCGGAGGTCTAGAGAGAGCTGATTGGCTGAGCTCTCTCAGAGGGGAGGAATGAGAGGTACTTAGTGCTCCTACATTAATCACCGCTCTAAGGCCAATCAGGGGCGTCTCTGAGCTCACGCAAGCGGAGGGAACGGATAGCGCTGTCCTCCGAGTGTGTTACGCCGCCCCCAACGGTGTGTGAGCGGGCAGTTCGAAAAGATGCGGTCGGCTGGCATCATGTGGTTCGGAGGAAACACATGATAGTCTTCAGCCCTCCCGACTCAGTGGGAGCCCCCTAGTGACGTGGAGGACTAGAATCCGTAACTAATGTCGGCTTTTTGCCATTCAGAAGTGGAGTGACGTGCAAAAGGCAAATAATATTTTTCGAAAAAAAATTACGTTATTTCACTCCTCAAGGTTTTGTTTTGGGTTCATATCATGTGCATTTCTCATTACAGTGTTCTGTCATTGATCTGTTGCTTGTGTTCACCCGTTCTTTGTCAGTTCATTTATTAGTTTGTTCACCCTTTCTCATTTGGGTGATACTCAGGTAGTGTGAGTATAAAAAAGAATCTCTGTGCTCTGAGGTCGAAAGAGTAACTGTATGACAGGAAAGGTGGTTAAGTTAAAATAAAATTCATTTTGTTCAAGTTACCAGCTGTAGTTTTAGTCCTTAAACCCATTCAAGCATTTGCAGTAACACACTTCCACAGAAAAACAGTCGGCATCAATAAAGTCCAAAGCCATCTTCATAAGTGGAACCGTCCTCAGTTATCACATCTTAAATCAGACCACATGGGCTCACATGGGTACTCAGCAGAGGTGACTGGTCTCCATGCAACAACAACTCCAAACAGACGAAGGGCACGAGGATGGATCAGGCAGCTCCGGAGAGCAGAGGGGGTCAGGACCACTGGTGTCTTAGAAGTGCCATATGTAGCGAGAGAGAGAGAGAGAGAGAGAGAGAGATTAAGGGGCAAGGGAGGCAAGAAAGGGAGAAAGAGGGGGAGAATTAGTCACCAAGTGAAGTTAAATGTTAAAAAATTAATATTTGACCTGAGGAATCTTTAAATGTTTCATATTTTATTATGTCTTTAAGAAGTGAACACAGGTTTCAGAGCCCACTTGAGTGTGTGTATTAATATTTTAGCTGAAATGCCTCTCAGATAATGCATGTTTTATACCTCAGACGCCATTTATTTCACTCTCCCCCTGAACATGCTGTTATGAATGTTATGAACTTGAAGCAGATTGCAGCTGAGCAACAAGCCAGGGCAGGGTATCGTCTTATATGAGGTCACATAGGGTCGGGGGAGGGGGGCGGGGGTATCTAATTGGCTTGTTCCAGGCCCAGTCAATACAAAAATGGACAACGGACAAAAAGCAGTGAATGGGTTTTTTCCCCACATTTTTTTTAATCATTCACACTAGAGACCCGTTTTAATGGTCCTGCGCCTTACTGTTTTGGACACTGATATAATGTTACAGTTGAACCTCGGCATACGAATGCTCCGCGTATGAATTTTCACCTTAAGGATGAAACTTTTACAAGAAATTTACCTTGACATACAAATAATTTTCAGTATGCGAACAAACTAACGAATCGAATAGAATGCTGGCTAAGTTGCACATACGTCCCATAAGCCTTTGTGTCAGTGGAAAGCAAAGCAAAACAAGTTTCGAAAGAGTCAACCCATGATACCAACATTGCCTTCAGCATGCATTCAAAAACTATGTAGTTTTTCACACGTTTTTTTAGTAATATTGGTAATATTTTTGAACTGATTATCTGCATTTGCATTTTTTCTTACAGGAAAATTCACATCATGCTATGAATTTTCGCCTTAAGAATTCGCCTCCAGAACTAATTAAAAAACGAAACCCCCTTTTTTCTGGCTCCCTTTTTTTCTACCGTCCTTGTTAACATTCTTGGGACCCATGGTGCTATGTCTTCATTAAATCTTGCACAAATTACACAAAATCCACAAAACACTCCCGGACATATGCGCTCAGTTTGGTCGCTTGTAAGCCAAAATTTCAGTTCCTGGTGAAAAGTCATGCAGGTGGAACGTTTGAGGTATATCACCGTACATATGTGCATCATGCTCTACTACAGTAACAGCTCATAAGAAGTAAATCTGGTTCATCGGATAGTTGTGGCTTTGCATTTACCTGTTCCCCCCCCCCCCCCCCCTTTTTTTTTGTCTCTTGATTAAACAGGGTTACAGTTTATTCATTTTGGAGAGGATATAATTTGCTATTGTTCTTTTTAAAAGAGTGTTTAATCAGCTCGATGCTTAATCAGCTCAGACTGATTCGAGAACCTGATTCCTTTAGTGAGCATCATTTAGTAAGCACTTATATGTCAGATTTCTGCTTGTGATGACTTTGAGTCTCTCTGTGACCTTCGGTGCTGCTGATGGTCCTCGAACCTCGACTCAAACTCCAAAACCACGTCACCTCTTCAGCGAGACTATTTTTCTTGTTAAAATGGACAGGTATGTGAACGTAACGGTGAAAAACCTTTCACAGTTGAAAAAAAAAAGGCTATTGTTGCTCTGTTTAAATCTGTCAAGTTGGTTTAGATTGGGTGGGGGACGTTATGTTTCTTGAGCAATGCTGGCTGTTTTGTACAGCGAGCACTTTAACATGCTGTCACTCTGACTCCTGCTTCAAAAGGAAATTACACCAAAATACAACTCTCAAGCCTTTTACTAAATTGCTAATGATTTTTATTAGATTTTTTTTTTTTTTTGCACTAGCATGGAATCCTGACCAGGAATTATGCATAATTGTTTGTAGCACACTAAGAAAGATTTCATATAACGTTAAAAACATCGAGGCATTCAAATCAATGACCACTGTTCAACGTTTTATCAGCTTATACGATCATTTAGACATTACTGCTCTCAAGAACTTTACTCGCCTGATAGCTCCGGCTGAAACGTGGGACGCTTATCTGTCCAAGACATTGCAGCGTTTTCACAAACCTTTGATCCAAGATCTTCTGGTGTTCGGAGACAGGATTCAGAAATGTAAGATGTCACACATTTTATTAATCCACCGCCTGACTGGTGAAAGACTGAGTTAAAAAAAAAAAACGTCTCTGAATCCATTACAGACAGTGCAGTCTTCCTCAGTGCTATCTCTTGGGTAAAGTAGAGCTGATGGCAAAGAGGCAATTATGGTGTACAGTAGAAAACGGAAGTGCCATTTCCTTCATTGGAAATCTTTTGTTTCAATTACAGACTTGCCAGATTTTCCTCACTCACCTCATTATATGATATATGGGTGGTCTATTGTGTGATGATGACACGGGTATGATGATTATCTTAGTAATTGTAGCTGTGCAGGTAGCAATCGATAAAACCCGGCATACTTTTTTTTCCCTCTATTGCACAGAAAAAATATGATGAGAGAGAGAGAGAGAGAGAGAGAGAGATTTTTATATCTACAAGCTGAATGAAAGTGTTTTGTTCACATTTTTCAATATGTAGCCGTGAGGTTGATCATAATTCTTTTAGTGGGAGACGTGTCTAAGTTGTCCAGCTGGTTTCAGCTTAAAGAAGAAGTTTGAAATAGATACTGTTTAGAAAGCTTAACTATTACCTTCTCAAAGAGCGTAGAGGAAAAAAAAAAGAGCAAAAGATATCCAACCTGTGAAAAAAAGTTTCTTTAGCCAGTCAGTCTTTTGTCTTGCTTTTAGCTTTTTGGTCTTATAATTCATTCATTTCATTGACTTAGGGCACGAGGTGGGATACACACTGTACAATACAGGGTACCAATCCGGCGCAGGGCACACACTAACACTTACAGGCAAAATTGGGGACGCCAGCTAGCCTAATCTGCATGGAAGAAACCCGAGTACCCAGAGGAAACCCAACAGCACAGGAACATGCAAACTCCACGCAAGATGGAAATCGAACCATTGACCCTGGGGGTGCAAGGTGACTGCGCTAACCACTATGCCACCATGCTTGTCGTGTGACAGGAAGTATACTGAACTTAAACCTTCAGGTGTGTTCAAAGAGAAATCTAATTATTAAACACCAAATGTGGTCTTTAATCTATAAAACTCTGTGTAAACAATGTTTATATAGTGTCAAAGCTTATTTGAGACAATATTATCTCTGTTACATTTCACACCTGAGTTTAATCCACTCCTATTAACTGAGGTTTAAGGAGTCTGGCGAGATCCATTCACTAGTTTGAAAGCTTGGGCACTGAGTCACTGCTGCCATTTAATACATAAAAAAATCCTCCCAGCCTGGCAACCTGGTAGATAATATGTGGAATGCTTTGAATTCAGGGAGGAAAAGACATAGTGAGGCTTTTGTGGCCGTTCTAGACTATCGAAGCCATTCATGTGAGCAGCGTGAGGAAATAGAGGCAACTCTGGAATGTGCTCTCTTAGGCGAAGCTGCTGTTTGTCTTTTCATTCATCTTTTAAAATATTCCAAAAACATTACATGTCACATGAGCTAAATCAATCTGACAATATGCACCATCGCAAAAAAATAATAACAATATGGTACCATGATAATGGTAAGTTTGAATTCAGATGAATCAAGTTGAGATAAAGGGTGCGAACAGGAACTCCTGTCCCTGTCCCTAACCCTAAACTCTGACTCCTGTCTCAGACTGTTGCGCTATAAGCAGTCACTAGGTGCATCTACAGGAACACTAATATTCTGGAATATAACTGGAATAAAAGTGCATCGTGTAAATTCCTTAGCTGCAACAGTCCTGCTCAGTATACATTTTTAATGGGAATAAGGGGTGTGGTGTAAACCTTTAATAATCTGTCTATTAGGTAAGTATTAGCTTTGTAAGCACCTGATCTGATTGATCGTTTCTCTCTTGTTGGGATCAATATGTTATTTCTATGCAGGTTTGCCCCACGTGGTAACATAAGGTGACGTAATTTCCTGATTTTGCTTCCATCCTTGTGCTGCTTACATCTCATACTTAGTAACACTTTATCAGAGATGAGTCTGAAGTCTTGTAGCCACTATAACGCTGAAACTGGCGGTAACTATGGAAAGCCTAACCGGAAACACAGGGTTACTTGTGTACGTGTGCTGTTCTAAGGTGATGTGTTAAAGCTGTGTTGAGGTACTGATAACACTCTGAATTTGATTATTGTACTGTAGATGTGTTTTATTCCTTTTGTAATATACTAGTGTATTGTAAGTACCCATCGTTGAAGGTTAAAGAGTTTGTAGAAATTGTTAAAAAATTAAAGCTAAAAATATGGTGATAAGTTTTAATGTAATCAGCGATATTATTATTTCAGGTTTAAGACCACGTACATGTCTGCCTGTCTTTCTGTACGGAAGGCTTTCTCTCTGTCTACATTACTAATAAAAAGAAATACAATTTTGTAAGGTTGAGTATCACTCGACTTCTAATTTACTTAGTTCTAATCCGTAATATTGTTTTTATTCAACATTTTGATATCACTTATGGTGCAGGATAAACTTCAGGCAGATATGTAAGTTTCAAGCGGTCATGATATGTAAGTTTCAAGCGGTCATGTTCAAAACGTGCGGTTTCTGATCTGGCACATAACTGCTCATAACGTCCCTTCTACTCAACATTTTCATTTATGCCGCAGGTTTAACTTCAGGCAATTACTTAAGGACTGGCAAAGTTTCATTAAATTCTGTTCAGCCAGTTTTGTGTGATGCTGAGATAAAATCTGGCTGGACAGACATACAGACATACAGACAGAAAAGTTACAGGTTCTCTAATGTTTGAAACATAAAGATGTCATTGCGAGTTCTGACCAATGTACAGACAAAACATAAAATATTTACATGTACAGAATTACAATTTTATGTATTTTACAATTTCTATATGTTTAATTTCAAAAATTCAAATTCAAATTTTATTTGTCACATACACAGTAATACACAGTCATACACAGTACGATATGCAGTGAAATGCTTATACGACCCCCCGTGACCTTAAAAAAAAGATTATCAATTAGAAATAAATTATGAAATAAAATAAGAAATAAAATATAGAAAAACTTTAGCTATAGATAAGAACAAAATAAAAAAATATTTAAAAACTTAGCTGTACAAATATAGAATATTTAGCTGTTTATAGTTTCTATATGTTAATAAGCAGATTATGTTAATAAGCAGATTATGTTAATAAGCAGCTTGTTACCCGGATACTGAAGACCTTTCTGTAGTAAAGTGTGGTTAAACAAAGTTAATCATCATCTTCTGTGTTGAATTCAGTAGCACTCTGGTTATTTGTTGTGTGAAAGGGAGCATGAGTGTCGGGCTGGTGAGTAGTGAGTAGTGAGATCTAAGAGCAGGCCGAGCAGGCCGAGCGGTGCAGATATCTGTTTTGTCCCGATCCCTATTTCTGCTCATGTTGAGGGATATTAAACAAATTTCCTCAGCGATGTGACTGGCTGTTTAGTCATTGGCTGTAATTAGGGATTCAGTCAGAAGGACTCACATGGCTTGACTCAGCAGGGGACAAGCTGCAATTAAGTTTGGTACTCAGTCTTCATTGTGAAATCCTCAAGACTTTAATGAGCCTTGCAGTTTTGTTTGCATCTTAATGCGCATTTGTCTTGACGATCTTCATAAGACATTTATAAGCAATTTAATCCAAGTGCCTTAATCAGTGCTTTTCAGTGGAATGCTCCTTTTTCCTTGATGTGCTGAAATGCTCTGTCTTCTTCTTCTTATTTTGTTTGTTTTACTCTTAAGTTAAATGAACATTTTGATGCAGGTCTATGAGTTGATATACATTTGAGTTCAGGACAAGTGATTAGCAGGTAATTATCAGACTTTATATGAGCCGAGTGAGGTGAATTAGAGCTGAGAAGCAAATACATGTGTGCTGTGGCCACGAACAAACAGCTGCAACAGATGTTTTCTAAAATACAGATCAATTTCCATTCAACCTTGGCAAAACAATGTGGTTGATAAGTAAGGTATTTACACTTGACAGCCTAATCCATTTGTGAGATTGCATTGACTCATCATCTGTTATATGATTTGAAATTTCTTATTATTGAGCATCTTTGTATGTAAAATTAGTCAAACAAAAGTGGATCCTACTACCATAGGATACGATAGTAGGATTTTTTTTTGCCCAGCTATGAATATATCTGCCAAAGTTACAAAGATTTTTTAAATACATATAAACGTTCGAGTTACGAACCTTCGAAGACATGAACATGCATTTGCGCATGTTCTTTCACGGACGTTAGATCACTTGTTCAGCGTACATTGTCATCCCAGGATATCGAGAAGCAAGTGTAAAAGCAACGGCGATGACACTGGTACTGCAAAGAAGCGGCAAGCAACAATGACGGCAACAAAAATGAAAATAATTGAGAGAATTGAGTGAAGAGAAAAGATGTCAGACATGCCAATTCTTTTAACATGAATCGTCCAACCATCAGCACGATTCTAAACAACAAGGGCAAGAACATGGAATATGCTACTGTGTATAGCCAATTGTGTTAGTATCCTAGTACTTAGACAATGTTTGTTGGACTTACGAACAAATTGGACTTATGAACGTGTTTTCGGAACAGAGTAGTATTGTACTTAAGAAAAAGCAGGAAAAAAACTGAAGAAAAAAAGTTGTTAATGGATCTCTTTAACTTGAACTGATTTTGAAGAAAAAATGTATAATATATAAATCATGGGAGAATTTTATTTTTTAAATATTAAAAAGGTAAAAAAAAAAAAAAAGACGTAAAATCTATAGGCCTTAATATCTTAATTAGAATCACTGAGCTCTTAGTTAATAATTAGTCTATGATCTGAAAAAGTGAAAAAGCAATGTTAAAATCTTCCAGATGGAAATGCAAGACGCAGGTGTATTCAGGATCTGTTGTTACATCCTCCCCTGATTAGAGTTTTTTCCCCCCTAAGAACAAAACGTGAGGACGTACAACCCGGTGTGATAAAAACAGTGTTAAAATGCAAGGCATGCCTCATGTCTCGGTACTCAGTTACCCTGCAGTTGCTGTGTTGCTACAGTACTCCTGCCTCGCAGCTCAGCAGATGATCAAACACAAATCGCTGGAGCTGTCTGAGAGAAGCAGCAACACATGTTTGGAGGACTGACTGAAACTAATAAGCAAGAGGTCAGTCTGTGTGCCAAACCCTGCATCTCAGTCCTGTACGGCTCCATCGCTTTGATTATGGTGCTCATCTAATAAAAACAGACAAGAGGAGCTGTCTTTGGGCTAAACATAAAATATTTGATAATTCATAAAATATTTGGGTTCTCAATTAATCATCCTTTCAGCGCACAGAGTCAAACAGGATGGTTTTACTTGATGCTGGATTGCTTCCAGTGGAAAATGATTAATCAAAATGAAGTCAAGAGTGGCACGTCAAAGTGTCAGCTTTGCCACCGAATGAAGGACACTGTGGGTGCAATTTGTCTGTGCATATGCCACCGGGTGGCAGCTGGATCGCCTTTGATATGAGCGATGGCGCGTCTCAAAGAGAAATCGTGTATTTCATTATAGCTTCTTGCAAAATTCCGTCCAGAGGGATTGCATCGTGCGGAATGGCACAATACCCGACAGACATTTTGATGTATGTTTTAGATGCAGAGGTCTCCGGTTATCATCTGCGTATCATCATGAGGCTTAAATGAAAGAGCCGCCATGGCTGTAAAAAGTCCCTGCAGCACTCTGGCACATCGAGATCCCTGCTGACTGTCGGCTTTTTATCGCTACAGCTCGAGCAGTTAAAAAGGCTTGTAAGTTAGTCATGCAGCACTTCAGTTCACCGGTACTGACTACACTACACAGGTTTTGCTCTGACATCCTGTATTGACTATTTCACAGACACACAATAGACGCTTTCTCCTTTGCCTCCAACAACATTGTTATGTTTTTATAGATATTCTGTTGCTTGTGCGAAAAGGTCTGGTGAATGCCAGTTGTTCTGTATGGCTGCTTTGATAACACGTTCGGTTTGTAGGATGGAAGAATAAAAAGCTAAAGTAAAGAAGCATTAAATTCCATGAGATGTGTTTTTAAATTAAATTCTGTAAAAAAAAAAAAAAAAGGGCAGTGAGATGAGTTATAAAAAGAGTAGACGATTAATAGAGACAGATGGAGTAAGAAACATTGTGCTTTGCCTAGTAATTAAAAAAGCCTGGGCTGTCTTTTACAGGAAAACCTTCATCTGACACGCCTCACTAGGCTAAAATGGCAGCTGTTCTCCCTGTCCTAACCTTGAAGGTATTGATGATGTTTTCAGTGTTTTAAACCCTACACCATCAACTCAGTCCTATTTTAATGCTGGTTTGTTAGTGCCGGTTGTAGTAGTAATTGTAATATACTGTATAATTTACATACGTAAGATTGTGATATATTTCGGAGTATTCACATGGCTGTTGTCTTTTCAAGTTAACTATAACCTCTGTTTATGTCATTTAATACCTCGACATATGAATTTATTCCGCTCCGGAGTTCTTAAAACGAAAATTCATATTCCGAATTTATAACACATTTTCCCATAGGAAATAATGTGAATGCAGATTAACTGAAAAATATTACCAATATTACCAGTTTCAAACACTATAACCATATTTTTGCAAGGGAAACAATCTAAACATTCAGAAAAGATCTGTAAATGAAGTACAGTATGAAATAAATAGACATAAATAATATGAAAATGAACCTGAAAGTGGCTTCCTTTTCTTCTTGCTACCGTCCTTGCTAACATTCATGGTGCTATGTCTGCATTAAACCTTGCACAAAATGCAAAAAAAACACAAAAAAATATGTAAACTTACTTCACTTGGCTTTCCACTGGCGCAAAAAAGTTGTAAGCGGCTCCCGGACGTACGCGCAACTTAGCTGCCGTTCAGCTTGACTCTGTTCCGTCGCTCGTACACCGAAAACGCTTCACATGCCGAGGCACATTTCTGGCAAAATATCAGTTCTTACGGTGACAATTTTATTTTTATTTTTTAATTTAATTTTATTAGTTGTATGATGTATACCTCTGTACCTCACTTAATTAAGCTAAATGCTAACTAGCATCCAGATATGCTTAGATCCTGTAGTTTTGCTAAGCCCTCGTCAGCAGCATGAGAAGAATATAACAGCAGGTGTGTGATACAGTACCACATTACAAATGTAAGTCTAATCATATGCTAACTTTCAGAAAATATTTTGACCACTAGTGCGCTTTCTGGAGGACACATTTATATAAGCGCTATGGATTATTCATCAGAAAGCTAACATTGCCTTCAGCAACTAAAATGGCATAACTTGTTATATTTTCTACATCTTTTAAAATTTTAAATCACATACTATACTATTTTTAGTCTCAGTATATATAAGGAATATATATGTTTGGAGTATTTTGGAGATATTACTGTATGTAAAAAGATATTTTTTTAACCTTTTAGATAGGGATGCACCGATACCACTTTTTTGGAAAACGAGTACGAGTACGAGTACTTGCATTTCAGTACTCGCCGATACC
>JAQMYL010000020.1:13604448-13616439 GCA_030014365.1 Clarias pachynema
GACTTTTAACGAGTACAAGTACTTTAAAAAATGTGGTATCGAGGCCGATACCCGATACCGGTATCGGGACATCCCTACTTTTAGATGACTCACTAACTCATCATCTGTACAGTACAGCTTTATCCTGTTAGTCACGGGGGCCTGGAGCCTATCCCCAAAGAGTTGAGGCATTAGGTGGGGTACACCCTGGATGGGGTGCCAATCCGGTCCAGGGCACACACACACACATATACCATGGGCAATTGGGAACTGTGGGAGGAAACCGGAGTACCCGGAGGAAACCCACCAAGCACGGGGAGAAGGTGTAAACTCCATGCATAAGGTGGGAATCGAACCCGTACCCTGCAGGTGCAAGGCGACAGTGCTAACCACTAAGCCACTGTACCACCCATTTTACATCGCACTGATCACCAAATAAAATCAAATCTTCCAAGATAGGCAGCATTCTCAGAATTTGCTCAAGATCCACCGACCAGGAGGTTGTGCTTACTGAAGATGAATACGTGAATACTATCAAATGCTACCAGTCAGTGTCTGAAGATGGCTTGAGGCCGATTTTCCAGCACCGATTTTTCTGTCTGGTGTTTTTCTGTCCTCCAAAGAATGACGTAAAGCGAGGAACATCGGCACATAATCAGGGCATTGATGGTAGAGAGCCTATTTGAACCCTTCACCACGGCTCTGAGGGTTATTCAGAACAGAAACACACACACTTAGAGCTTTCCCTCAATCTTTTCAGTGTCCGAGCCAGAACGAGACCAATGGGTCATTTGTACTTTTCACACAATGACAGATTGCCTTATTAGGGGGTAATATGGGGGGGAAGCTCATTTAGAGCTGTTTATTAGTATAGACCATATGTCCTCCTGTATGTTAGTACTCATTTTTTGAGATGGATGAGATTCAGAGGCGGTTAATAGCCTTGTATATTAATATTCATAAACACTTCCTCATTTGTGTGTGACAGGAGGGTGAACGTTAATCAAAACGTCAAAGAGCCTGAGAGCACACACATCATGCCAAGCTACGTCCGGCTGGTTAATGTGTTTTTCTTGTATTTCTTGTAATTAGTAGAATACTAAAGTAGAATTGCTTTTTATTACTTTGAAATTATTCTTGTAAAGCAACCCTTGGCAACCCTTTAAAATGTGAACCAGGCTGTCTGATGCGCTGAGAAAAAGTTTTACCTTGATGGTATCCAAGCTCTAGTGAAACGCCGGGATACGTGCGTTAGTAGAGCAGGAGATTATATAGAGAAATAAAAGGAGTTTTATGATAATGGAAGATTATGAAAACATGATTTTTTGGTCTTTTCAGTGGCTGATACTGATTAGTTGTGCGCGATATGACGAAGGGCATGAACTAACAAGGAACCGTATTTTTCCCAGTAAGAAGCAGAGCAGTGACTTCAGACATGCAGATGAGCCTTTGAGACGGTGTTAGCCGTGTTCCAGCCGAGGTGGTGCTCATGGCTTTGGTCATGAATAGAGATCTGTGGAGGGAACGAGTGAGTAGAACCCATGGCTGTCTGGATTTAATTAGCTCACCAGTGTAGCCCTAAACTGTACAAATATTCTCAGCTGATTGGCTTTCTCTTTAGCCCTAGTGCCCCTGCCAAAATGCCCCTATACACCAGTGGCGAGTAGCTAATGAGGCCTGGGCTTGGTTAAGTGGGTCAGGCCTTTGGAGCGACCACCGGGGTCACCCACCTGCTCATACTGTAGCTCCTCAGAGAAAAATATGAAATGTGTGAGTGTGGAAAAAAAATGCCTTGACGAAATTATAGAGGATTCTATAAGGAAAATGGAAAAAGGCAGTAAGGGAGGAGAGATAAAGACAGGAAATGACCAAGAGAGATGGAATTGAACAGAGAAAAGAGGAGACAGAGACCGACAGAGTGAACCCAGTACCCCTCATGCCCCATGACTCAGTAAAGACTTGTTCAACACACACATAGTGCACGTGGTTAATGAATGGCTGTATTTGTCAGGCAGTGATTCCCCGAAAAAAAAAAAAATCCCCAGCCCTCTTCTCATGGGGTCATGAATGCGGCAACAGGAAGGACAAAGCGATTTTGTGTGTGAGGGGATGAAATCACACAAAAGACACACACCAGCTCTGGACCAAATTTAGTACTGAATTGAAATCGCCCATTTATGGACATTATGGAGGTCAGGACAAGCCGAATGAACAGCTTGTAATAGCCATTAGTCTTGGTTGCGCTGGTTCGTGAATTTCATCTGTGTATTTAAATCTATGAAGACATTTTTTAAATAATGAATATCATAATGGAAAAGGAAGAAAAGTGTCTAGTTAGAAATTTCCCGGCTGTGGGACGAATACAGATTTATCTCATCTTATCTCGTCTTATCTTAAAGATGCCGATAATATGCAAATCTTCAAATTAACACTCCCATCACTTTTCCTTGTAAATCAGAATTGTATGTCATGAATTTCCATATCGGAACATGATTGGCTCTCATATTTTATGATGCCGTAGCACTTGGTCCACTCCAATGATATGATCAGCTTGTCTTTGTTAAAAGACCGTGGCACATCAGTGGGCGCAGAATAGATTTCCAGGAAGATGTTCATCAAGTTGATGGACTTTTAATATTAGGGATTAGTAAAATAATGAAAAATATCCTATCCTGTCCTGTTTTAAAATCAGTTTAAACACAGTGATTTGTAAACATGGATCTTTGTGACACCCACACGTCGAAACACCACAGTCATCCAAGATCTAAATACTCACTCCTTGACTCACTCCTTTAATCACCACAGCCTATAAACTCACACTCGTCACAGTCACTCACTCACTGCCAAGTATTTGTTTAGCGCTGTACTTACTGTACAATTGACCTACCAAGCATCTACTGTATTCAGTTTTTCTCATTTTGTTTTTTTGGCTCCGTTGTTGTCTCTGCCATGTGACATCTTTCACAAGCAACTAATAAACAGTGTATGTGTAATCACCTACATATGTAATTGCCATATTATCTTAAATAATGTTTAATAATACGCCCTAAAAACCCTTTACACAACTTTAATTATCTATCAGGTTTCAGATTTATTATTTATTTATTCTGCTTCCACTGCTGTTTATTGCACCATTTATTATGCTATGATTATTTCAGAATGATTCGTTTTGCAAAGATTCTTTAATGGTTATACATCTATTATATTTAGTCATGAATAAATGTACTGTTCTTTTCAGTCTGGTTAGGAGAAGTTGCTCTAGGAGAATGTTTTTTCGTACCATTCTTTATTCATGGCTGCGTTCTTAGGCAAAATTGGGAGCGAGCTCACTCCTTGGCTGAGAAGCGACCCCATGCATGAATGGTCTCAGGATGCTTTACTGTTGGCGTGACACAGGACTGACCGTTGACATTTATGAAATGCTTGTAGTTATACTTCAGTATCCCAATAGAAACATCTGACAAAAAGATCTTGAAAACACTGAAGCAGCAGACTTTGTGGAAATTAATGTTGGTATCATTATCTAAAATTTTGACCACGGCTATATACTGTAGGTTGGCAGATTTCGATTTTACATATACACTCCATACGTACACTACAGTTTCAAACTGGAGCTCATTTAACAGCTTTATGGACAGTCTTGGTTGCGCTGGTTCGTAAATTTCATCAGTGTATTTAAAACTATGAGGACATTTTATAATAATGAATATCATAATGGAAAAGGAAAAAAAATGTCTTGAGACTGCAATAATATGCAGAACTTAACAGTCCCACCCCTTTCCCTGGTAAATCAGGATTGTAATGTCATGAATTTCCAAGGAACGGTTGGCTCTTATATTTTATGATGCAGTATCACTTGGTCCACTCCAATGATATGATCAGCTTGTTTTTGTTAAAAGAACGAAATGTATTAACAGAATAAATTTCCAGGAAGATGTTAATTAAAAAAAAGTTCAAGTTGATGGACTTGATTGATTAAATAAATAAATTCATAATTTAAAACAAAATAATGTTTTTAGTGTCTTGACGTGTTTGCTTTGTTTGGGTCACCATTGATTTCTAATTGTTGCCTGAAAGTTCATATACTGTATGTCATACTGTATACATGTTTATACTGTTTGTGTGAAGCTTGAAAACAGATTCCTAAAGTTAAAGATTTTCAGTTCATAGCAAGCATTCCTCAATTATTGCTTTTAATTGCTAAATAGCTTATAGCGTATACTTCCCTATAAAGGTCTTTACACACCAGAGGCGATATTTCCAGAGCGATTATTTTCACGTCGTTAATATTTTTTCGAAACAATAACCTCACAAATTTCACAACAGTTCTCTGAGCAAAATGTGCCATTTGTTTTTTTTCACCCCGGGTGAATTGTATCAGCTTTTCTCATTTGACAGGAAAACCTCTGAACTATCACAATGCAGCTTGTTGGAACGTCATTTATAAAAAAATTCAACATTGTGAGTTTGTTTCATGTAATGCAGTTAATTTACGATAAAAAGGACAAAAATTACAAAGAATGTGCACATTTTTTTTCTATATTTTTTTCTATGCTATATTTAATTGCATTATACACTGCATGTTTAGTGTGTCTGGATGGAGTATAGTTACTGTTCTTATGTGTTGTAGTCGAGGAGGTGAAAAAAATCAGAGAGATCAGAGAGATCATGAAGAAGAGAGGGCAGGGTGAGGTGAGGGTGTCGAGGCAGATGGAAATAAAATGTGGAATCCGTTTTCATAGCATGCATTTTTAGAGCTTGTATTTATTTTCACTTGTCTTTGATGTGCGTGTATGATGCGTTTTATTCGCCTCTGAAATTTTTATTTTGTCTTATCATTTATTTGCCTCGTTCCTATTGTGTAACAACCTTAAGAATGGACACTCGCTAGATAATTAAAGACACTTATGTAAAATTCTGCTGGTTTCTTGATGAATTGCTGGACTCTCGAGTCTTGAGTAAACATGTCTTGTCATAAACTCATTAAAAAGCACTTGTCTGCATTATAAATGTGTTTGGCTTGTCTTGTCTCAATATTAACTCCTGAGACGTGAAAGGTTTTGAACTCGTCAGGATTTGTTTGTCTGGCGCTAAGTGAACTCTAATCAACTTACAAGACTGTCGTATGTGTGTGCATTGTGTAGATATCCATGTGTCGAGTGGAACTGTGCTGAATATCAACATCTACTTGACATCTAAATGCTTAAATTACTAGTTAATTTAATTTATTAGTATAAAATAATAAATAGTACCATAAGTTAATATTTGTTATAAGTACGATTTTAACATGTGAGCAACAATTTATTCTGATATTGTGCAGCCAACATCAAAAGACGACCACACGGTGTACTTAGTATTCGCCCTGAGAACACTGTTGCTAGGCAACTGGGATGTATGTGCACTGAGCACTTGTCATTGTAATTAAGGCTAAGTATTTTGCTAGCACATAGTCATTATATCTTATTTGCGTCATGTCTACATTGTGTATTTTGTGTCATGACAATGCGCAGGCGATGTAAAGGCGGAATGACAGTAGAAGTAAGCTAGAAATATCAGTAATATTGTTTAGCTAGATGGAAAATTGGTGAGAAAATACTCCATGTAACTTAAATTGCACTGTAATTACGCTTGGTATTGATTGCTAACCATCTGTGATGACATGATAAGTACCTCACGATAAACCTCAGACAGTAGCAACTGATTTATTTAACAGCAGCTAAACCTTATAATATACATGCTAAGGTAAGCTAACTTAGGTAGATTAGAGTAAGTAACGGCATATCGATATGATTCATTATACGATGTGTCTGATACAAAGCTCTCGTTCAACAGACTAAGTAGAATAATACAGTTGTCAGCTCATAAAATATTGATTTTATTATTCCGATGTTCACAAAATTTTTTGAGCATACTCGAATCAGTAAAAGCTTCAGGGGTTTAAAAAAAACAAGCTTCTCATAAGCCACCTGTTTTAACCAGACAAAGTGCTAGTATGCTAGCACACTAGCTCCTACGTTCAGAAAGTATTAGCGGTGTTTCAAGTGTGCTTATATTTAGTGCTAGATGTGCCTGCGACTTTGTTCGCGTAGAATTTAATTGCACACTCATAAGCGTGTTTTTAAAAATGTACAGCGCCATCTGTTGAATATTGGAATGAAGTAAAAATTTTACGTGGTGCCCTGATGTGTGTGGAAGGAATGTGTGAGATTGCGTTTAATAAGTCCAGTGGAACTTTGGATTACAAGCATAATTCGTTCCGGAAGCGGGCTCGTATTCCAAAAACACTCGTAAACCAAAGCAAATTTTTCCATATGAAATAATGGAAACTCGAATTATTCGTTCTACAACCCAAAAAAATAAATACATAAAAATAATTAATACAAAATACAAAGTAAAAATAAAACAAATTAACCTGCACTTTACCTTTAAAAAAAGTAAAAATAAATTCCGACAGATAAGTGTTTACATTTATGCGCGCAGGCGCTGTGTGTGTGTGTGTGTGTGTGTGTGTGTAATGTGCGTGCACACACACACATTAACGGAGAGACTGTTTTATCATGAAAATTAAAGCCGAGAGAGAGTGTGTGTGTGTGTGTGTGTGTGTGAGACGTGACGCTCGGCGTCAAAACAAGAAGCGCATGCGTGATACATGATACTCGGTACTCGTAAACCAAGACAATGCTCGTTCTTCAAGTCAAATTTTATTAAAAATCTTTGCTCGTCTTGCGGAACACTCGCAAACCGTGTTACTCGTAATCCGAGGTTCCACTGTAGTAGTAATCATTTTTTCAAGGTCGATTTTTTTTCCTTAATGTAAGGGCGTTTTACATTAAAATTTCAAAGTATCTTTTCTTCTCTTTCTGTGGGCCAATTGCGATGAAACAAAGCCAATATGTCACCTCAAACTCGGCCAAATATACCCGTGAAAACCCTATTAAAATTCGTTCAGTAGTTTTTACTTGATGCATGCACAAACAAACAGACAAAATTCCCAAAAACATCTTGATATGTTCTATTACTCATCTTACATCCCCCCAAATAATGTTTTCGCAAATATCTTCAATGTACAGCTGCATAACTGCATACCATTTCCTAGTTTAAGACTGTTATAGCGGGACTGTTATATGTAATAACAAAGACAAAGCAGCTCCATGTCAAATGAGACATTACTACAGTTTTAACTGCATAAGTTGTACAAATTCTTACTGCGTTCACACGTTTTTTTTTGCGGACGTGCTGGAACTGTGGCTTAGTGTGACGTATGGATACTGACAAATCAATATTGAATACTGATCATTAAACAAAAGATGCTATCCTTTAAGGACCGGAAAAGTTAGTGAGCATCCACCAGCTTGAGTGTGAAGTCTCTTAGAGACTCATTAATGCTCTATTTCTGTCTCGCAGGATGTGAGGTCATGGCGTGTCAAATAATTTTTAGCATCATTACCAAGATAGACCGCCTCTCGGGGAGACATGAAAGACTTCTTCACTTTGCAGCTACAGATTGAATACGCTTTCTGTCGGAGTGTGACAGGCGTGTAGTAGATGCAGATGAGCAGTAATACGCGTCTGATGCTAATGACAGACGTGCTAATGCACTGGCGCTCCCATTAGCATGACTTGAAGAGGAAATCTGTTAAATGGACTCCAGGAGGATTTAAAGCATGTACATTATGCATTCCTATAGTCACTCTCAAGTATTGTCATAGTGCTTTAGAGTCTCTTATGGCATCATGCTAAAAGGTTTGGATGTATATGCTTGATTTTAAATATATTCTGACTTTGAAAACGTGTGAAGCCCTGAGCTTTTTGTACCTCTGTGTGATGTTTTTCATTGAAGTCGATGAAGGATCTGCTAGCATTTTAATTAAATATGAATCTTCTATAGTAGGTAGACTGGTAGAATTTCCTACTGACTGTCTTCCTGTCAGCTCAGCACACTGCACCATGGCACTCTGGGAATTTCTCTTTGAGCTGTTGTTTCATACGGACTTCATACAGACTCACAAGCATCTCCAGTCCACCACTGGGAGCTCAAGCAAATAAATATTTAAGCCGTGCATTTTGTTGCATTTTGTTTAAAGTACACTCACTCATCGTCTATACCGCTTATTCAGGGTCGCGGGGGGCCTGGAGCCTGTCCCAGGAGACTTAGGGCACGAGGCGGGGCCAATACATTGCAGGGCACACACACATACACAACCTCTACAGGCAATTTGGGAACGTCAATTCTGCAGGTCTTTGGACTGTGGGAGGAAACCGGAGTACCCGGAGGAAACCCACCAAGCACGGGGAGAATATGCAAACTCCGTGCACACAAACACAGAAATCGAACCTTGCCAGAAATCGAACCCGGACCCTGGAGGTACAAGGCGACAGTGCTAACCACTACATCACTGTGCCGCCTCATTAAAGTACAGTAATATATTCCAAAATATACAGTACTGAAATGAAAAGACGAACAATATTACCTTGTGGCCATCTGTCATCCTGAAAGAAATGAACTTGATTTACCACGATATGCGTAATGTAAGTGTTGGAAGTGTGTGTGCACCGCCTCGCTGTAGACAGTGTTCATATTGTTCATGCAGATTCTCAAACATATCGCGGAACAAAGGCTGCTGCAGACTCCCGCATAAGGAGAAGATTTGTCTGCGTAATGCAGGAACAGTACACTACCAGAACGGCGAGATTTCGTAACAATAGACAGCATACCGTAACTGTGTTACTTGGTGCCGTCTTATTAAATCTCTCTCGGAATTGTTCTGCCACCTTTTTCAAACTCTGTCCTCATTCACGACCACTTTCCGTATGATACTCGACTATGAATACTGTTTCCTCCGTCGAGAGACCATTTTCCAACAACAACTGCACAACACAACTTCCATTTCACTACTGGGAACTCGTGCTGCTGGAGCTGTGCCGCGTAGACAAACACGTTTGAGATGCGCGAGTTTCGCTTAGCGCATACCATAATATATATGTGGATAAAATATAAAGTATATGCACTCTGAAGTATTTAATCTGCCAGGAAATGGCCTGGAGGTCAGGTTAGGCCTTCCTATATATTTTCTGATAAACTCCGCCTTCTGCGTTTTGATTGGCTTTAATAATTCAATCTCATCTATGATTGGTTAGATGCTTTACTTCGTATGAAATGGGGAGCCAATCAGTGCCTCTTCCACAGCCAGAGATCCAGTGGATGGAAGTGAAGATGGGGGGAGCGAGTCGATTTTATAGGAATGAAAGCCAAATTTCCCTCCAGGAAACTCGTCAAGTGAGCAAATATTAACCCCAAGTGGCCAGAATTAATATTCCAACAAGAAAGAAATGGTCAGATCACAAGTTTACACGGCTCGTATTTATCTGTTGAACGTTCTATGAAATATTTCCACCACCTCCCTCATTCCCATTGAAAATTCATTAAATCATCCCCAGATCAGGTCAAACGGTTCCGACTGAGATGTTAACATGAGACATTTTTATTCTGACTCATTCTGATTTTAACAGCACATTAAGGTCCATGCAAATGCACCTACTGAGCATGAGGCAGTATTACTGCCTGGATAGGAGGCCAGTGCATCACATTAACCCACATTAAAGACATTCTTTCACCACTAGGGGCAAATTAGATTCAATCTACGTACTAACATGTTTTTGCTAGGAGGGAGGAAACCGAATACTCCAGGAGACACGAAGAGAAATCTTTCCAGGTTATTTGGAGTTACCAGTGCAGGTGCTTGGGCCTGCACTGTGGTTTATTGGTTGCTGCTACATGTATAATAATCCAGCAATAACGAAAATCACACTATCATGTGTCATTCAGTAGAGGACAGGTTTCCCTATTTAGTTCTCTCAAGGTTTAGGTTTCCACCTCATGTTGGCGTAGGACATTTTTCCTCGCTACTGTCGCCTCTGGCTTGTTCAGTAGAGATCTGAACTAAATATATTAATATTCAGATTTCTGTAAAGCTATTTTTTGACTGTGTTGATGTTTTTTATTAAACTCATTGAACAAGTGAAGGTACGTTAATCTGTATTTAAATTCGAGCTGTGTCTTGTGCTGTTGTCATGTAAATCAGTTATATAACCTATTTATAGTGCACAATGTAATATTTTAGTGCACAATCTAAAGAATATTATTGACTACTAAGCTTTAATACACTGTGACACCAAATATTTTCCTGGTACTTTATGCCAAAAGGTGAGGAGAATAAACCATGGAGGTGGTGCACAGTCCTCTAAATCTCTTTACGTTTTATTTCTCTTTATGTCTCCGCTTATTGTGCTGTTCCAGGGTTCAATCCTAAATAACATAGAATAGAAAGTTGATGCGCTATGTAGGGTGTAGAATCCCTTGTTCCACACACTGAGTTGAACCTTGGATTGCGAGCATAATTTGTTCCGGAAGCGTGCTTGTATATCAAAGCACTTGTATATCAAAGCGAATTTCCCCCATAAGAAATAACGGAAATGTTCCACAACCCAAAAATATTAATATAAAATAATCAATGCAACATATAAAGTCAAAATAAAACAAACAAGTCCCCTAGTACTAACACAATTGGCTATACACAGTATATAACTACCGGGTATACTATCGCACCGGGTTACTTTCACCCATGGATGAATTGGAAAAAGATCATATCTCAGGTACAGGATGGACTGGTTGGGCCAAATTTTAATGGTAAAGCTGCATTAAATACAGTATATTCGGTTGCATTATGGTTCAGATTCAAAACACTAAATCATACTTTAGCAAAATGTTACAGGTAAAGCTGGTATTGTTGGTCAGGATCAGTACTGAAAATCCTGCATCATGCACAGGGAAACAGCTTGTGATGGTAGCTGTGGAAATACAACAACAAACTCTTTTTCGCTTGGAAAAATGAAATACTTTTGCCTCTTCTGACATTTCCATGAAGTATTCCAGATTTGTTTCCTTTATTAAGTGCACCACAGGGGTCTGCGTTTTCATTTTTTATGGCCTTCTTGTCTAAAAACAGCTGATTGAATGTTTTGCTTGAGCTCTGGCTCCTCAAAGTGCTTTATAGTGAGTTTGTTCCACAGGCATGCTCAAGAGTTTTGAGTAATCATCAATATCACTAGACTCATGCCTGACCTGCAGCCATTTTAATTCCCTTTTGTTCTCCCAGTGTAACACTTTGTCTGTGCTTACTCACAGCATTTTCTTTTTGTTGATGTGGTGTTTTTGATGAATAATGTAACTTCACCAGTCTTCCATTCCAGGCTGCATGGTTTTTTTGTGTTTGTGAATGTAGGGAGGCTATCGAAACGTGGTGGCGATAGCCACGGAAGGTCAGAGGCTCCATAACTGTGACTGTTACAACCCATAACAAGACACATATATAATAAGGACCAGTGTTGGGTATAACGCGTTACAAAGTACAAAGCACATGGATTACTTATTTGATGTAACAAGTAATCTAACGCAGTGGTCCCCAACCTTTTAATCACCGCGGAACGGTTAGCGTTAAAAATTTTTTTTTCCAGGACTAAAAAGTAACATCACCCAACGCTGGTAAGGACTTACTTTAACAAGCACAGCTCTTTATCGACCCTGTTTTTTTTTTTTTTGTCATAAAAGATCTTCTAGTAAAAAAAGCACAGTTTGTTGAGCTTTGTGGAGCAGGAGTAGCTCACTGGTTACGATGTTAGTTGGTAACGATACTGATACGAAGGTGTTGGACTACTGATCATTAGGTCCTAGGTTCAAACCGCGGTACCAACAAGTTGGCATTGTGGAGCCCTTGAGCAAGGCCCTTAAGTCTCATACATATGAACATTTGAGTTACAAACTTTCGCAGATACGAACATGCATTGTTTCGGAACAGAACTAGTTTGTATGTAGGAGACTTGCTGTAATGTAAGTTGCTCTGGATAAGGGCGTCTGCCAAATGCCATAGGCGTAAATTAGTGATGCGCGGGTCGGGTATTTTTCCAACCCGCGGGTCCCGCTTTTATGAAATTATTTGGCCCTCCCCAGCCCGC
>JAQMYL010000020.1:13660634-13678286 GCA_030014365.1 Clarias pachynema
TTCTAAGCGGGCAGCGGGTGAACAAAGAGTGATATATAGCGGGAGCGGGCGGGTGCGGGATAAAACCTCGCGGGAGGACTAAAAAAACAGTCCCGCGCAGACCTCTACCTCTTTATCGTGTATACAGGGTCGCGGGGGCCCTGGAGCCTATCGTAGGAGACTTTGGGCACAGGGTGGGGTACACACAAATACATACACTCACATGCTCATTCACACAATTTGGGAATGCCAATCAGCCTTTGGACTGTGGGAGGAAACCGGAATACCCGGAGGAAACCCAGAACCCAGATCGTGGAGGTGCAAGGCGACAGTGCTAACCACTTTAAATGATGTACATATCTCCTTTGTTTTAAGCTGTGTTTAAAAAAACAACAACAGTGAGTTCTTCTTGTAGTGTTTTCATCATAAAAGAAAAAGGATTTGATTTGAATCCAATTGATTTTTACCAACCCGTCAGTTCAGACAGGATATACTGCACATTACATACCGTTATTTCTAATGGTCGTTTTATAGAATGTAAAACAAAAAATTTTTATATTTCCAGATACATGCACGCACAGTCTACGGAATTGTTGCTACATGATGGATTTAAGCACGTCTATAATCCCAGAGATACACTGGGATTAATTAATGGCCAAGTGGAATGAAATACAGTTTATGAGGAAACATTAAAGAAAGAAAAACTGTGAAGTGGAATAAAAAAAAGCTTAAAATGTCCACAGGGGTCAAATACTTCACTATCTTGTCAAAGCTAATGTGACAGACTCTTAACAGTGCTAAACGAGCTCTCGATTACTAGAAATAAAGCTAGCGCCCATGAGGAATACAGTGATGAGCCAGTGCTAGCAAAAGAATGTTATCAGTGTTCAAAAAAGTTTCTACAGTATATTGTCATGAGGTGAGAAAGTTAGCGAAACTTTCTCACCTCATGACAATATACTGTAGAAACGGTTCACTGGAATGTAGAAAATGCCTGCTAAGCTTCATACATGGCAGACTGTGGTGTAATGGCTGTTCTGGTCAGCATTGACTTCTTTATTGCTGTGCGACTGGGGGCCCCCAAGATAGCCTTAGATCCACAAGCATAGATGGGCCTTATGTTGCCCATGATCCTGTCACCAGTTTACTGGTGTATTATTAAGCAATATCACATGACATTTAAGCACCCTTATTCACTTTTTATCTCATTATACATCTGAGCAGTTGAGGGTTAGGGCGTTGCTCAAGGGCCCAACAATGGCAACTGATGGTCATGGGGTTTGAACCTGGGACCTTCCAAACTGTAGTCCAATGTCTTGAGCCACCCCTGACCCCCTCCTGGCCAGAGAGCATAAAATTGAAATCTGGTGCGCTAAGTATGGTGTATAATCCCTTGTTCCACACACCAAGTAGTGCCCTTGATCAGGGATTTGGGATTGAGCCTTGTGTTAGAAGCTAATTAGCTTTGCAGCTGTAAATAAAAGAGCGCGAGAGGTTCAGAGGCGATTCGGAACGACTTAGAAGAAAATGTGCCTGAATGTTGATTTTGGCAGGCAGCTGCTCTCCCCTCTCTCCATCACTGTGGATCGTACGGACCTACTTTCACCCATGGTGCAAAAGGCAGGTAGTGCAGTTAACGTTTTGTAGAGCATCCGTGACGCGGCGTGATACATATAATTAAACATCTGAGAGCTGCTTCATTATCACCCCTCGTATAATGCATCTCGTCCAATCAGATAATGAACTGTTTTATAATTAATAATCATTGTTAATATGTTAATTTCGGGAGGTGTTAATGTTATGGCTTATTTATTGTATATAACTAGCTAGTCATCATTAACGCTAATATCACTAGGCATTATTTTACTCCTATTAAAGTGAATATGGTTTAGTTTTTACAAAGTTGAGGTGAAAATTGCAATCGAAGGTGACAATCATCTTGTTGTTTCTTGTTGTTCTATCTGTTTCTATTTTTCCTTGCGAAAGGGAGCCCATTAGAGGCTGCTCACTCAAGTGATAATTATATCAAACTTGTAAAGCTGCCAATTTTTCTTTTAGCACAAAAAAACATCCAAAATGTTTGTGGTCACCCCATCCTTGTGCATGTAAGTAATGTACCTGTCAGGATTCATTATGATCTAGTGCACTATAAAATAAGGCTGTACGCACTTGAAAGAATCTTTTGTGAACAAACTCTTTGAGTCTGTCTCTCTCTCTCTGTTGTCCCTGCGGAGCCTCGCTTTGATCGCTGCAAAAAAAAAAAAAAAAAAAAAAAAAAAAGATTTCTCATACATCCAAGGTACTAATTTTATTATTTATTAATCTAGCTGATGCTTTCATCCAGAGTGTCCTATGCTCTGTCGAATGCCACCACTTTATTTTGATCAAGGCCATCTCGGGTAACGAGGCAGGGCTTTTAGTTCAGTTTTAAGTAATGAGAGATGAGTATGACGATCCGTCATGTTTTGTCATGCACCATGCTCCCTGTAAAGTCTGATAAGGTATAATTATAGTAAATAAGGATGCATTATTTAGTTTGTAAATAAGATTTGACAGAATTTACATTGGGTCCTGGATCCTGGGTTCATAACATATGTTCATACAAACATGGCTGCTCATATTGTCACCAGTAAAGTTCTTCTCTTCTCCATTCTTGTCTGAGCGCTCCAGCTCTCACTGGCAATTAATAATGGGTTGTGTCCTGTATGAATGAAACGCCAGAGAAAATTTGTCAACGTTAAAAATGTTCTTGTTATGAAAAAATTGCTGAGTGTACAGATGTGTTGCAGAGGAGAGGAGAAGTGACTGCTTACAGTTGTAGTGCACTTTCAAAGTTGACGTAGTTTGGGATTAATCCTTGAGTCAGGACTTTTTTGCGAACAGGAGTTATAATCTCTTACAAAGGACTATTCCTTCCAAACAATTGATTGTGGAATTCCAACATCACATTTGTGCATGCAGATCATTAGGTTCAATAGGTTCATCCATTTGCTCTCACTTAATAATCGTCTATACCGCTTAATCCTGTATACAGGGTCGCGGAGGGCCTGGAGCTTTTCCCAAAACAGGGCACACCCTGGACAGGGTGCCAATCCATTGCAGGGCACACACATACACTACAGGCAATTTGGGAACATCAATTAGCTTATTCTGCATGTCTTTGGACTGTGGGAGGAAACCGGAGTACCCGGAGGAAACCCACCAAGCACAGGAACATGCAAACTCCATGCACACCGAGATGGGAATCGAGTCTGGCCGGGAATCGAACCCGGACCCTGGAGGTGCAAGGCCATGACAGACCTTTTATATATCAGTAAGGTGTTCCATCTTCTCTGCTTTGCGTATCTTTCTCCGCCATCACCAAATTCATGATGTAACATGACATGTTGAAGAAAGCTGATCATCAGATGGACACACACCAGATCAGTATTTTAAAGAGCACTAGAGATAAAAAAAAATAAAAAGCAGCTTTCTGACTTCACCAAAAAACAAACTCTTCGGGCCTAGGTTACATTGTCTAGGAAAAAAATACAAGTGTGAATAGTGAAAGAAGGTGCGTCCTGTGACCTGTGGTTAAAATTTTGGTTTCTTAGCCACCATGTGGCGCAGTGATAAAGTGCTTGCCCTATCATTCGGAGATCGCAAGTTCGAATGCTGGGTGATGCTGTAGCCTCTCGCAGCTGGGGGCCTCGAGAGAGCTGATTGGCTGAGATCGCTCAGAAGCAGTTAGTGCACTTACATCAATCACAGGTGTCCATGAGTGGATAGCGCTGTCCTCCGAGTAGTAGTAGTGTGGGAGTGCCCTGATGATGGGCGGGAATTGGAGAAAATCTGGAAAAAAAATATCCAAAAAAATTATAATAATTGGTTTCTCTAGATCTCAATCTTGTGACAGCTGTAAGTCACATAAAAGCCAAAATAAAGACGAATGTCTCGTTATGAAATATGTTTTTTAATGGTAGTATAGTATCGTATAGTATCGTATAGTATAGTATATTCTATAGGGATAGTATATGATGTTATTATTTAGTACTGATTTGTTTTGCAGCACATATTCTCCATAAAGGTTTTTTTTCCCTCTCATTTGTACTTTGCTAACTTATTTATGGCTGTTCGATGTTTTAGAAACAAAAGTATTCCTGTGTGGGCAGTATTAAGTGTTTGTGCCTCATAGCTCTGGGGACTGAGGTTTGATCCTGTGCTCAGGTTTCTCTCTGTGTGGAGTTTTTGAATGTTCTCCTTGTGTTTGTGTGGGATATGTTTAAAGTACTGTTATTTTCTCGCAGCTCTCGGCAGTCGTTTTTGGTAAAATTGTGAATACTGCGATATACAGTCTGCCGTAGAGATGACATTTGAAATGTATTGTGAAACTATATTTAAAGCAGGAACATTGTGGCGGGGGAATATTCTGACACCCGGTTTTAGATTACAGATTGAATTGAGGCTTAGGGCAGTTTTTCAACAGCGGTGCAACTTGATCTAGAAATAGTGACATTTGTTATATGAGAAAATTATACCGTAGCTAGCGAGATTTTAGACAGACTCGCTGTTTATATCACTTTAATGCTCCACTGGCTTCTGCTTACACAAGAACAAGATGTCAAAGTACAGTACGTTGGTTCCCAGACATATTAACGTTGGCATCACAGCGCTGGTAAATGATTCTGACTGGTCCGAAGGTGAGAGGTTATTTTCTATAACAGCTGCTCAGACAGTTCCACAGGTTTATTATTCCCTGCGAAGAATCTTTTTTTGTAAAAAGATCATACACTTCTTTCCACTTGATGACTGGGACAATGGTCTTGGACTGGGCTGATGCCAGCAGTATAAGTTTAGGACTGAAATTCCTGTTAGCTCGTTTTGTACCAGGAACCTCTGGAGTCTGGGATCGATTCCCACCTTGGGGTCTGTGTCAGTAAAATATTAACTTTAACACCGTTCCTGGTACTGTATATTGGACGTTCACCTTTAAAGCACACAGATTTAGCAGGGACTGATGACTTGTGCTTGTACTATCCGGTATCATCGAAATGGGTTCCCTGTTGAGTCTGGTTCTTATCGAGTTTCCTTCCTCTTTCCATCTCAGGCTGTTTTTCCTTGCCATCGTCTCCCCATCAGGGACAAACTGATAATAAATAATTCTACTTCTTTCATAAATTTTCAGATTTATATCCATCATTTTGCGACAGTGACCATTGTTAAAAGCACTATACAAATAAATTGAAGCAAATGATGAAATGCAGGAGACAACAAATACAGTAACGATCTGTGTTAAATAAGATGCAGGGGTATTATTTATTTTTTAGGTATTTAATTATTTATTTAAAAAATGTAGTGTATTTTATATATTTAATATTTACACAGGACAGGATGCCAGTCCATTGCAGGTCACACACCCACTTCAGGCAATTTGGGAACATAAATTAGCTTAATCTGCTTGTCTCTGGGAGGAAACTCACCAAGCACAAGGAGAACATGCAAACTTCACACTGACCTGAGGCGGGAATCAAACCCTCAACCCTGAGGTGCAAGGCGACAGTGCTAACCACTACACCAGTGTGCCACCAGAACCTAGCCTAACCTAAAATAATCCATTTACTGTGATGTCTTAGGAAGTGAAAATATTATGAATTGAGAAAAATGTATCTGAAATTTTAATTTATGGTTACAGTAAACCAAATATAATATTATTACAATAAGCTTATTCCTGGACACACTTTTACAATGTTTTAAGTGTACACTTTCTGTTCTATTGGCAGATACTTCTGCTAGTTTTACACATTTCTCTCTCGAAAGAAGCAAAATGATCTGCCAATACAACAAGAAATTGTATTCTTAATAATTTAATGTATGGTTTGTTTTAATCATATGTTACGACATCTTAGCTACATTTAATTTCTCCTATTCAATTGGAGAGATGCACCTCTGGGGTCGGGGATCGAGTCCCACCTTGGGGTCTGTGTGCATGGAGTTTGTTCTCCCTGTCCCCGTCCTCGCACAGTCCATAGATAAGCAGATTAGGCTAATTGGCGTTCCCAAATTGCCTCTAGGGTGTAGCCCGCCTCATGCCCTAAGTCTCCTGGGATATAGGCTCCAGGCCACCGCGACCCTGAGAGAAACAGAGCAAGAGAGAGAGAGAGAGAGAGAGAGAGTGGTGAAGGAACCACAACTGGCATATTTATATTTCTCCAATTCGTTCAGTTAAACACAGTTTTTTTTTCCTGAGCTTTTTGCCAGCGCAGGTTATGAAGCAGGTGTTTTAAGCAGCCTGCAGTTAATGTTTCCAGATTTCCTCCAGCCAGTTTAATTAGCTTTCCCTTATGCGGGCTCTGCCTCAGCTGGAAGAATTTGTAGCGGCAATGCGTACAAACATGATAAATGCTCTTTAAAGTTTGAGTAAAGTTTAATTGTTTTGGCACGGACCAGTTTGAGGAATAAGAAATATACCAGTGTGTCCCAGCGTGAGCCAGACCTGGACTGCGAGACTGATTAAGACGGTCTTCCATGTCATTACTCTACTGTCTCCAATTCTCTGCTGCTGTTGGGGCTAAAAAGGATACCGACTTCCCCACTGTCCTCTTTTTTTTTTCTCTTCCAGCTGTTCATTCCTCATTAGGGAGAACCTCTAAACTCCGTAATATGACATCTCTAGTATAAGCAGATGTGGCTTTGGCAGCTGTTGGTATGAAGAGCTGCCACGTGAAGGCCACTTCTGAACAGGATGCTGGAATTACACGGCGGATTGTATCTGTTTAGAGATATTTCTTCAATGAAAGGTGGCTTCTTAGCGTAACTATTGCTACTGGAAATCCGGATCCAGGAGTTGTTCTGGTTTACTAAGGGGTTTAGTGGTTTTTCAGAAGTCAGGAGAATGGGCCATAAAGTAAACATTAGACACAACTGCTTCAATCCATTGGTGTTGGTATTATAAACTCGGTTTGAAATTTGATCCTCAGCATCACTGTATCAGTACTCAGATAGCTTCTTGGTGTCACCTGTATAGCCGCTTCAGTAACAGTGCTTTCAAAGCAGGGTTCGGTCATGACTTTCCCCATTTTTAACTCACTGACTCATTGGATATAACACTTTATTCTGTATACAGCGACTACCCCAGGAGACTTAGGCCACAAGGCGGGGTACACCCTGGACAGGTGCCCATCCATCACAGGGAACACATACACTCACATTCACACACTACGTTTGGGAACGCCAATCAGCATAATCTGCATGTCCTTGGACTGTGGGAGGCAACCGGAGTACCCGGAGGAAACCCACCAAGCACAGGGAGAACATACATACTCCATGCACACAGACCCCAAGGCAGGAATTGACCCTGGAACCTGGAAATCCAGATCCAGGAGTTGTTCTGCTTTTCTGTTTTTCATAAGTCAGGTGTTGTACAGCCAGCTCAAAATATTGGCACCCTTCAGGAGAATTGGCCATCAAGTAAACATTAGACACAACTGCTTCAATTGAAGGCGGGACTTGAACCTGGAAGTGCAAGGCGACAGTGCTAACCACTAAGCCAACGTTTTATTTTATTGACTTTTATTCCAGACTACAGTCCGAGGTTACACTACCCCATCAGGAATTTTTGTTTGTCAAAACATTGTGCTGACGATAATTTGGCCACCTTACGGTAATCAGAATGACTTTGATGGATTGACTTCGGAACATCGTTAACTATACGGCGTTGTGATCATGTTACAAATAAACACAATGTTGCAAATACGATTTCAAAATAATATTAATACCAAATTGCCAGCCTGAGTGGGACTCAAACTCAGTTATTTTAGCAAGAGCACTGTGTGCTTACCACTTGACCACTTGGGAACATGCTGTTGATGCTAATAAATCTGCATACATAAAAACCAGCCCCACAAAAAAAAATACAGAACAGCAGCAAATGACTGAAATATTAAATTGGAAAGCAGCCAAAAGAGTACAAATCCCTGCGAAACATTCAAGATCGGTTCTGTGAATGTGGATGTGAAGGAATTTGGATGCTCGGCAAATACCATATCACAGAAAAAGTCATTTGTTAACATTACAACAACACTGACGCATGAGGTACCCGTGTGTCTGCTCCAATATCCAATCCAAATTCTAAACCCTGTGAGGTACTTAAGGGACCATGGATATGGTTGGATCTATAGATGGATGGATGGATGAATGGATGGATGAATGTTCAGAATTAATGCTCCAAATAAAGGTTAAAATTTCAGTCCCATCATCTTCTTTGATTCACTTCTTTCTTTGTACTTTCTAATAATTTTTGTTTAAATCCTGTGTTTCATTTAGTTTTTTTGTTTAGTTCTCCTGTTCGGTTCAGTTTATCATTATGCCCTCAGGTTACGCTTATGCTTATGCTAATCCGGATGCTCAGCAAATGAAGAAAATCCTGAATCCTAGTCTTAGTTCCAGTTTTCAAATTGCGTTTCTTTTGGTTGTGTTTCATGTCTTAGTACAAAGTGAAAGAGTTTGTAAAAATAGTTTAAAAAAAAGTTAAAGCTAAAAAATAATCTGATCAGCTGTAATGTAATCAGTGATATTATTAATTTAGGTTAAAGGCCATGTACACGTCTGCCTGTTTTTCTGTACGGCAGAACTCTATTTAACTTATTAATACAAAGAAATCAAATTTTGTAAGGTTGAGTATCTTACGCCATGTTTCCACTAAGTTGTACTTCTTTTGTCTTCAACCAAATATAATCCCTGTTCGGTAATCAGAGTTTGAATCACAGATGAGAAATTGTGGTTACATTAAGCAAGTAGTTTATTAACAGCTTATTTTAAATCTGGCACATAACTGTTCGTAACATCGCTTTTACTCAACATTTTGATTTCACTTGTGGTGCAGGTTAAACTTGCGGCAGATTTCTAAGTACTGCAGAATTTTCATTAAATTCTGTTTAAACAGCTTTGCGTGATGCTGTGACAAATTCTGTCTGGACAGACATACAGACATACAGACAGAAATCTTTTGACTGGTTTCCGGTTTTCAAATATATGAAACGTAAAGATATAAATAAAAGAGCGAGTATGTACAGACAAACCATTTCTTTTATTTATATAGATTATGTCTAAGAAAAAGCACATCTGCATTTATATCCACTGCACCTAATTAGAGTGATCTAAATCTACTTTTCTTCAATGCAACTTCATTTATACCTACATCTTAATTAGAATCTCTCATTTTAAAGTCTTTAGCTTGAACCCCATTTCTAGAAGTTATAAAAAAAAAAAGATAATTCAGGGTTTAAAGATTGTTGACTGGCAGTGGTTATTTTTTAAAATCGAACGCTTGTCAAGTGTCTTAATCAACAGTTCCAAACACCACCTCCATAACACACTGTTTGGAAGCTCTTTCTGAGAAAAACCCTCTAAATGCAGCTCTTGAGTTTCACCAAGCTTTACTTGAATTACACCTGGAATCATGTTTGTGGCAAGAACAGCATGAACATGCTTCGCTGAAAAAAACAAAACAAAAACAAGAGTGAATACAAGGAAAAGAGCCCAAACCCAACGACTCAGTAATGCTTTGAGGCTGTTTTGTGGCTGGTGGTTTAGAGACCACCTTGCATAGATTAAAGGCATCATGAACTCTGCAGACTTCCAGGAACTGCCTCTAGCAGGAGGTGATGAATTGGCTTTAGATTGAGATTTGAATGAATAAAAACCTATCACCATCCAGAAAGTAGGGTTTTTACAATAGGTGTGTTTGTATGGGCATCACGTAGAGAATCAGAACTGACTGGTCCGATCCAGCCTCGCCTGAATGAGTGTTCAATGGGAATGAGAGGTGTGATGTAAAACTTTAATAATCTGTTCTGTAGGTGTAGGTGTTCCCACGTAAACACTTGATCTGATCGTTTCTCTCTTGTTGGAATAAATCAATTTTTTCTGCATATTTTCCCCATGTAGGTGACTTGACGAGTTTGTAGGAGGTAAGTTTAGCTTCAATTCATAACTGGTAAACTCTGTGAGAACAACTCTATCGGATCAGGGTTCATTTAAATAGTTAAGTTGGACTGTCTAATTGGAATGTTTTCAACCGGATTGAAGAAATGTTACTTAATCTTCTATACCGCTTACAGACAGAAGAGAGAACTAAACCAGAGAACCCAGAGGAAACCCACCAAGCACAGGGAGAACATGCAAACTCTATCCACACAGACCCCAAGGTGGGAACCGAACCCAGACCCTGGAGTTGACTACATCACAGTGCTGCCTGACAAAATATCGTCCATGAAAATGTAGCTAATATGTTTGTCTTAGCCTTGGATTGGAACGCTACTAACCCCGGACCTGTGTCCTAAATTCTACACATGGACAATTCTGAGATTATTAAAGGGGGGTAGAATGTTCTGCATGTAGGAGAGTCCAAGATCCTCTATAAGAAAGTTGGTGCTGGTATCATCTCAATCAACTTTTGAAAAGAAGCTAATTTTAAGAATGGGGGTGTTAGTCATTACATGCACTTGCCATGCCATTTTTAGTTTGAATTAGCAGAGAAAAGATGAAATATATGAAAGAAATGTGTGTGTGCTATGCCTGTAGAAGAATGCATGTCTCCTATACATCCATAAGTTTATATACTGTAAAAAGTGTGTGTCCTATACATATGAGTTTACTTAAGAAAACTGTAACGGTATCAGCAGGAACAAACCCAAATCAGGACACCAGGTACGATTGTAATTTTTATTTTTTTTAATGATGATAAAATTGGTGCAAGCAAGTGAGGAATGAGTAGCTGAGGTTTTTTCAGCCAGATGTTTCTTGGATAAGTGGTATGAGAGTGAAGGCCCAGACAAGGTGAACAGGAGTCTGTAGTGATCTGCTAGTGTGGCTGAATACAGGTGGAGCAGAAAGCAGGAGCATATAGATACTGTAGATGAGCATCCACAGACAGACAGAAACAGACTCCAAATCCACAGAGCAAACACTAGTCAGAGATCAGGTAAACAGCTTTATCAAAGGCTGAGACAGAATCCAATTCCAATAAACAGGCCTAAACGTCAGATATCTGCTTGACATACAGTATATTACAGGGCAGACAATGCAGCGGCAGAGTCCAAATGTAACTTTAAAGGAATTTTGCTGAGAGGAACGTGTAGACGGGTTTATAGAGTTAGTAGCTAGGAGCAGGCTGAGAGCAGGTCCAAAACAGGCAGAGGCAGATTCATAGACAGATTTGGGAACAGAATGAAGGCTGGAGAGCTTAAACGTGATATGAAGAGAGTAGAGAGTAGAGAGTAAACTGTGGCTGTGGAATTTGTGGAGCTTAGAGCTGATTAGAATGGCAGCAGACGGAAACAACATACGATATGTATGAGTTTATGTAAGGATACTGTGCATTCTGTACATACATTTGTGTGTCCTGACTCCTGTGCATGCATTTATTTAAAAAGTTCAATTCACTCACTCTGTCACTCATTCTCTAAGCCACTTATCCTGTACAGGTTAGTAAGGCGCGGTACACCGTGGACGAGGTCCCGGTCCATCGCAGGGTACACAAGCACACAGACTCTCACTATCACAGGTCATTTGGAAACGCCTGTTTTATTTTAACTATTTTAACTGTATATATTAGGGATGAGAATCACCAGGGACGACCTGATATTAACATATTGTCTCAATACCCAGGTGCCGATTAGATTTGGATTGTAATTCTGTAAGTGTCATAATTATAATTCAATATTATTATTATTATTATTATTATTGTTTTGTTACAAAATTGAGCAAACTATTCACTCCTGCCACATGGGACGCTGTGTTTCCTGCCAATATGTGAATAGTATAGAGTGCACCGCCTGTAGGATTATAGAGGAACTGCAACATTTTATCATCTCAAATGCAAACTTTTACAGTATATAAATTAAAAATGTATTTAAAAAAAACTCTTTTGGAGTCAGTGTGATGATACATGAATTGCAACACAAAAGAATCGCGATACATTACAGAATAAATAAAAAAATTCCCATCTTTATAATGTATAGACACTTTAGAAAAAGAAAAATAGTATGATGTAGATCATATTCATATAATATTCATAATATTATCATATATATATCAATATATAATAAATAGCAATAAACTAATTATTTAATAATTTACTAATTTAAATTATAATTAGTTTATTTAATTATTTATTTATTTAACTATTTAATTTAAACAATTTATACAAGTTTCCTGAAGTGTGTATACATTTTTGACTGGATATATACAGTGGAACCTCGGATTACAAGCATAATTTGTTCCGGAAGCGGGCTCGTATTCCAAAACACTCGTAAATCAAATCAAAGAATTCCCATAAGAAATAATGGAAACTCAAATTATTCGTTCCACAGCCCCCCCCCCAAAAAAAAAAAGTAAAAATAAATCCTGACAGATAAGTGTTTACGTTTATGTGCGCAGGCGCTGTGTGTGTGTGTGTGTGTGTGAAGCTAAAGTAAGGAGCCCCTCCCCCTCTCCACCTTCTCGTCTTACACAGTTACCCTTCCTCCAATCTTTTCACACACACACACACGCACACAACGGAAACACTGTTTTATAAGAAAAATAAACAAGAAATCTCTCTAATGACACTCAATTGAGTGACACACTAACAGAATTACTGCTGTAAAGTAAAAATAAAACAAATTAACCTGCACGTTACTCTTGAAAAGAATCGTGACAGAGCAGAGTTTCTGTGTAGAGCAGAGAGAAAGAGCAGGCTGATACAGAGAGAGAAAATGGATCTTTAACCTCTCTAATGAGACTTGCTTTTGCTTTACTCACGCGCTGTACACACACGCATAAAGACACAAAATAAAATATGTTTCTCACACATACACACACACACGCGCACACACACACACACACACACACGTGGTCACAGTGACACAACACAACACAGTAAACAGAACACGCGTGCACGGATGTTGATTATACCAGTGAGAGACGAGCACTAAGACCCAGCAGGGGAGACGATTACACACAATTCCGCATAGCAAGAGAGAGAAAAACCGTTGGCTCAGTTGTGATCACGTGACGCTCGGCGTCAAAACAAGAATCGCATGCGTGATACATGATACTTGGTGCTCGTAAACCAAGACAATGCTCGTTTTTAAAGTCAAAATTTATTAAAAACCGTTGCTCGTCTTGCGGAACACTCATAAACCGCGTTACTCGTAATCCGAGGTTCCACTGTATAGCGCTTTTAACTATGGTCATTGTCGCAAAGAAGCTCTACAGTTACAAAAAATTTATGGAATTGAGTTTGATAAAAGCATGGAAATATGTAGAAATCATTATGAGCAGTAGGAAGAAATCTTGAGAGGAACCAGACTCAACAAGGGAGCCCATCCTCATTTGGGTGGTAACGGATAGCAGGGATTTGATCTGCAGTCGTACTGTGTGTTAGGAGGCTGGAAGGTTAATATAACAGGTGATCTGCTGAAGCTAATATGGAGGAATTTCAGCAGGACTAAATGAGACAGCCGCTAGTGCTTGGGTAGATAGCATCAAGGTAGAAAAGACTTCTCCAGAGACATGATCAGACTGCCTGCTTCACTTCTGAATTGAAAGTACAGGAATACTTTTAATGACTCAAACATGTGCAAATGGCCTGGAGTGAGGACTACGGGGATGTAATAACTTCCAGACGAGTTCCTGTAATGTGCAAGTGGTGATCGTTACTGATTGTGTGTACGGTTCCCACTCATTGAATCTTCATGGATAAACAGCCTTCTTTACTGCTCAGAGTCTCATCATCGTACTCTTCTTGGAGTCTTCTGTAAACATGAATCGTTTTTATTTGTTAACTCAAGAAAGTTCATCATAAGTCCCGGTTTGACTTGAGCGCCACTTGTGTTTATACCCTTCTAGTACACAATCCCAACACATTAGCATGTGATGTACTTGGGCTTCATTAATGTACTTCAAACAAACAAAACATTAATTAAAAATACTAAAACAATGATGTTGAAAATACTGCTTTCATCTCTGGCTTTCTTCGAAAATGAAGCTGCTAAAAATACAATGTCCATTATTGCATGCCACCTGGACTGCAAGTGCGCCCTCTTGTGGTGTTCAGGTTAATAGACATGTGAGCTGAAAAGGATTATTATTATATTCCTATTATTATTATTATTATTATTATAAGTTTTTTAATCAGTTAAAATTTTAAAAGCAATAAATTGAAAAATCAATAATTCCTAGTGTACTTATCATCTTTATTCTTTCTTTGTAAAGTTTTTCATTTATATTTTAATTTTTAATTTAAGTTCCTATTCTTGAGAATACAACCAAATTTATTAACAAAAAAAGATCTAGAGTCTTAAAACATAATGATTGTTTGTTTGTTCGTTTTTGTTTGTTTGATTTTTTTTTCCTCAGCTGGAGCGCAGTTACCAAAGATTCACAGCTTTCTATGCCAGCAGACACAGCGGGCGCAAACTGACGTGGCTCTACCATTTATCCAAGGGCGAGCTAGTCACCAACTGCTTCAAAAACAGATACACACTACAGGTTAGTCAGTGCTGTGTGTCTTTTGGTATCGTCAAAGCTTTTATATCATGTGGAAGCGGTGTGTTTGTATGCCTTTGAGTTATGGCATTAGTGTTCAACATATCATACTCTTACAATGTTTTTATTTTTTTTTAAATTATAATTTATTTATTTATTTTATTATGTAATTCTGAAATGCAATCACTGCCCAGTCACCCAAACAATGCTCGGGTGACGATGTAATCAGACGACGGAAGAGGGGCCTAAGAGGCATGAATACACTGCCTGGCCAAACTCAATCACTGTTTGGATTTAATTAATCTGGATGATTTTTTTTAACCCTAACTAATACAGTGAATAGCTTCTCGTGCTTAAACCTTGTGTTCTGTCATGGAAAAGATGTTACTCTGTTTCAGAAGGGGTAAATTATTGGCCTGCATCAAGCAAAGAAAACAACTAAGGAGATTGCTGAAATTGCTAGGATTAAGAGTAAACCGCTGTGACCTTGTTTAGTTAGGTTAATTTGAGAAAAATGCTTCAATTTGCTACGGAGCATAAAGATTGGACTCGGGAGCAATAGAATAAAGGGTAATTTGGTCTATTCCAGAGGGATGGGTAAGAAGGGAAGCACATGAAGCGATATACCCAGCATGCCCACTATACAAGCCTGTGGAGGCAGTGATCAGATCTTGGGGTTGCTTCAGGTCGTCAGCTGACTTCATTTTACTGCCACATACTGTTGCTGAGTGTAGAGTCCTGACCAACTGGAGTTTTTTTTTTTTTGATGGCACAAACATATTCCAGAACTTAACCTGACCACCATCGATAGCTTTTGGGCTGGAGAAGACTTCCCGGAGCACTTTGTCTTTCCGGACATCAATACAAGAACTCAGCCAAAAATGAATGCAATACTGGATGCAAACAATTTTTATGATGTTTGTTGAAACAATGCCACGGTGAATGCTTGGTGTAATCAAAGCTAAAGGCGAAAGTATTTTCAGAGTCTTTTCCTATTATAAGTGTAATCTTAGATACATTTGGCTATATCCAAGATATTCACACTTTAAAAAAAAAAATAAAAATAACAATAAAAAAACTTACTTTGACACATTGATTCTAAATCCAGTTCTAAAACTACAGGACTCTTTTTATTTGCTCACACTGTCTATTCATATAATATACAAACATTTCAATCTTCTTTCTTTTTAGGCATCCACTTTCCAGATGGCCATCCTGCTGCAGTTTAACACCGAGAACAGCTACACTGTCCAACAGCTGGCCGACAGCACACAGATTAAATTAGTGAGTTGCAGAACAACGGTCACTGTACCTGATGAGGAGTTTTGTTATATTTATAATTTTGTTATATATGTTTATCATGTCTGCATAATTATGTACAAAATCATTCAGTATTTCCATATATAGTGGAACCTTGGATTACGAGCATAATTTGTTCCGAAAGCTGGCTCGTATTCCAAAACACTCATAAATCATAGCAGATTTTCCCATCAGAAATAATGGAAACTCAAATTACTCATTCCACAGCCCAAAAAAAATATATATATAAAAATAGTTCATACAAAATATAAAGTAAAAATAAAACAAATTAACCTGCACTTTACCTTTAAAAAAAGTAAAAATAATTCCTGACAGATAAGTGTTTCCCTTTATGTATGTGTGTGTGTGTGTGTGAGAATCTAAATAAAAGGAGGAAATAGCCGCCCCCGTCTCCCCCTTCTCGTCTTACACACTAAACCTTTCAACTCTCTTATTTGAATTTCAAACAAACCCACACACACGCACAAAGGGAAAGACTGTTTTGTCGGAAAAATTAGCAAGGAACATCGCTAATGACACTCGTGTGAGCGCATAGTAACGGAGTCACTTCTGTTAAGTAAAACATACAAACAAATTAACCCGCACTTTACCTTTGATAAGAATCGCGGCAGAGCAGAGTTTCTGTGCAGAGCAGAGCAGAGCAGAGCAGAGTGTGTGTGTGTGTGTGTGTGTGTGTGTGTGTGTGAGAGAGAGAGAGAAGCCGAGAGGGGGTGGGGGGTTGTAAAGGTGAGAGTGTGTGTGTGAAGGGGCACGGTGTCAAATTACGTGCGCGTACACATAACAATAGGCTGACACACACACACAGAGAGAAAATGGATCTTTAACCTCTCTAATGAGATTTTCTTTTGCTTTACACGCTGTGGGAGATTTTTATCTTCCACTTGTTAATGTTACCTTAATTAAAAGTATTAAACAAACACTGTATCTCTAGTCAAAAAGGATCAAAGAACGACTCAGGACTCTGGATGAAGATCTGGATGAAGTAAGCAGGATTTATTGCAGCAATAAAACCCAAGTGAGCTGCACTTGTAATGCTTAGGTCGTAAATCCAAGCATGATCAAGAGCAGACTGCCTGACGGTTACATGCACGCTCATTTTATACAGTTTTCAAGGGAAGGGATGCACACCTTATCTCCTCCCTTAGTTCTTTTTTTTTTTCCCTCCATACCAAATTATTCACCCATTTATAGACAAGCTTTTCCCAAGGAATTCCCAAGGAATTTGTGTTATGTCTACGTTTTTCTGTCATATTATGTTTCGTCATATACCTCGTCATCTGACTCACTACGTCATCTGTACCTCGTGATTATATTTATTCCCTTTAGAATTCATTTTTCTTGCAAATTACTTTCCATTATCTTTACACTTCTTTTCCTTAGTTTATAAAAAAAAATAACAGGCGGTGCATATTTTTACTATACATTCCTAGCATCTCTTTGTTTGGTATTATGTACAGTGGGTACGGAAAGACCCCCTTAAATTTTTCACTCTCCCTTTCAGACCCCCTTAAATTTTTCACTCTTTGTTATATTGCAACCATTTGCTAAAATCATTTAAGATAATTTTTTCCTCATTAATGGACACGCAGCACCCCATATTGACAGGAAAAACACAGAATTGTTGACATCTTTGTAGATTTCTTAAAAAAAGAAAAACTGAAATATCACATGGGCCTAAGTATTCAAACCCTTTGCTGTGACACTCATATATTTAACTGAGGTGCTGTCCATTTCTGCTGATCATCCTCGAGATGGTTCTACACCTTCTTTTGAGTCCAGCTGTGTTTGATTATACTGATTGGACTTGATTAGGAAAGCCACACACCTGTCTATATAAGACCTTAC
>JAQMYL010000020.1:13683355-13712493 GCA_030014365.1 Clarias pachynema
GATGTCACCTTTAACACTAAAAGGACTACCATGTCATTTTTGGGTATTGTTCGAAAATTTTGGGTTTGACTTTTTTTATAGTTCTCTATCTGAAATTGGACTGTCTTTTTTCCGGACCTCGGACTGAATAGAAATTTGGTAAGTGGACCTTTCAAATTTATATTTGAGTACCCCTGCTCTAGTCTCTAGCAGCCGGGGGTCTGGAGAGAGCTGATTGGCTGAGATCTCGCAAAGGGGAGGGATGGGAGGCACACAAGTGGTAGAAACCGATACCTCCGAATGTGTTATGCCTTTCTCAACAGTGCGGTTATGGTTGTTGGCTGGTGTCACGTGATAGTCTTCAACCCTCCCCGACTGGTAGGCGTGGCCTTAATGTGGGAGTGCCATAATAGCGAGTGGGATTGGGTAGCTCAGTGGTTAAGGCGGTTCGGAAGGTCCCAGGTTGAAATCCCATGACCACCAAGTTGTCCCTGTTAGGCACTTGAGCAAGGCCCTTAACCCTCAACTGCTCAGATGTATAATGAGATAAAAATGTAAGTCACTCTGGATAAGGGTGTCTGCCAAATGCCTAAAATGTAAATGTAAAATTGGGGGGAAAAATCACCCCCCCACCCCACCTTCAAAATCTCAACAACTCAAAATGTATAGGAAACACTACACAAGGAATTTGAAAAATTCAGCCTGGATAAAAAAAAATGTTTAAGGGGAAACAAGGAACTAGTGAACGTACATACATATAGTTTCCAAATGGCCTGGGAGCCTGTTTCAAGGAGTTCAAGGGGACATCCTCGATGGGCCAACCCATTAAAGGGCACAAGCGCACACACACACACAAGCATTAAATTAGCCTACAACACCACTCTGCTCCCGCAGGTGGACATAATAAGAGAAAACAAGTCAGTAGTGATGACAAGATTAAAAAAATAGAAGTACATGGTGCTTGTTGCTGTCAAAGGGAATCAATATGGCACGAATAAAAGGTCGCTGTCACAGTATGCACCTCCACCAGCAACCCCCAGTTCTCACTGAGGTTGCCGTAGCAACGTAACAGATACGGTGACGTGACCTTTAGTCACGTCATGCTGATGCATTTTTTGTTGTTATGCATTTGGCTCGTATGAAAAATAATGACCAGTAATTACATTAGTCAGTAAAACGGTGCAGATCTACTAAACTGTATATTTATTAAAATACGTATTAAGTAATAAAATAAGTGTTAATTTTATTGATAGTGTACACGGAAAAATAAGGCGTTTATTTCAGTTTTTATTAGTTAGGACAGTCTGAACTCAAAAACATTATTTCCACTTTATGTCTAATTGTAACATAAAGATTATATAGATTGGTGTTTCATTTTAGACTGTTTAATAAATTAAATAAAAAATATATTTTTCTTTTTTAACTCAGACTTTCTGAGTACTTCATTACAAAATTCTAATCACAGGCATGACACCGATCAGAGCATAGCTGTAGAGTAGCCCAGAATAATTGAATTGTATAACTTTTGTGCTAAACTACGTGGCTTGCTAATGTTAATGTTAGATAAACGTAAAGTATTGTGCAAAAGCCTTGTGTCCCTCTTCCCATTTCTTCAAATGAAATGAAATAATGTAGATTAAATTAAAGAAATGGGAACGCTTGTTTTACTGCGGAAAGCTGCAAAGTGTTACTATTTAAAAATTGGTTGTTTATGAAACAACCTCAGCAGCAACCTCATTTCCCCTCTCGTCTGTTTCAGCAGACCACTCAGCATTCAGCATCACCAGTATACTAATTAGTATACTGTATATAATCCGTATTTACCTGCTCATCCGTCATCATCTGCACCTGTTTCTCGCTGGTTCATGCCTCGAGTTAGATGCTTTTATGATTGAATGATTCATAGACACTGTGTGGCTTAACAAACAAAAACTGAAAATGACAGTCAAAAAAGTTCTATTTCTTTCGACTACATTAAAAACACAGGAAAGTCTGGCTTTTTAGAAACAAAATATGAAGATGTGCGATGGGAAAGACTTTTGCACAGTACTGTAAGTGAAAAACAAATATAGTCGTTGTGGTACATTTTGCTGTTTGGTTACTGTTAAGCAAGTCAGTAAGAATATGATTTGTCAAAGAAACCCACTGATTCTCAAATACAGCTCTGATAAATGCAGGGGCTTTGCTTTATAGAACACATGCTATGATGCTGATGTTCTACAGAATTCTGACTTTGTTCTATATAACACTAAGGAATTTTTGAGAATGTTCTGTGAACCTTTTAGAATGTTTCCTTTTAACTCTTAATATGAAAGCGACACAGATGCCAGAAGAGTTACACACATGGTGTGTCAACTGGGGAGGCTTCAGACAACAAATTGTGCGTTCTGTTATTTTGAATATGTTAGGTAGAAACAAAGTTATTATTACTTTTTAAACAGGTACATTAGTGCTACAGGAATATGAGAATGATGTTGCAAAAATGTTGAATTATATATACAGTGGAACCTCGGATTACGAGCATTATTCGTTCCGGAAGCGGGCTCGTATTTTAAAACACTCATAAACCAAATCGAATTTTCCCATAAGACGTAATGGAAACTGAAATTATTCATTCTACAGCCCAAAAAAATTAATACATAAAAATAATTAACCCGAAATATTAAGTAAGAATAAAACAAATTAACCTGCACTTTACCTTTTAAAAAAAGTAAAAATAAATCCCGACAGATAAGTGTTTTCATTTGTGCGCATAGGCACTGTGTACGTTTGTATTTGTGTGTGTGAGTGTGTGTGTGTGTGTGTGTGTGTGTGTGAAACTAAAGTAAGGAGCCCCTTCCCTCTCCCCCTTCTTGTCTTACACAGTTACCCTTCCTCCACCCTTTTCACACACGCGCACACACAACGGAAACCGTTTTATCGGAAAAATGAACAAGAAATCTCTTTAATGAAACTCGATTGAGCGACACACTAACGGAATCACTGCTGTAAAGTAAAAATAAAACAAATTAACCTGCACTTTACCTTTGAAAAGAATCGTGACAGTGCAGTGTTTCTGTGTAGAGCAGAGAGCAAGAGTGTATGTGTGTCTGTGTGTGTCTGTGAAGGAGAAAGTAGGAGGGGTCTGTGTGTGTGTGTGTGTGTGTGTGTGGCACGGTGTCCAATGACGTGCGCGCGCACACAGACACAATGAGCAGGCTGATACAGAGAGAGAAAATGGATCTTTAACCTCTCTAATGAGACTTGCTTTTGCTTTACACGCGCACTCTACACACACACATACAGACACAAAATAAAATATGTTTTACGCACATACACGTGGCCACAGTGTTATAGTAAACAGTGCACGGATGTTGATTATACCAGTGAGAGACGCGCACTAAGACCCAGCAGAGGAGACGATTACCCACAATTCCGCAGCACAAAAGAGAGAAAAACCGTTGGTTCAGTTGTGATCACGTGACGCTCGGCGTCAAAACAAGAAGCGCATGCGTGATACATGATGAAATTATTTGTGTGGTGTATTGATAAAATTATTTATTTTTTTTAAATTACATTTTCATCTTCAAATTTTATCTCCTAGGTCGTAAGGAAAAATGTCAATGTATTTTCCACAATCCTGACCCCTATATATGTATTAAAATACTTATATAGTAATGCAAAAAAAAAGGCTATTTTTACGGGCTACACAGTTCTTTAGAATTCTCTTTTTTTTTGTACTATGATGAATTATCCACAGGCGCTCTTCTTGTCCTTGCCAGTCATTTATAAATCATTGTTGAGTTCTTGATGGATTATAGATCAGATAGATAATTTTTCTTTTGTGTCTTGCAGCCGTGTGTCCAATGGCCAGCAGCTATTCCTTTGTTCAAGTGTCTGCTTTTACACCCTCTGCATTCTTTTCAAGCTGTATTGTTTACATTTTGGTAGAATTTGATCTCATTGAGGATTTTGAAATAACCAAGACAGGGACTGTGGAGACAATGTACTTCATGATCAGTAAAATTCCATCTTCATTCAAAGCTTCAGATTGAGACAGGAGGTTCCTTTGGTGGGCTAGTGGTTAGCATTTGTCAGCAAGTTCTGCACAACTTCTATTGATTTTTCATGATGTTCCATTAATGACTCGGCATCAGCATATCGGTGTGAAGTACATTTACAGACAACGATCAGCATCCACCACCGGCTGTAACATTCATGTATAATAGTGTTGCAGTAATAAAACACTTCCCTGACCGGTGCTTGTCAGTTAATCTTTCCTGAAACGTTGTTAGTCGTGAAGCAGCCTTGTTTACCACAAGATTAACAACCCTTGATTAGTCAGAGGTGAGTTTAATGACTATTAGATCTCCTTCAGACAGAGAAAGAGAGATTGATAGAATGATTGATTTTTTTTATTTTTTATTGCTACGCCGTTCTGAATCCGCTGTTAGTGGATTGAAGGCCGAAGATGATCTGGATCGACCTGTGGGACTCTATGTGTGGGTCTTGATACAGGGTTTTATTAGAAATCCAACAAGGCAGAGAAATCTAGACAGATTCAGAAGAAGAATTGAGGCTCAAGCAATTGGAATGAACTAGAAAAGAACTTAATCAATAAGCAAAACAAACAAGATCAATTGAGGAAATCATATGCACTGCAGGAAGGGCTTTGTCATGTTGTTATATCACTAGCGGTCTCAATGAACTGAATGCACAACTAGTACTTGGAAATCTATTGTTTTCTACCAACAGCATATTCCAAAGTGGTTCGTTTCCCTTAAACAGAGCAGATATACTGTATATATAATATTACAGCCATGCTGATATTCAGTACAACAGCATGACCTCGAGTGTGATATTGCTTTTACACAGCACTTCCACAAACATGGCCATTTATTATCAGCAGGTTGTGATTTGTTTGGTCATCGACGGTTAGTGTAAGTAACATGGGTGAAAGTAGTTATTAAGGTAGTATGTGTTCTTAATGGTTCTCCGTAGGCGAAAGGTGCTGAGAATAAACCATTCAGGTGGAGGACAGTCCTGAGAAAACTTATGATATTTACTTTATATTTCCATTTACTCCACTTTCTAATATAGTATACGACAAAATATACAGTACAGAAATGAAAAGATGAACAAAATTACATTGTTGTTGTTGGTGTACGGGTAAGGGAAGGAATTGTTCCGCCACCTTTTTTAAACTTGGTTTCCATTCACGACCACTCGTTTATGAGCGGAAATAATACTCGACTATGAATATTTTTTCTTAACTCAAGAGACTCATTTCCAACAACAAATGTAAAACACAACTTCCTTTTAACTACTGGGAACACGTGTGTCTGTGTTACCAGATACCCAAATGCGTGTCCATGATGCATGAGTTTCAGTACTGTATATTTTGGCGCGTACCATATAAACTACCTTCTGCCAAATAACGTTAAATTAAATCTAGTGCGCTATGTACTGTAGAGTGTACAATCCCTTGTTCCACACGCCAAGTAGTGCCCTTGATTCAGGATTCAGCCTCATGTTAGAACAACATGAGACGATTCAGAATGACATTCAAGCAAATACTACAATACGTTGTTAAAAATAAAGTATTGTTTAAGATGACAACATTATTAATAGTGTTTTCTTGCTGGAAGTGCTTTCGTGACTGGTTTTGAATGTGGGTTTTGGCAAGCAGCTACTCTCCCCTCTTTCCAGTACTGCAGACTGTACCGACCTACTTCCGCCCATGCCGGCAACTGGCACTTGGTGTAATTAAGGATTATTAGAAGATCTGCAAAGGTGAAATGTTACATATAGTTAAACGTCCCAGTGCTGTTATCGTCTATTATCACCACTTGTGGATTATGCCTCTTGTCCAATTCCGATTACTGGGTCAGAACTAAATGTTGTACAATAAAGAATACTCATCTATAATAAGAACTTATGATACTTCTTATCAGTTTACAGTTACATTTGATATTGTGGAATATACACAAGCAAAGATAATATAATTCCTGTTACTACTTATGTTAATGTTTCAGATTAATGTTTAAGTGGACACTCCATTAAATGGATTTCCATGAGGAGCCGTTAACATTTACAGAAGGATGTCTCCAGTATCAGGGATTTGTACCAAGCAAACTGTTTTTATAAGAATTTTTTTTTTTTTAAATGCAGAGTATTGAGAGGGAATGTCTATAACTGATTGTAGCCACTGTAATGAGGTTGATCGCAGGAACTAACTAGTTTCATGGCATTAAATAAAATGACAAAAATTGTACTGTAAAAGGTAAATAAAAGCTTTGAAATTTTATATAAAGAACCAGCGGGAAGAAAACACTTTTACCACCACGACCAGTCTGGAAATGATACTTCTTAAGAGCAAGACATGCTGTGTCTCCAATCTCAAGCAGTCTCAGGGAAAATTGCTGCATCATGGTGGTCTATGTCTACTTATCACACACACACACACACACACCTCTAGCAGACGAAATTAATGCCACGTCCCAGTCTGTTTCACTCTGGTAGCATTCATGTCATCCATGGCCATTTGAGCCGACAGCGGCGCTGCTCTCAGACACCCAAATCAATGATGTACGCTCCCCATGGGCTCTCAGACATCGCCTGAAAGCGGACCTGCCGGTCGCTAATAGCTGCTTGTGTGTGCTTCAGTGTGGACTCGAATGCCCTACTTATGACAGTGTGGCAGCTCACGTGAGAAGAAGCGCTTGCTGATCTCCTCCAAGAGCCCACGCTGCGAGAGACACGCAGCAAGGGGCTGACAGATGCTGAGGGATATGAGCAGCTGCTTTCAAAACCGAAGAATGCAATTTACATTCCACACACACTTGCAGTGTGTTGTGTTGTGTTATGTTGTGACTTACAGATTTGGATGAGCATTGCTAAAAGATTATACTGATCTTGCAATAAAGTATATCACAAACACACAATATATCACCACTATCTTCAGCTTACTTTTAACCTTGAGTAAAAATAACACCAATCAATGACCCCAGCATGGGCCTTTTCCAAACGGTTCGGATGTTGCTTTAAAGCATTATTACATTTACAAATATAAAGTTATATAAAATGCTTTATTTTGTGTGATGGTACCAATTTTTTCTGGGCATTAGATCTCGTTTTTGATCATTTTATTCAATAAAGCAGTTGAGGAGGCATACTATGTAGTTAAAGACACAGCATAGCATACCTCAACCGAATGGTAGAGATGGCCCAAACAGATGAATTTCAACACATTTTTCGATAAGATATAAAATATCGGGACTTAAAACATGCTCTACCAGAATGTTAACAGTTATGTAACTGGACACAATAATTATCATTTCAGCGGCTTTGCACTTTGCATCTAAGGCTGAATGATTACCCAGATTTTATTTTTACTCATTGGAATTTCATTAACAGTTAGTTTCCTTCAGCATACTGTAGGAGGATTTTTAGGAGTGGATCCACTATCATTCTGATAGTAATAGTTAATTCACACGGCCTTGTATGGTGGATGCTTTACATCATGGACGCCTTATAATTTATTTACTTAATAATCAGCTCTTATATAGTTGTTGATGCATTTTCTGTACAGAGGTGTTTAGTTAACATTTATGCAAGTAGTTTCCAATGTCAGCCCCTTACATTTCCTGAATTATTGGTAATGCATTTCTTTTACAGTGTTAACTTTATAAAAGTAGCTTTTTCAGGGTTTACTGAACTTTCCTGCATTATTGATGAAGCCAATGCTTATAATAAAACAGCTTATAATATTAAAGGATTCCAACCAATGTAGCATTTCTGGAAAAAGCACATATTGCACTGTACCGCTCGTTGTATTGTATAATTGACCTAAAATGATGGTTAAACTAAACCCTTAGTGCTTCATTGGTCAAAAATCTAGTTTAACAAGGAGCGAAGACCATTAAAATAAACAGCATCCTAAACATGGGTGCATCTCAGACAAGTCCTGAACGTGGCACAAACGAGGGTTTTATCTCATCCGTAATTGTAGACACTGTGAGATCTTCTAGTTTCATCTTTCAGTGATGTAATGTTTTGAGGATTGGAAGATGGCATTTCTTGATGAGGTCATGTTGTGTGTTAGTTATCTGAAGGATGAACAGTTATCTGAAGCGTGACTCTCGGTCCAGAGAGAGAAACCTCAGTCATGTTTCCATCATCCTTGGACTCCGTAAAGTATTAATAATGTGACTGTAATAATAATAATAATAATAATAATATCCCTGCACGGTGAGAGAGGAAAATTAGCACAACATATTGCAAATATTTAAAAGTAAACTTCTAACGAGGTAAGACGGCGTCTCATTAATATTTATGGGGGATACAAGCAGCGGTGCACAGGAGCCAAAGCTTTACTTATTACATAGACATGATTAATGTTCAGTGACTATTCTGTCTCGAACCTGTCTGTCTCAAACCTGTCTGCTTCTTTCTGTCTGTCTGACTGTCTCTTTATCTCTTTCTTATCATCCTCATTAATTTCCCTATCTATCTGTTTTTCGTTGTTTGTTTGTAGACTGTAAATCAAGATTGTCTGTCTTCATCTGTTCTTTCTTAGTCTCTCACTTTTTTAGGCTCTGGTTGTCTCTCTGTCTTTGCAGCTCAGTCTGCCTCAATCTGTCTGTCTGTCTTCTACTGCCATGTCTTCGTTTCTCTGAGTCTGTTGGTCAGTCTGTCTGTCTGCCTGTCTGTCTCGTTCCATCTCTCCCTCTTACTCTCTATATCTTATTATTCTCCTGACTCTTTTTCTGTATTAGTCTCTTTATGTCTCTGCATCCATCTCTCTCAGTCTAGATCTGTCTTTCTCTCACTGTCTATGTCACTCTTTTTGCATATTTCTGTATTTATTTTAGTCTTGCTCTCAGTCTCTATTTGTTTTTCTCTCTTTGTCAGCTTCCTCTCTGTGTCTGTCTCTCTGTTTGTCTTTCTCTCCGGATCTGTCTCACTGTTTGTTTTTCTCTCCGGATCTGTCTCTCTGTTTGTCTTTCTCTCCGGATCTGTCCTTCTGTTTGTCTTTCTCTCTGTATCAGTCTCTCTGTTTGTCTTTTTCTGTGCATCAGTCTCTCTCTGTCATAATATTTGTGTGTATTTTTCTGTATCTCACTGTCTCTGTCTTTTTGTCTCTATTTCTCAATCTTTGTGTATCTTTCCCCCTGTTCTAGTCCCACTGTCAATCTCTGTCTAGTTTTTCTCTGTATCTCAGTCACTCTCTGTACTGTATGTATATCTTTCCCTTAGTCTCTGTCTGTTTTTCTTAGTTAATGTCTGTCTTTTTGTCTTTTAGTCTCTATCTGTCTTTCTCTATCAGTCTGTCTGTTTTCCTCTCTCTCTGTCTCTCTCTCCGTCTCTTTCTGTCTTTCTGTATCTCGGTCTCTGTTTGTCTTTCGGTCTCTCTCGGTTTCTTTCTGTCTGTCTGTCTGTCTTTCTGTCTCCCTGGGTCTCTGTCTATCTTTCTGTCTCTCTTTTTCCATATGTCTTTCTGTCTCTGTCTGTCTTACTCTCTCTCTCTCTGTCTCTGCCTGGCCTTCTCTCTGAGTTGCTATATGTCTGTCTTTCCTTTCTCCCTCTTTCTATCTCTCTCGGGCTCTGCCTATCTTTATCTCTGTATCTGTCTCTGCCTGTCTTTCTGTCTCTTTTCCTGTACGTCTTTCTGGCTTTCTCTATCTCTGTCTATTTTTCTCGCTGTATCTCAGGCTCTGTCTGTCTCTGTGTATATCAGTCACACTCTCTGTCTGTTCGTCTCTCTGTATCTCAGTCTCTGTCGTTCTGCCTCTCCGTCTCTGATGCTGTGTACATGTAGATGTTATGAAACTAAGTGCATCGGTGGGAGTTGGAGCTTCAGTAAGTGGATCAGATGATCACTTAAAATGTTCTCACCTTTAGCCATGTGACCTCGATGATCCTGCACTAATCATCCAATTCTTCATTCTGTGGCACCAGAATATCCCCTGAAGTGCTGTGATTATTACTATTTTCTTTTCACTGTGAAGGTTGGTTGTCTGCTCAACAGCCTTTTCATCAAACATAAAACCGCCTGCTTTCTGTTGTCATGAAATATGTTTTGCCCCTCTGCTTTGCACTGCATGCGATTCAAGCCTCAGATGATGGATTTTTCAACAGAACCCGAACTGCGATTGCCTCACAGCTGATCCGAGCTGGATTACGGCCAGTGTATTTCACTTCAGGCACCACTTTCATTACGATAAAACTTTACGCTCAGTCTAACTGTTGTAACTGCTCAGATGTTGGACAGAGGACAGTGTAACTCTCACTACTCCTGTCTTATGGTTTAATATATGAGCTCTTGGCCCATTCTGAGCAGCGTCTCTGAGTGCTACTGGCTCTTCCTGGAATGGAGGGCTGATGGCTCCCCTGCGGCTATAAATGCTCCATACGCTTCCCTCTTTCTCTCTCCCTTTTTTCGCACAGCCTCGAAGCACCCGAAGCAATAAACCCTCCCGGTCGATATTTAATGCTTTGTTCAGAGATTGCAAAACAAGGAAGTGCATGTCGGAATATTTAAACGCTTGTACATATTGATGGATTGCTCGTTGCCGAGCTTATTTCATAACTCAGCAAGGCAGCTTTTGTGTACAAGACAAATGATGAATATTAGGAATACAATATTATTCCGTAGCAAGCAAAAAGGAAAATTAAAATCATTTGCAAAAGATTTTTTCAATGGAAGTGTATGTCTTTTTTTTTTCTAAAAATGTCAGAATGTCTATAAAGGGTTACAGTCACACGTGTCATTTTGATATTTAATCTAATAACCATAGGTCATACGCTGTATCCAAAACAGAAAACAGGAAATTGATGACTTTTACAAGTCAGTGTCTCAGAAACTTGAGATATACAAAGGTTCATGTGATGGAAACATTCCTTAGAGATTTTGGTCCACATTGACATGACAGCATCACGTACTGGCTGCAGATTTGTCAGCTGGACATCCGTGATGCGAATCTCTTCTTCCACTACATCCCAAAGGTGCTCTATTGGATTGAGATCTGGTGACTGCGGAGGCCATTTGAGGACAGTGAACTCATTGTCATGTTCAAGAAACGAATGATTTTAGCTTGCATTATCCTGTGGTCATAAAGGGATGGACACGTTCAGCAACGATACTCAGGCGGGCTGTGGCATTTAAACGTGGGCCCAAATGGGCCCAACATGTGGCAAGAAAATTTCTCTACACCATTACAACACGACCACCATCCTGAACCGTTGATAAAAGGCAAGATGGATCCATGATTTCATGTTGTTTACGCCAAATCGTGACCCTACCATCTGAATGCTGCAGCAGGTGGTGCAGTACACAGTATACCACTGAATTTGCCAATGAATTGTTTAGTCTCAATCCTTTAAGTTCTTATCACATTGTGTGTGTAAGTGCTCTCACTATCACTATTAAAGATAGCTCTGATTTCTACTCTTGATCTTTTATGATGCAACTTCACCAAGTGTTTAAGCGATCTCTCTTCAAGCGCATTTCAGCAATCTCCTTAGTTGTTTCCTTCAGTTTACATAATTATTTTATTTTATTTAATTTATATAGCACTTTTAACAATGATCATTGTCACAAAGCAGCTTTACAAAATAAAACATTTATACATTTGGCTACCAATGCTCCCTAGTTGGACTACAGAGGATCCTGGATGGATAGAAACAGTGTCAAGTTAGAATAAGAAAATTACCTAAAAACCATGATTTATGTTATTACCACAACCATTACCAGAGCGTCTGTTACAGATAATTAATCAACATGTAAAAAAAGTTAATATTTCTAGTTAATGTTGCAAGTATAAATGATTTAACACTAAAAGGGAAAGAAAATATGTGTATGGGGGAAAAAAACATAAAATATATAATTAACATCAAATTATCTGCTGCTCAGTTTCATTCATTTTATACTAAAATATACAGTATCTTAATATCTCTAATATCTCAGAAAATGTAATTCATCACAATATTAATGAATTAATTAATTGTAATCACAGTATGACATTATTTTCAACATCCTTGAATATAGAATAAATATTTTGCTATTTCTCATCAGAAATAAAAGCCTATATCAAAAATCAATTCTTATCAAATCAAACTTGTCCACAAACTGCTGTGTCACTACGCTGTGTTTCGGCAGCCATTTTTGTCGAGAGCAGCTGCTTCACCTGACATGACACGCAGGATTATTAAAGTTGGAGATCAAAGGATGCATGTGCACTGGGTTCACGACCTGTCCAGATGTAGGGGTCTCAGAAGGTGGCACTTCATACACACCTAAGCTCACTCCTGCCTGTGGATCAGGACACTTCAGGAGACAGTATTAATACAGTGCATCACTGCAACTCTGATGATATAATGCAAGGAACAAATTGGTATCACTGATAAACTTCCTCAGATTTTATATGATCTCAAAGTCAAATCCGGGTCGGGATCAAACAGGAGAACCTGGGTAAAGGGACCCAAATCCCTGTTTTTTTTGGAAGACACAAAGTAGATGTGATAACTTTTAGTTGGGCGTGTGAGGAAACAGCGCCACAACGCCGTAGCGGCTAAACATATATTACATCCGTAGTGGTTTAGCTCTACCATAGACAATGAATTAGAAATGGTTTGGGGTATTTTAGCTGCAGAAACTAGACATTTAAGGTATAAAACACATTAACACTCGTCCCACATAATTAAATTGTTATAATTGAATGATAATCATAAGTAAAAAAAAATAAAAAATAAAAAAGTGTAAAACAACAGAATTCACATTTATTAAACTTTCACCCAGAGCGGGATTCGAACCCTTGTTAAAAACAAGCCAATTACATTGGCTGTCATTGAGTTCAAACTATGCACAGAGACCCGAGATCGAATCCCCGACAGGGCGAAGCCAAAAGTTTTCCAAACAGTTTATTAAATAATGTTATTAAACACGTATATTATTATATATCTTTCAAAGAAACGAAGGAATACATTGATTGCATAAAATCTGAGAATTTATTTAATACTTAATAACATAGAATAAGGAATGAATCAACATCAGGGCTGTGTGCGGCCAGAAGTGAAGTGGACTCTTTAATGAACTGTGAGTTTACCTCTGAAATTCAGGAATTTGGGAAAGGTCTCTAAGTTTCTGGTTTTATGAAGCCACAAACCATACAAACTGCTAAGAAATGCTCTTTTTTCAGGTAGGTGTGAAAGAAACAGCGCCAAAAAGCCTTTGTGGTCAAAAATATATTACATCCGTAGTGGTTTAGCACTACCATAGAGAATGACTGGGAAACGGTTTAGGGAGTTTTAGCTAAACAGTCCGAACTAGGCAGGGGGAAAAAACCGCATTTTTGCCCGCAAACAAATCAAACCAAACCCTGAAAACCTCGCTCTATATTATTACAATAATAATTACTTGTTTTTTTTGCTAAATTATTATATTATATTGTACCTTTAAAAGGACTTGCTTTTAGCGGTAGATTCAGCGCCTCCTCGTTAGTATAGTGGACAGTATCTCCGCCTGTCACGCGGAAGACCGGGGTTCGATTCCCCGACGGGGAGAAATCAACTTTTTATTTTTACCCTTTTAATAAGTTTAACAATAAATTATTTTTTGTTAATAAATAAATAAATAATCATTTGCTTACTTTTACAGAAATTGAATTTGTTTTCGTATCTACATAAAGGTTTGAGGAGCCCTGCATCATTCAATAATGTGCATTTTGTTGAAAAGCATAATTCAAAGATATGTTCAGTTGATCTTAATGAATTGTTTTACCTAAAAAAAAAATCCCAATAAATTTATTAAATAATATATTTGTAAATTTGATAAAAGTAAAAAGAATTATGATAATAACAAATAAATGTGGTAAAATAATAATAAGAAACACACACACACACACACACACACACACACACACACACACACACATATATATATATGAGGGACGTTCAAGTCAAACCCGGACTTGAAATTTATGGAAGAATGACAATTCTGGCTGAAGTGTCTTGCAGCCCACTGCACTCGTTCCAGTAAACATTCATGAGTGAAACACCTGATCCTTGAATACAGACTTGTCGCTAGCTTGCAGAAAAAAACGCCAGTGCCTGTGGGAACTGTACACACAATTTTTCACCAACACATTTGCACACAACAGGAACTCGATTGGGTGTTATTGCCACATCCCCCGTACAGTCCTGACCTTGCTACAAGCTATTTCCACACATTTGGGTCATTAAAGGAGGAGTTCCTGGGAGGCCGCCACTTTAGACATGAAGCAGGTAGTCTGATCATGGCTCTGGCGTACTGAGAAAACATTCTTCCTTGATAGTATCCAAGCACTAGTGAAACTCTGAGATTAGTGCATTAGAGCAGCAGGGGATTATATATAGAGAAAAGTCCTGATATGACTTCAACACCCCTCATTTACATATAAATTTTTTTTAATCTGATTATTTTTAATTATATGGATATTTTATACTTTATTCAATTTAAGTGATTTGTGTGTGAAAGCTGCAGTTTTGCCGCAGGCTGTGATTTGATATGTTTTTCTTCCAAGAGTTCCACTTTAAAAAATAAAAAAAAAGCAGTTTTGAAGCTTTGTAGTTTTTAAAGAAGAGCTACCAGATGGGTATACTCAAGGTATAAGCAAGGTTTATGATTATTTAAAATGATTAATGCTTTGCTTGAAGTCCAGAACGGAGAACAGCGTTTTTGGCCATCTGTCTGTCTTATAAGTGCATCAAAACAGATGGTAATGCAAGCACAATGTAGATGAAATTGTGTCTAAAAATATCAGTGTGCTGGCAGATTTTCAACATCAGTGAAGGAAAATATAGCAACAGGAACAAATAAAAAAAATCTTTTATTAGGGAAAAAGTAAAAGCCTTATTTTTAACCAAAATATATTAATCAGCCAGACTCGTCCACTGTTCTGTGTGTCCTCAGCTACTGGACTGCTTCGTCATCCCCGTCGTGCTCCTGCTGTCCTGGTTCTTCCTGCTGGTGAGGTATAAGGTGGTGCACTTCGTCGGCGTGGGCGTCTGCCTGCTCGGCATCGGCTGCATGGTGGGAGCCGACGTGCTGGTGGGACGACAGCAGGGTCTTGGTAAGTCTTTTCATCCAAAAACCGTTGACTCCAGGAACACACACATGCACACACACACACACAGAGACACAGAACTCCCGAGTGAGGAGTGGCATTTCAGATGCAACCACACGAAATTGCCACCAGAGCCGTGTACAGCCCTCTCAGATTCCCGCCAGCTCCCTGACCGAATCACTGCTTTTTATTAAATATGAATGAGAGCTTAGCCTGGTCTATAGAATGTCTCACATCGCCTTCCCAAAGCCCCACGTCTCATCAAAAGAATTCACGAGCATGGCTTAGATTCTGCTGTATAAGGATTTATATGAGAATAAATTACTCACATGGGTCTTGTTGTTTAATAACGCGGTGCTCGCTTGCCTTGGAGATCCCATCACCGCGCGGCAAACACAGGTAATATCAGGAGCAGCGTTCTGATGTGTAATTGATTTTATGTGAATGTTATTTACCGCAGTAAGAGCAATATTTGGCCCGCAACGCAAATCACACTGTAAAACATTTTGATTTAACCGGTATGTGTTTTATACAGCATCATAACTGCGCTGTTATAAAACCCTTACATTTTTGTATGGTTTGTTTAGCGAAGCTATAAAGTATCTAACGATCCATGTTGTGTAAATAAATACACCATAAAATAAGTATTAAAACTCAAAACCTACAGCTAGCTGTTCTAATAGGATTTAATAACCATCACAACTCTGTAATGCATTTACTAATATTAACTAGTCCACGATGCATCAAAGGATGAAGTGAATTTAACATCTTTTGTTCTAATAACATCTTTTTAAACTCCCAACATTGACGGGACAATCATGGACACTATGGACACATTCATACACACTTGCACTATATATTTATATTTTCATTTCTGGATCATTGCACAAGACACTTTAATAAGGCACTTTTTATGCATATTTGCACAACCATTGTCACTATCACATTTTTACAAATTTCTATTTTTTTTTCTTCTATATTTCTATATTTTGTAATATTTTTATTATGCCCTTATTTGTACAGTTTATTTTACTAGTTAAATTTATTTTCTTTCGTATTTCTTTTTATTCATATTTATTTCTTACGTATAAGCTTTTATTTTTTAAGGTCACTGGCGGTCGTATAAGCATTTCACTGCATATCGTACTGTGTATGACTGTGTATGTGACTAATAAATTTTAATTTGATTTGATTTGATTTGAATTTACTCATACACACACAGCGGTACCTCGGCATACGAATGTAATCGTTCCGTAGGCGAAGGAGAAATTTCGTATTGTGAAACGCATTTTCCATAGGAAATAATGTAAATGCAGATAATCCGTTCCAGCCAGTCAAAAATATTACCAATATTAACAATTTCCAACACTATAATCATATTTTTCGCATATAAAAACAATCAAAACATTTCGAAAATAAGTGTAAATGAAGTACAATATGAAATAAATACACATTAAACCTCACTTAATAATCTTTAAAAAATCTTAATTTATGATTCCTCTTGGCACGTCTTTGCTTTAAATGTGGCTACGTTTTCCTCTTGCTACCGTCCTTGCTAACATGTAACGCAGCCACATCATTTTTTTCGATCATTTTTTATATGAATTGTATAATATTGTATAATCTGTTCCCATTAGATGTATTGATCTGCTCATCAGTCGTGTTTTAACTCTCGTAAGACTTTCCCTCCAAATCACAAGTCATGAGGGGAATCCCAGTGACGGGGAGTCACCTGACCATGTTTAAAGAGAAACGCCAACGTTCCATTGTTGTTTATATGCATACGACCAGCTGGCATTTTGTTTCCCCAATGCTGCATAAGACTGTTAATCCTTCTGTCTCTTTATGGATCATCAAAATTGGATTACTTACCATTGGGACAGTACAAGACAGCGGTTCTTTATTTCGTATGGTGTATGCCGTAGGTGCGGTGTATATATATATATATCACAATGTGTATAAATTCCTAACATAATATGATAAGTGTAGATAATCTATGTTGTAAAAATGTCCTTCAAAGGACCTGATACCATAGAATCAAATACTATCTACTGTACATGTGCAATAGGTACTAAGTACCGTAAGTATCCGGACACCTGATCATGACCATGTAACAATTGAAGTGTCCTGCACAGAGCCCAGACCTCAATCCCCAAGACATTTGGTTTGACAAGTGCACCCCAGGCCTCCTGGCCCCCGCATCAGTGCCTGACCTCAACAAGGTTTCTGTAGCACAATGAACACAAATCCTAACAGACGCACTCCAAAATCTAGCGGAAAGCCTTCCCAGTAGAGTAGGAGAGGAACAACAATCTGGATTTTTATGTTCAACAGGACATATAGGTGCGATTGGTCAGGTGTCCACAAACTTTTGGCCACATAGTGTTCAGGTATGTCAGAGCATGAAAAAGATTAATTTTCTTTATTGGCGATTCTAACATCAAGCTCTTCACTCAACAGGAGACCACAAGCTACTGGGAGACCTGCTGGTTCTGGCTGGTGCCACATTATATGGCATCTCTAATGTGTGTGAGGAGTTCATTGTGAAGAACTTGAGTCGTGTAGAGTTCCTGGGCATGATGGGCCTCTTCGGGTCCTTCTTCAGCGGAATCCAACTGTAAGTGTTTCTCCTCAACATCACTTGTGCGAACTGCTGGCATGTAACCTCATATAATCATATATCATTTTATTTAGCATTTGATTTGAAGTATGTTCCTCCTATGAGGTCTCCAAAAGCATGACAGTCCATTCTGCCAGTCCCAGGTCTGGATGAGGTCATCAAGGTGCCTCATAATGGATTTTGCCCCTCAGCTGTTATTCCTCGTCCCCCCGTGGCCCTATTTCTGTCTCAGCCAGCTGGCTCTTGCTGGTACTAGCTTGAAGCCTTTCCCAATCCTGATCCAAGAGGGATTGTCTTCCTCCCTGGTTGTTCTAGCCATGAGCCAGAATGGATTATTTGAATGCATCACATTGTTTAACAAGATCCCAGAAGTCTCCAGTCGGAGCTTTAGACCACCAGCCGGTCGCCTCCCCAGAACGGTTTGCTGAATCGCTCACAAATACATCAACATCCAGATTTGTGCTATATTTAAACAAACCCCAGCAGGTCTGTTTACCCACGCCAACTGCTAACATCTTGGGCGTAATTACACCAAAACGTGATGAATGGCTGTTGCTGTACTTTCAGAAATAAAGGTACCAAATGTACTTTTCCTTGGTGCCACCATGGACACGTCGTTTATCATTTTAGAATACCTTTAAAATAAGGTATGTAATTGCACCTTAAGGACCAGTGGTGTACCTATTAAAGCTTAATGCACACCTTTGCAGGTAAAACATACATTACATTTTAAAGTTTGGTTTATTTCTGAGAGTTGCGTCTGCATTATCACTGTACTGTGTGTACCAGCTGATGTTTTTGGGTCAGTCTGGCCTCATAAAGGTGCACTTAATGAATTTGAATTATAATTAAACATTTTATTTTCATAAATGTTAAGACACAGAATACGCCACGGGGTATAAAACTTTCATTGTTTTTGGGTTGCTACTCTTTGAACTTTTAGTGTGCATATGTTCTCTGAAAAGGGAAATGTAGTCTAACTTTTAGTGCAAAAAAAGATAATTAAACAGTGGCAATTTTATTTTGCACAAAACAAATAGTGAATTTCCCCATGTGGATGAATAAAGTATCTATCTATCCATCCATCCATCCATCCATCCATCTATCTGGTCGTTAAAGGAGAACTATTATACAGTTATGCATGTCATATAACGGTACTGCTGGCATGGCATAATTATATAGGACTTTATTATAAACCAAAACAGAACCAGGAACAAGATAACAGTACTACTGTGGACAGCAATATGCAAAGCATCACAGCAATACATGAAACAATAACGCAAACAGCACAACGATAAATTAAACAGATGCGCGACTAAGATCTACATTAAGACGGGTTAATGAAACTAAACCAGGTTCAAGTGAATTCAATTGACAAGACTATGGTGCAGTGTATTCTGGGAAATGAAGTCCGGAACTAACTTCGACATAAAAGTTCAAACACAAAACGTGGAACACACATGAGGTCCATGGGCGCAGAGTGCCCTCCAGGGGTTATCCATGAAACTCTAATGTGTGTGTATGTGTGTGTGTGTGTGTGTGTGTGTGTGTGTGTGTGTGTGTGTGTGTGTGGGTGGGTGGGTGCAAACAAACAATGTAAGAAAAAAATTCCCAGCTTTTTTGTCATTTCCCATGTTAGTATTTTCCAGAGCTTAAACAAGCCAGTTAGATTCCCCCTTTTGTGACCTCATATAAGAAGAGCTTATAAGAAGAGCATATAAGACCTCCTTTATATGAACCCCTGAGCTTGTTGCTCAGCACTGCAGATCTCTGGAGAGATATAACTGAGCAGTACCTCATTTACCTAAACATTGAAATTGAGCATTTTGGAGCAGGGAGTTTGTTTAGCCTTTGTACTTTAGACTTCATCATGATTTCAGGTTGAAGTATTCATATTAAGGCAGGGGTGAGCAAATCATAAACGTATGAGTCCTTCCACTGGGCTGGTAAAAGCTTTAATGTTCTGCTTTCTATTGGTTGCTGTTATCACACTGTTTTCTGATACTTCCTGTTAGTGTTTTTGATATGAATGTGTTAAATCTCACACGCTTCTCGCTTCTTCTCTCTCTCTCTCTCTCTTCTTCATTCCTTATTTGGCAATTCCTTTTGTAGCTTGCATGAACCCTTTTGTTTCCCTGGAAATCTTTTGTTTCCCCGGAACATGTGAATGGATTTGATGTAGTAGACTCCGGAAATGGGTTAGTGCTCATATACACCACTATTCTGTGAACTTACTGGCACTCCTCGGTGTCAGATATTGGGAAGCATGATGAAGCGCAGCGGACAGATCTAGCGATTTGTTTCTCATCAATTTTAAAACTTTCAGGTGCTAAGAAGACCAGACTAAATGGTCAGAAGGTTGCAAGTTCAAAATTGTGGTCCTGCAAGGAAAGTGCTGCAAGGACCTTTAACTTTCCCAGCTCAGTGGTTAGGGCATTGGACTACGGTTTGAAAGGTTCCAGGTTCAAATCCCAAGACCACCAAGATGTCCCTGTTGGACCCTTGAGCAAGGTCCTTAACCCTCAAATGCTCAGATGTGTAACGAGATAAAAATGTAAGTGGTTCTGGATAAGGGGTGTCTCCCAAATGCCTAAATGTAAGACTAATAGCTCTGTTTGTTCCATGCAACCAGACTGCTGATGTTTCCACTTGTACAAAACGTAGGGTACACCTGTAAGATGCACCTTTGAAGGTACTGTACCAGCAACAAGGAAAGCTACAGTACTTTTTTCTGAGTGTCTCAAAGGGTGTCAGAAACAGTGTCCTCTCAGATCTCAGTGCTCGCCGGAGCATCAGTATCTTTGCTGCACCTTCACTCACTTTGACATAGGATGGGGGTTCAGTGTATGCAGGATCGAAAGACCTTAGAGATAGATGAGGCACTCAAACAGGTCAAGACCTTGTACAATACTTGGGTAATTATCAGACCGACTATACAGTAGATGTCCTCGAAAAGATGTACAGACATCCCATTAAGGTCTGGCAAAAGCTTCTCCAAGTACTTTAAATTAAGTGCTGACTGGCATAGTAATTGTTACAGAACGCAGAAACTGATTTAAAAAAAACAACAACTACAAAAATGCTTTCCTCCATTCCTCTTTCCTGATCTGGTATGAAACAGATGAACACAAAGGCAGAAGAGACATCGGAGCACTTGTCTCTTGCCCATGCTCTTTTCATCACCGCTGGCACTGCAGCAGGTCTCAGAGAGCTGTAGAGACATAGAGTCTCTCCAAACTGTGGTGAAGTTTATTGATTAAATCCTTAGGAGTTTGGGAGGGTCAGGATGTTTGACCAGGTTCTACTTCAATTTCAGAGATTCTCGTCTATCATACATTGTTAAAACATAAGCGCATCACTAGTGATTTTTTGTTTTCCTCATTATGTTGAGTTCGCTCCATGGCTAAGGTGAACAGAACGGATTAAGGCTCTCTATCATGATTTCTTTATGATTTTTGGACGGTTAACAGCGATAAACAGAAAACAATTCCCAGTGGTGATGAATAAAGCATTTGTCTCCAAGAGTGTGCTACATATCTGCAGAACTTATTTGTAAAGGGTCGGGCAGGGGCATCCGATGAGCCTAAGTTCGAACTGAGATTTTTCTTTGTAAATTATTCATTGTGTATTCAAACACCCAAGGTTGCTTTACCAATTAAAAAGACAAAAAATAACCCCCAAGTGGCGTAAAAGAATCGGCCTATCATGCGGAGATGGCGAGCTGGATTCCTGGGTGATGCCACAGCCATCCGTATCCGGGAGTCCAAAGAGCAGATTGGCCATCCTCTCTCGGGAGACTGGCATACTTCAATTCTCACAGTTGGGCATCTGTGAGCTCATGCAAGTGGAAAGAGCAGATAGCGCGTTTTCTTCCGAGTGAGCAGCAGTTTGAAAACATGCTGTCGGTTGGCGTCACATGTCGCAGAGGGAGCGATAGACTTCGCCCTCCCTGGTCGGTAGTTGTTGTGGGAGATTTTTAGCCTTCCACTTGTTAATGTTACCTAATTATAAAACATTAAACAAAAGCTGTATCTCTAATCAGAAGAACCAAAGAACGACTCAGGACTCTGTGCAGATCTGGATGAAGTAAGCAGGATTTATTGCAGCAAGAAAAATCCCAAGTGAGCCGCACTTGAATGCTCAGGTCATAAATCCAAGCATGGTCAAGAGCAGACTGTCTGACTGTTACTGTACATGCAGGCTCATTATATACAGGGGAGGGATGCACACCTTATCTCCTCCCTTAGTTCTTTTTTTCTCCTCCTTACCAAATTATTAACCCATTGTAGGCAAACTTTTCCCAAGGAATTCTCCCATTATGTTTGCGTTTTTCTATCATACTATGTTTCGTCATATACAGTACAGGCCAAAAGTTTTGACTATACAATTTTACTATACATTCCTGGTTTATTCTACAGTTCTCCAGAGACAGACCATGAGTAAGCATCTCTTTCGCACTATTTCAATTTCTTGTCTTGTTTTCCCAATTTGTTGTACTTGCGTATTTTATTTTAATCTTATAGCTGATTGTACTTGCCCAAGTGCTCATTGCATCCTTCTGGACGACTCGGACAGCATGGACAGTATGGATTACAACCCTACTGAACCTGCCATGGACCGGGCCTCTGTGGGCCTCATCCAGGCTGAGTGTCAGCCGTCTGTGTCATTGATGCTATTTCTACAGGGGAGAGGGTTTAAGTATTTCAGGAAGGATGAATCCAATCCTGGCCCTTCTAAGAGCCTTCGTCTGGAGGTAAACAGCCCTTCTCCTCATGCCTTTAGGCCTGTACGGCCAGAGTCTGGCACTCCAGCTCCTTCTATTCTAAGGCCATGTAAGTGTTGCCACTCAGACCGATGTTAAAGTGTCCGTTAGTACATAAACTAACGAGTGCAACTGTTGGTACCCAAACGGATTTTCCTCCAGCACCTGCACCAATTCTGAACTGCGGCATTTCTGCTTTTGTCCCCCTTACTGATCTTCCTGTGGGTGTTGTTCTGGCTCAGAGAAGGTTGATGTTTGATATGTGATATGCATTTTATTTAGCTATTGATGCTTACCCAGGCCCCCTATGTTTTTTGTACTTTTATGTTGGGCCTTATAATTTGCATTTTTATATCTCATTGTTTGTCATTATGTAGATGCACGTACTAGTTTATTTTTGTGTCTACTCTTATTAAACTCAGTATTCGTAAAACTGATCGTGTGTCTTTTGGTTATTTGTCTATATTCTTACTGTGTGGGCCCAAGTACATGTACATTGCACCATAGTGACTTTGTGAGCATGTTAAGACTCCAAAAACGCCTGGATGCTGAAATAAAAATTCTTTTAAGGACATGATGACATAGGGTTGATGTCATAGTGCTTGGGCCCTAATAATAATAATAATAATAATAATACGGCATGGTGGCTTAGTGATTAGCACTGTCGCCTTGCACCTTGCAAAAATAAAAGTATTGTTTGAGAAGTGGCCAAAAATACACAGCATACTCTCAAAACCTGATGGAATTTTATCCAAATATGCCAAAGCAGTTTTATAAAGCATTTTTCACGAAATGTATGCAGTTATCGCCCAGTAACTTCGAAACATCACACTTTTTTTTTTATTTGGTCACCTCCCATCTCTCACCCACCCTCATCTCCAACTCAGCATTTCATATGACTTCTACCAACCTGTCAGGATCAAGACTAACATGTACTTCCTTCAACACACAACATGATGCCACCAAACCCATTTTCTCAAACTGCTCAACATGCTCCATCACAGTATCACAATAACACATACATACACACACATGACATGAACTCAGAATTGGATAGCATTTCAGTGATTTCCAGGGGACAGCAGATAAGAGACCTTCCCACCCAGAGAGAGAGAGAGAGAGAGAGACAGTTTTGTTCTTTTGGCTCCGATCCGATGCCAAACCGGCTGTGGCATCATTGGAATCTGTTGGACACTGTAGGAAAAAAACAACATCTAATAAATACTAGTTGCGTTTAGATTAGTGCTGTCAATTGATGTTAAATGTTAATTAAGTTAATCACAGTCGTAGTGTGTGATTAATCATGATTAATCACAAATTTAAAATATAGTTGTAAGCAACGTTGACGGGCCCAAGCACCCTGTGCCATCGCCTCCCGGGCGCCCCGCACAACCTGTGTGTTATTTGAGCGTGTTAAGACCTACAAAAGGCCATCACCACCCGAGTGGTGAACCACCGCACAACTTGCACACTTCACACAATATATAGGACTGATGTCAGCTTGGGCCCTAAATATTTGTTAAGTGCGTTGGTGTGTGTGTGTGTGTGAGAGTGAGAGATGTGTGTGTGTGTGTGTGTTAACATTTTTGTGTAAAATAGGCCGCAGATGCTGGAAAAAAAGCATCACACTATGATGTTACTCCGTGTGATGTCATTGAAAGTTCTTAATCACTTTTCAGCATAATCTTTAGGGCATTATCACGGCTGACCCGTTTGAGATATCAAAAATCCCTCTTCAGTATAGCGTCCTTAATGTCTTTAGATCACATCGGCCCGGTTTGGTGGCGATCGTATAAATTCCCTAGGAGGAGTATATCAAAATAACTGACTTCCTGTTGAGTTTAGCCCATGACATGCAGCGCAAAAGTTGTTCGGCTCAATGAGCTTTAAATGTGTACCGAGTTTCGTGTGCCTAGGTGAAATTGGGTATAAGCTATGCAGCAAAATCTCATGTGAGGGCCCCTGAGGGCCCCGGACCACGTGACTTTTAGGCATCCGAATAGCAGAAGATTCCAACCAGGTCTGCCAATTTTCATGAATTTTTGAGCATGTTAAGACCCCCAAATATATATTTTATATAGTGAAACTTGCTCTTTGGTACACCTGGTCTTATTTTCTCAGTCATCCTATTTTCTGCACCAAACGTGGCATTATCACACAGATGGGTAACTATGGGAAGCCATTAGGGTCAATCTTGGTCATATTATTTTTTAAAAAGTGTTAAAAAATTTTTTTATTTTTTTTTATTTTAGATTAATCACAAAATAATAATATTGACAGCCCTAGTTTTGATATTTGTAGTGGGATTTTGAAAGTGGTGGTAAACGAATTAGCTGTAGAAAGCAATCTAAGTGTCCTTTTTATTCCGTTCAACCTCATGATGGTATTTGTATTATTATGCATCACTGAAAGTGCTTTTTGTTCGGTTTCAGGGCCATCATGGAACACAAGGAGCTGCTGAAGGTGCCGTGGGACTGGCAGATAGGTAAGATTCATACACACCATCCATTTCTGAAATGGGGCAGCCACAGGAGACGAGAGCACTACAGGAGGCCTGGCTAATTAAAAACCCCTGTTTTTTTTGTTTTTTTTGCGTGTAGGAGGGTGTGGTGTTGCAGAAAGGCCTGATTGCCATTTCTGTTTTATTCTACCCACCCTTACGCACTCATACAGCACACATATCCTTTCCCTGCTGCGTGAGATATTTTCTCTCTCAGCGGTGAGCTCAGGAGATCTGTCACATGGTGCTACTGTTTCTGGGTAAATGAGCTCAGCTGAAAGAAGACACAGTAGGAGCTTTTCCTCGGAGATATCGAGAAAACAGCGCACACTTAACACAGCTTCCTCTTCAACCCTTTTTTTTTTTCTCGCGCAAACCATAACAGCTTCATTCGAAATGTCAAAATGATCTCGTGGCCGAACGCTGCATCGTCACGTGCACCAATCCGGAATGACGAATGAGATTTGGCTGAGAATCAGTATAGAGGTGGGGAAACTGTCAGAAACTGTCATCCAGCCCATATTTTTCACTGCTACTGCCAGGCAAAGTCAGTGACTAAATACTCAGCATTGTGCAATGTTCCTGGTGTGTGCTGTCAGCGTGTCCAAGGCGTGCATGTCTCAGGGGGCACTGACTTGCCACAGGGGCGTTACTGAGTCTAGAGCCGCTCACAGGTCAGCTGTGTAAGCTGTCTCCACCGTCACAAGTGTAGAAACATGTGCTGGAATATGTGTCACCATCTGAGACTGTGCTGCGGAATAAAAAAATATAAGCTTGATCCTGCATAATAACTATAGTGCTCTGGGAAATCATGTCACATGTCACTGTAAATTCTGAAAAACAGACCAAAATGCTGATTTGGCAAAAGTGAGTTTTTTTTCTGACATTCAGTATTCTGTGACAGGTATATATTTTTTTGGGTCTTTTACCAAATGATATTAAAATTATTTTATTTTGTACAAGGAACTAGTAGAACAAATTTACTAGAAATTTTTTACTACGGTAGGTTTCAGAGCTCCCCACAAGTGTGTGTTAATACTCCAGCTTAAATACTCACTCATAGTCTGTATCGCTTTATTCTGTATACAGGGTGACGTGGGGCCTGGAGCCTATCCCAGGAGACTTAGGGCACAGGGCAGGGTCCACCCTGGACAGGGTGCCAATCCATTGCAGGGTACACACACTCATTCACACACTGCAGGGCAATTTAGGAACACCATCTGCTTGTTTTTGGACTGTGGGAGGAACATGCAAACTCCATGCACAGATCCGAGGCAGGAATCGAACCTGGATCCGGGAGGTGCAAGGCAACAGTGCTAACCACTACGCCAAAGTGCAACTTCTGGTTTAAACCCCATTAGAAGTTGGGCGGAGCCAAACGGCACATCTGCTTGTATGAGGTCACATAAGGGGGAAAATCTAATAGGCTTTTATGTAAGTCCCACCCTATACAAAATTGTATTTCTTTTCCCACATTTTTTGTTTGTACTGGAGATCCATCTCAATGACTAAAAAAGGAATTGTGCATAATAGGTAACCTTTAATTTATCCAAAGTATCCTGAAAAACAACTTAATTATGGTTATGATTCCGAGTAAATGATTAAGGGTCAGAGATTCAAAACATCTTTTAAAAACAGTCATACCGCAGCACTGTCGAGTCCTCGAGTTTATTCTCGAGTCGAGATGTTTATTTATCTTATAAAACAGCAGCTCTGACGGTAGTTCTGGCTGAAAGGCACATCAGAGCTTTATAATAATGCGCTCGCTCTATGTGCACTTTAAACAGAGCCATAACTTGAATTAGCCGCTACTTTCTACCTAATAAAGTCAGGCTCTGTCGTGTTAAAGAGCAGGAACTCGATTTTACAGGGAACGAGCTCCGTATTTAACCCAGCCGGGCGAATCTCACTTCTTAATTTTTATTACATCACGTCCCCCGCACACCTCATGTTCCTTTTAAGAGGGAAAATTATTCCATGTACTGATTGTGAGAGTTAACGTCGCTCTCTGAGACCGTGCCCTGGAACATATCTAAATTTGTAATCATTAGCGGCAGCGAATTTGCAAATTGTCCTGAATATTCATGATATTTAAATATGCGTGTGATGAAGTCTCACAGTTTTGTACAGAACTATTCAGGTTTACCGAATCTCTGGATTTTGGACAAACAGATGGAAACGTACAAGTTTTCTGGTGCATTCTGTTAAAGACAGAGTTTAAAGGTCCCATATTTTAAAATTTGGCTTATAAGTTAACACGAGTCTCAGAGCTCCATATTTTATCATACCTCAGACTCTTCACTCCTTCTTCAAATGCACTGTTTCAGTGTTTATGTAAATGTCTGTAACTGCTTGGCCACGCCCACCCAACGGACAACAGCAGAGCTGAACTACAAGCTGGGAAACGATGTTCTTATATGAGGTCACAATAAGGGTGCAAAATCAAATTTAATAGAGCAAGTGGTTTACTTATGCCCACACAGCTGTTTAGTCCCAACCTTGTGAGTTCTTGTCGCTTAGTGTATATGGAAATGTTCTTACTTTCACTTATAAACATAGATATATTTTTACTTTAGTTTTTTTTACTATGCAAGTGTTTGAGTGATTTCCATTCTTTTTTTTTTCGATGACATTTCTTCCACAAAGTTGACGGTTCAGCTCTATAATGTATTGAAGGGTTTTCACCCACTTTCAATCATTTCATAAGTTTTCTTTGCTTGATGCAGCCTGATAATTTGACCCTTTAAACTTTTTCTTTTTCGGCTAGACAGGGTATAAGTATGCAAGTGATGGTCGACTTAAAGTATACTAAACAATCCAAAACAAAGATGTAAATAAGAATTAGCTTAGCAAAGGTCATGCAAAGGTCAGGTACACAGCGATGAGACATGAGCTGGGCAAGCCAGACACAGGATATGATCAAAGGGAGAAGGATCAAAGCCATAATAACTATCAGAATAACAACACAATATTTACAGCAAACTCAAAGTAAGGGTGAATATAGAGTCCTTAAATACCGTGACTGTGAGTGTGATAGATTTCAGTGAACGTGAGCATGTGAGTCCATCGTGGCCAGGTTTGTTTTAAAGAAATTAAAGTGAGAGGGTGAATTTCATGCTACAGTATCTATAACCTAATATTGTTTTTAGCTTATGCAGTTTGAAGCAAAAATGAATACAACTAAATAAACAATGTGATCATTTCTTTGCTCAGATAGAGTGAGCTCTGATTTAGGATCTTTATTTACTGTATTTATCTTTTGCCAATAAGTCCAAATAATTCCCCTGTTCGTTAACAAATAATGAATCCGCACTGACTCGAGTGATTAAAATCACACAAAAAAAAGCAATCACTGTGTGTATAAGTACATACAAGTTCCAGAACTGTTGTTGTTTTTCTATTAGGACGAACCAAAATGAATGCTCTCGATTGAATAAATTCTAGAAATTGGATTTAGTAAATGGAATAATATTTATTTCCAGCCTACCTGGAATCACAATGCAATTGTTTTCAGTTCTAGTGAAATGTTGAGGCTGAAAAGAGGCTTGTGTAATCAGCAGCCGTTCAATAGGATCCTGCTCTTAGTGAAATTGTTGATTTGGGAAATGGCCATGCTGGAGTGGCAAGTGCTTTATGTTTTTTTTTTTTTTTTTTTCCAGATGAGAGCTTTTTACATTTCGGTGTCTGGCCCTGGTGCATCTTTGTCATCCTCGTTCTTGGAAATGAAAGTCGTGTCCTTTACAGACGCACTTTGAAATGACTGTCATGAGAAGGCCAGAAGATAATTTTATTATCTGAGAAACTATGAGCAGAACATTTTCTCCAAAACAACCAAGATGTCCTTCATCCTTCATGATATCTGTGATGTTTAAATCTTATTGCTTTACAGATAAATTGTGAGTAATACCTTAGATGTATTTGGCCTTATCTTACTTTTCTTTGGAGATATGGGTAAAGGTTATGCTTTAGCACTTAGGCTTTGTAAATGTGAAAAAAAAAAAACTAAATTTAGAACAGATTCATATAAAAACTCTCTCTCTCTCTCTCTCTCTCTCTATATATATATATATATATATATATATATACAGTATATATAAATCCCTTAAAAGCATGCTTATACTTTTTTTTTTTTTTTCCCCCCCACTTTATTTATAAATTTTTCTAGCATTACAAAGTTATCAAAAACACATCAAA
>JAQMYL010000020.1:13735236-13754407 GCA_030014365.1 Clarias pachynema
AAAGTAAAATTACAGATTTTAAAAACTACTTTAAAAAGTAGAAGTACACAAAAAATCTACTCAATTACAGTAATGCGGGTAAATGTAATTCATTACTTTCCACCTCTGGCGAAGAGTAAAGAATTTCACTGTGCAGTAATGTATGTGTGATGAATAAAGGCTGAACTGAACCCGGACCCTGGAGGTGCATGGCGACAGTGCTAACCACTACACCACCGTGCTGCCTATAAATCACTTCACCGCACTGTTGATTATTTTTCCACAACAGCATCCCATTAGTATTTGTAGTCTTTTATTATAAGTTACTTACATCACAGCAAGTGTGTATTACACCGTGACTGTATATTAAATCTACAACTTGTTTTTCAGACTACCATTATGAATCGTATGATATGTATACGTTTTTAATCTTGTTTAAAAACTTGTACATAAAAATTTTATTACAGAAAATAATTAGACAAGCTACTCTATAATACCTATAACTTTAACTAAGGTTAAGATTTGAGGGAACTAATAAAATATGTCCACAGGGGAATTCCCTTTAATATGACCACTTAGAGATATTATATAAATAAACCTAGATTTATAAACAATGGCTTAACAGTCATAAACTAAATTAAAAGTGTATTTTACATTTGTTGTCTATGCCAGTATCGATGATAAATAATACTGAGGTAAATTCCACGCCCCCCTCCCCCCTCCTCGTGTCTGTAACTTGGTACAGTCCGGCCCTTATATATAAACCTGCTGTCCAAGATGGCGGCGGTTGGCGCGCTTTTTCTAACCGCCAGGTATGGCCTACTGCGGCGCGAGCCCGGAGAGCGAGCTGCTGGAGCATTTCTCCTGTCTGTCTGTCTGTACGGATGACGGTGTGAATAAGAACGAGCTCAGTGACTCCGGTGTGAACCCGGGTTTATTGTATTTAAGTGATGAGGTGCTCGTTGTGATTCTGAAGCACCTCGAGCCGGTGTCGTTGCTGAGGCTCGGCAGCACGTGCTGCAGGCTGTTCACGGTGTGTTCCTGCGACTCGCTCTGGACTCCACACTTCCGGGTAGGTGGTGTAACACAAACTGTTACAGGAAACATCACGTGCTGGAGGCGTATACACTTAATCATGTCTCTTATTGGTGGTGTTGTGGACACAGCAGAGGTAATTGACAACCAATTAACACTAATTGACTCCAATTAACGTCCTGCTAATGATGTGCAAAGTAACATGTGCCTGCACCTAAGTCACTAACCAGGGACCACACACACACACTTACTTCAGGAGAATGAAAAACTTGTATAAATATTGTAATACTGTAATTATTGCTATTCAGTATGTGATATTATTATTTATTATTGTTATATTAATATAATATACTCATAGTATTTTTCTTTTCCTGAAGTGTGTGTACATCTTTATGTAGTCAACAATAAAGGATTTTAATATACACAAGTAGCCAGGAAAACCAGACTCATGCATGTTCATATATTTTTCGAGCATTCAAATAAAATTTTTATTTCTCATACACAGTTATACACAGTACGATATGCAGTGAAATGCTTAAACGACCGCCCGTGACCTTAAAAATGTAAAAACGGTTAACGAGAAATAAATAGAACAATATATATATATATATATATATATAAAATATGAAATATAAAAACTTATCTACAGCTTTATTTCAGGGTACATTTTTATATATACTGTATATATTGAATTTAATGAAACATTTGCAGTTCTTGGATATCTACCTGAAGTTAAAAATGCACCGTAAGTGAAATCTAAATGTTGAGTAAAAGCGATGTTATGAACAGCTGTGCCAGATTTAATTAATTAAATAATTAATCTACTTTAAAATAAACTACTTGCTTAATGTAAACAAACACCTGCACCAATAGATATTGTATAGAAAAGCTAAACTGAATATTTTTACTGAGTTTAGTTCATATGTTTATAGCTGAAGTGATATAAGTGGACACTTTATCCGTTCTACTTTTTCATTTCCTCATTTGTGATTCTCTCTGATTACAGAACAGGGTGTGTGTTTGGTTGACGACGAAAGAAGTACAACTTGGCGTAAACAATGCATATGATACTCAACCTTATAACCCAATAAGATTCTTTTTTTTTGTATTAATAAGTTAAGCAGAGAGTTCTGCCGTACAGAAAGATGGACAGACAGACGGGCAGCCATGTACATGGGCTTCAACCTGACATATCACTAATTACATTAAAGCTGATCAGATTATTTTAGTTTTAACCTTTTAGTTTCTGCAAACTCATGAGCTGTCAGTGACTCGTACTTGTCTTGTGAACTAAAATTTGTAATGGTTGATATGATTAATGCTTATTTAACATGGACGAAAGGAGTCGGAGCTTTATCAGTGAAAAAAGGTTGACTTTGGGAAGGATGTAAGGAAAGCGATTGTAACATGTTGGATTTTCAGTAATGTGAAAAGTGAGGCAGTGGCTCGATGATTAAGCTACAGTAGTTGTGTACATGTATTATATCTGTTAGTGTTTTGACTAAGCTGTGTAGGGTGAGCTCTTGATTTAGGTGCCGTTTGTATCCCATCAAAATTAACAAATATTAAGACATTTTAATCATGGAAAAGCAACTTTTGTGCATATTTTAGATTATTCTCAGAAAACTTCAACTTTTACACAAACATTTTGTCTGTCCCTGCTCACTACTACTACACTTGACATTAAAATATCCTCATTCAAATGATAAAATTTTTGCATGAATGTGTGAATTCATTACTTTAGCCTGAAACATCTTGTTCCTATCACTCTTTTTATGAAAACCTGTACATTTTAACATTCCTGCAAACCATGTGAAATAATCGCAATATTCAAGACAATGACTGCTTTAAATGAAGGATTTGTACATCATGAGAAAATAAGATTCAAGAAAATTAAGTTCATTTTTGTTACTTAAGATTTTGTGACGTTAACCGGTGTTCATATTGAAAAGGTAAATCGTGTTCTCAAAGTTATAGGTCAAAAATAAATTAAATAAAAACTGTGAAATGACATTTTGTATATCTGCTATTTCAATGCAATAAAATATAAATAAATAAAAAAACAACTTAAAGCCTGAATGAGTGAGTTTAATATGATTTCCATAGGCTAACTGCATGGCTTTTAGTTCATTATTATTATTGTGAAGTTTAATCTTTGCCACAAGCATGGACCCACCTATATAACATAATACTGTACATTTTAATATACAGTATTATATAGAGTATTTTCTGATGTTGTTTTTATTCAATTATGTTTGCCCGATGACTTTGTGAACTTTTTCTTTTTTTAGTTTATTAATTTTTGACTCCTTTTAAAATGTGTGTTTAGGACTCGTTTGGTATAGGCCTGCCAAACATCACCACAGCTGGTTACGCCGCCAAGACCGCCTTTCGTTTAGTGTTCATGTGGAGAGCCCTTTTCCGAAACGTCCACTGTAACCGGTCCCTGCAGGAGAAGCTGTTCGCTGAAGTGCCCTACCCTCCTCATGCGTACTGGACGCAGTGGCTCGTGATAGAGGAGCGAGTGCCGTTACCTGCCGCGCAGCTAACGTGTGCTGATGTGGAGAAGCTGTGGGGGATGCCGAGAGAGCTGTTCACAGAGAAACTTGAAGGTGATCCCATCACCTGTGGTGAAGGAACTGTCTATCTGCTGTAATGGAAATAACAGATTGTGTGCTTAAATCGTCACTGTAAATATCACTAAGCAGAGAAATTTATTTAATTTGCTAAAATTAATCCGAGTAACTACATGTCTGTCTTGGGCAAACGAAGTTTAATAGGCCTTACTGTGTGTTGAAATTTTTTTTTTATTTTTTCAAAATTCCAACATATCCAAACAGATATTGATTTATACACGATTTCACAATCCTGCACAAATTTTCACAAAGTGCACCGCACAAGTCAAGTGACCCAACACAAGTTAAGTCGGTAGTCCAGCTCCAACACGTTCACTTTCGGCGAGTCCCTCATGAGCTCAGCTAGAGCGTGGGGATTTTCTTCCCCTCAAATGCGAACATGAGGCCACATTTCAGCAAGCATAATCAATGAAGAAAAGCTTCTAGTTTCTGTTGCATAGCAACACAGAATTTGAATGTAAAACACATCTCGTTAAAATGTGCGATCATTCGAGTGAAACAGCGATTTATTTTATTTATTTTGGGACACCCTGTAGTTCAAGAAAAACTGTGCAGCCATAGTTTAAAAAAAAAATACATAGCGACGGAAAGATGTTTGCCGGCGTTTATAGCTTGTCCCAATCTTTACATTTAGGCGTTTGGCAGACGGCCTTTTCCAGAGCGACTTACGATGTAATCTCATTAAGGCCCTTGCTCGAAGGCCCAACAGTGGAAACTTGGTGGACCTTCCAAACCGTAGTCCAATGCCATAACCACCGAGTTACCCCTGACTCTGTTGTACGATGTTGTTTTTAGAGACCCCAGAAGGTGATGAGATGCTCAGGATGGAATGGAGGGAGCTGTACAACCTCGCAGTCCCTCATCACGGCAGTACAGCGATGCTCTTTCACTACGTCCTTAAGCAGCACCAAAGCAGCGGTGAGTTATTTGTGCTCTCTTCATTCACCACACAGCACTGCTTTACACCTCTTCCATAAAGCCCAAATCTGCTATTTTATTTATTTATTTAAAAAAAAAAAAAAAATTTTATAGCTAGTTCATGCAAATTAATTTTTGGTTCAGTGTTGACAACCTTGTTCATCACAACTCTACAGCCGGTTTAGGATCAGTGTTATTATACTGTAGCATAAGGTTTTCTCATTTGGAGTCAGAGACAGGCTGTCCTTATCGTCCCACACGGACAGCCTAAAGATCACCATGGAGACTACTGTGGATGGTAGTACATAAAAGCCATAAAGATGGCTGTGGATGTTTTTTTTTTTTGTTTTTTTTGCATGAGTCTAGAGAGTGCAGTTGCTTTGCACTCCAGTCTCCATCACTGAATAGTTAATAAGTTTAGTTTTATATGACAGACTCGCAGTTAAAACTCAGGACGTTTTGAGAATGTAATTTGTGAATGCAGTTGTAAAAGGGAATGTTTTATACTCGCACTTAATCATATCACTCAGATGAGGATGTTTGATTCCTCTCAAGGTGTCTTCATGTCATCTCGGGGAGTTCTTTCTTTCTCACCAACACCTCTAGCCTGAGTTTTCTAGCCTAAATTTACTTTATCCTTTGTCCATTGTTAAAAGTGCTATTTAAATTACATGAAGTTGACCTGAATTGAAAATTTCTTTTAACACTGTCTTATGTATCAAGCTGATTGAGAAGATATTTTGTAAATCATGAATTTCATAGGAAATTCCTGGAAGTATAAGACGTTTTGGAGGTTTGAATTATAAGTGGGTTGGTACCCGTTTTAAATGCTGGTTTCCACGTAGTCCCCAACTTACGAACATTTCGAGTTACGAATTTCCACAGATATGAACGTACTGCGGTTCTACTTCTGGTTCCATCATGGAAGTAGCTCATGTGCATTGTACAAAATAGACACTGCATTGCACCAGATACCAATATTCACAATTATATACAGTACAATATTTTATTATGTTAGTGAATGTATAAAATGTCCAAAGTCTGGTAAATTGTTTGTGGTGGAGTAAGAGAAATGAGTCGGCTTTACCAGTTTCTATGAATCAGCAATGGGAGCACGATGATAGAAAATGTCTGTCCTGTAAAGCTGTCCTGATGGAGAATAATCCTAATTTTGAAAAATCCTCAATAAGAGTTCAGTCCAATACTGTGGGAAAACAACTGAGTGAAAATAACATTCAGGATTCCCCTTGTTAATTAAAGGCGCAAAGACATTTTACTGTGAAATTTATTTACCTAGGCAGTTTTTGGCCACATGATGGCAGTGGGAGGTGGGGGGGGGGGGGGGGTGTAAGGGGACAGATTTAGTCAGGGTGGATTGGTATGCTTTACATTGTATGTTTGTGTCAGACGTACGAGACTCACTTTGTCGGACTTAAGAACAAATCGGACTTACGAACGTGCTCTAGAAAATGAACTTGTTGGTAAGTCGGAGACTATGTGAACAAATTATAATTTTTATTTTTTTTGATATGTGGCATTTGCCACGGTCCATGTATTTATTCAATCATTTGTTCATTGCTTTATTTGAAGCACCATCATTGTTTTTGAAGATCTTTAGTCTTGGTTGTCATGGTTATGCGCTCGTGCCCTCTTCCCTGACCAAAAAGCAACAAAAGCCTTTTTAAGGAAAAATACAATAATACATTTTTTTTAATTCTTTGCCTCGTTGAGTAACTTCAGAGTGCCATAATGGGCTGCAGAGTGAAAAGTTAAAGAGCTGGTGTGAGCTTTCAGAGCCTCCTTTGTCTTACTCCACAAGTCTGACTTATATTTCGAGTACTCATCTAACGTCATGATTATTATCTTTTAAAAAAAAAAATTCTTTTTTTGCCACATGACATCCTGTTGCCCAGATTCTCGTTTTAAATGGATTAAAAAGTACAGCTTGCAAGTTCCATGCCAGTACTGTCGCATAACACCCTTTCTCTTCTTAACACCCTTTCTCCTCCCCCCCCCGGGCTGCTCTAGACCATTCTGAACTGGAGTCCATGTACCGCCAGTACACACAGTGCAGGTTCCAGTGGTTGTTCACTTACTGGCTCTTTCGCCAGCCCGCTCCGCTAAACCGTCAGCTCAGAGCCATATACCTGCAGTGGAGGAAACACAGTAAGAAGAAGGTTTCAACATGGGGAGAAACGCTGTGTGATGTGAGATACCTGGCCTCCCTACATCCCATCACCAGCGACTACTGGAGGGGCAAACTGGCTCGGGGAGACGAGAATGTCGGTGAGTTTGGATTTAATACCCGTCCTTTGGTACAAGTAATAATCACCACCGTAGGAGTTGTATTGATTAACAAAGTGTTCTGCTTTTAATGGCGTGAACATCTCACAAAAGAAAAAGAACATGTGATCAGGTCCAGATGTTTGTTCATGGGTCATCATAAAACGCCTACTCTTGCTTGTGCATGCAGGGATCCATACAGTGGGAAACTACTTCTCCATGTGCAAGTCACTGGTGGCCTGGATCCTTGGCCGTGACTGGGGCAGACTGAAACGCCGAAAGGTACAAACCGCTTCCAGTCTTTATTATAAAGAAAACAAACCGTAATGAACCTCAGTGCCGGATTGTCCTTCCTGCCTCACCACTTAAAACCCACACAAAGCACTACACAGTAAATAAACAGCCTGTTCTCCCATATTAGAGAGCATTCTTGTGTGCGTGTGCTCACTTCAAACTGCACTCCCGGTCACAAATGTAAATTTCAATTCCTCTTTCTCTCACTTTTTGTCTCTTTTCATTTAAGTGAAGTTTAAGCACGCTCCTGCAGGGCTAGAGAAATGCTTAGGTATTCCTGTGGTGTACATCTCCTGCATTTATATCTCTTCAGGTCATTAGTTCATTATCTAGTGTCTGTAATTTCACAAGTCACAGCGTGAGCAGGCAACAGCCCACCCCCCCACACCCCCCCCTGTCTTATGGCTGGCTAAACGAATGACGGCCATATCAATATGCGTCCTATATAGTTGTGCTGCGTGTCTGAGCATGAACTGTCCATATTTTACTGCCACTTTAATAGAATTAATGAGCTGCAGTACGAGAATAGGTTGGGAGGATCAGTGAAGTCGCACCTCTTTTTAAGCATGTTCTATGGCTTTAGGAAACGGTCATGGTTTCAATAATTCTGACTTTTTTCCCCCTCATTTGTACATTTAATTCCGATCTTGGATGGATTTTTAATATAATGTATAGTCTGAGCTCTACACATCAGCCAATATTTAATCCTGATGTACCAAAAAAAAAAAAAGAGCAGAAAACCTGAATGGAAATTGCAAAATTGCCAGTAAATGGGGGAAAATGAAATTAGTAATACAAAACCACAGTCATACAGATGTGTATAGTTGCACACTTAAGTTAAGGTGAGAAAGTTAGCTTTATCCGTTCCACAACCAGCTTGGGTGTGTGTTTGCAGTCTTGTGCAAAAGTCTTTGGCCCAATACAAAATATGGCATAAGCAAAAGATGCTTTTGAAAACATTTCTGCATAAAAGAAACTTCGATAAAGAGTAATAAAATAAATGGTCAATATTTGGAGTGAAAAGTCATTGCTTAAAATCAGGAGTTTTAGACAGTTTTGTGCATTTTTGTAAGAAAACAGCCGTTAGGTTTTACTGAGCTTGCTGGAGAATATGAATTCTTCTGGTAACTTTGTCACACTCGCTCCTTTCTGTCTTTATGAAAATTCCAGGAGCAGCGTACACTAGTTTTTATTTTTTTATATATGGTACACATCTTTTATTACCTAATGCACCTTCTGTTTAATACATCACATTCACTGCACAATGTTGCATCACTAAATATATACCATAACTCTATTACCTACTGTATCTTCTGTCTGTATACCACATTATTCATTATAAATAGACCACTAGATGCTACCTGCATTTCATTGGCTCTGTACATGTACTTTGCACAATGACAAAGTTGAATCTAATCTAATGTTCTAATACATCAACACCACCAGTAGTTATACGTTTATCAGAGGAATTAAAAATGTAGTGTGTTACCTGTATCACATTATGTTGTCTTATAATTGCCTGCTCTCAAGTGTTTATGCTTTACAAAGTTAGGTGGTGATGGTTGTACATTATTACTGATCTCGCGTAGGAATAAATGCTGGTTCACTAGCGACCCACTAGAGGCCCGTCTGGCCCGTCTGTTTAATGTCCGTTTGATTATTATTTTTTTTTGTTTTGTTTTCTGCTGCAGTGTTGCCCCTCTTGTTATTGTGCTGTAATGTGTTGGCAGGTTTACGAGGACACCCTGGATGGCGTGTACCTGCTGCTGAAGAGGGAGATGCAGGAACGGCTGGTGGAACACGAGAGGTTCTGGCAGGTGGCCAAGGTGCAGATGGGCCGAGTATGCACGCTGGAGGAGACGGCCGTGAACTACGTCAACTGGAAGATGATCGAGACGCTTCCCTATTACAAGTAGGTGCTGAGCCTCGTGTACAGTATGTAAGGAATTCTGTGGGACTGAAAAATTGGCTCTGTTAGGAAAGAAATTCAGCTTTCAAGCCTTTTTTTTTCCTTCCTCAGTGCACCGCTTGGGTGTTTTAGATGATATAAAGGCATGGAGTCTTGTGGAAGTTATTTATATATTTTAAATAAACCTGCTGCCTCTGTTATTTCTAAACTTACTTTTTATGGACTATTAATGCTACTCCTGGGAGAACGGGGGAAAGAGAAGAATGTTAAAAAGAACTGAAAGCCGATCAGCAATTCAAACCTCGTTTTAAAGCAAAAGTGGGAGGAGTTGAAAGGGAAGCCCTCAATATTTTCAGATTCATTTCTTACATGTTGGCGGGAACTGTTTTTATAATTTGGCTCTTGGTATTGTTTCTGTTTTAAGCTCGTTAAGCACGATGCTTTCCTGCCCAGTCCCCCCTCCCCCCTCAGCCAGGGCTTTGAAGCTGCTCGAGCTCTCAGCGGGAGAACCGGGCTGCAGTGGGCAGCTTCAAACACACAGCCTGCAGTCAGTCACAGGGCGAGATCCAGAGAGTCCACACCGTCTTTTTGAAGTTTAAGGAGAATAAAACTCCAGTCCAAGCCTTTCCAAAATTGTATGTGTGTGTGTGTGTGTGTATATATATATATATATAAAAATAAAAAGACTGATCAACCAAAACATTATGAGCACCTGCCTAATATTGAGTTGGTGCTCCCTTTAGCCACCAAAACACAGATGTTCTGACTGATAAGGGCCGAGTTGTAAAGGCTAGACGACTGTGTCGGAGCAAATAAAAAACTGCACTCTTGTGTTTTGTTCCCCGGCCTGTGTAGTCTTTCCTTTTCAGTTTCTATCCCTCCATCTGCTATAGTAACCTCTAGTTCAACTAGGGGTCGTGTAGGGGCCGCGATCTTGGAACGCCAGTTAGCCTAATCTGCATGTCATTGGACTGTGCGAGGAATCTGGAGTTGCTGGATTAAACCCACCAAGCATGGGGAGAACATGCAAGCTCTAACATGTACATGGACCCAAGGCGGGAATCGAACCCGGACCCTGGAGGTGCAAGGCTAGAAAACCACTAATCCACTGTTCCCGCCTTTTTAATTTCAAAACCTCCTAAAAGGCAGCTTTAGAAAAAAAATTCATTGTGTTGGGGGGGGACCTTCAGTTGAAAATCATAAAGCATGGCATTTCAATGTGAAGATGAAGTGTGTGTGAATGTCTCCTGTGGTGTTTAGGCTGTTTTTGGTGTCGGGGAACGGCGTGTACCTGCAGCACGTGCGAGGTTTCCTGAGCAGGAAGAAGATGCTTCATGACTGGATCTACCTGGAGGACAACACCTGGCTCAGAGAGATGCTTCCTGACGAGCTCTTCACACTGCTGGAGTTCAACACCAAGATCTCTCAAGGCAAGTTCACTGAGCACATGAACACATCAGGGTCTCTGATACACCCTGAAATGAGATGGGGTGGTGGGGTGAACATTAGAGCACTAAATGGATTGCACTGATCTGCTCATACTTACTGTATATTCATCTGTTAACATGTAACACGTGAATGTCATGACTAAAAGTGATATTAGTCCACAAGAACATCTGAGACCTGCGTTAGCGAACGCTTTGTCAGTCTGCCAGCTGAGACCTTCAGGCGATAATGTTGGACATCTTTTTTTTTTTTTTTTTTTTTTTAAATTTCAACACGTCTGATGGCAGTTCGTCTTTGCTCACACAGCAGGGCAAATCTGATTTATTTCAAATACACTGCCAGCCCAAAAGCCATTGGCACTTAGATTCAATTAAGCAAATACTTTTGGAACGGATGGTTAGTGCAGTGATGAATGTGTTTCAGCTGAGACATCAGTCTTTTAACTCTAACTGATCCAGGGAGCAGCTTCACGTTTCTTATACAACCATGTTGTAAAACACTAAAAGTAACATCATGACGCACATCTTCCAAGAGCCAAATTATCGGGCTGCATCAAGCAAAGAAAACGACTAAGGAGACGACTGAAGTGACTGGAGTTGGGTTAAGAACTGTAAAATGCTTTATTAAAAACTGGAAGGATCGGACTGAACTGTAGACATCACAGCTACGTTTAATAATAAAAAAGTAAAAGGATTTCCACACACGCGCACAAACTCACATTTTTGGGATCTTATCCGAGAGTAATGGATGCATAAGGGAGGGAAGCGAATGAGGCATCGTGACCACTGTACAAACTTTTGATGAGTTGCTCAAGTCTAGACTCTGCAACATTATGTGGCAATAAAATGAAGTCAGCCGACGACCTGAATGACCTGGTTGTCACGTCTTTTGGAGTTTTTCTTCCCTGATCGTTGAGGCGTATTCCTGAACTCAAGTTGTACGAGTGGTTCTGGGGGAGCGAGGAATGAAACGGTCTTTATAGACCTCAGATGAAAACGAATATACCTCCTGGACAAAATCATATGTACAGAAATCCAGGCAGATATTTCAGTATCTTTCGCCATGTTCAAATCTGAAACAGTCGACCCCTGAGATTCGCAGGTTTGCGTTCTTAGAGCACCCGGGAATTGTGAATAATACGCAATTCAAACACCTATTTTTATAGTTTAAACCCTAAATATTCCCTTAAAAATTCTTTAATTTTATTTCAAACTCAGCTTAATACATTACTTTTTTTAATATATAAAGGGTAAAGGTAAACCCTGTACTGCTGTGTCTCCCGCAGTGCCAGAATGTAAAATACAGATGTTACCACTATATGTTCTGTAATTCATGCAAGCGCGTTTTCTTTGGTACAAGTACTCTAGGGTAAATATGGTAATAATAATTAAATAATTAATAATTAATAAAATAAAATTCACCATCACAAGCTGCGGGTTTTTTTTTTTTTCTTTTCCCCCCTTCTTCTCTATGGTTGCTTTTGTGTATACAGTACTATACTATATTTTATACGCAACCAATTTTGCTGAATTTACGTTTATTTGTTAGAAAATTAGTAAATTTATATTAATAGTTTAACATTATTGCAAAACTTTTTTTTTTTTTTTTTGGTTGAATAGCAATATATAATTTTTCATGCATTTTAAAGTTTATCAGGGGTTCCCGCGAGCAATTTAGGAAAAATCTGCGAACGACTGAGACCATGAACTCTGAACCGTGACTTCTGAACCAGAACTCAGGACAAAGTTCTGTTCTGTATGATGGGAGTTCATCAGTTCAGCTTTTAACTAGTAACATTCGAATTGTTTCTCATCTGTCAGCAGAATCTCTTCGCTACTTCACTTAGTGTTTAAATTAATGTTATATTTATTTAAAACATAATACACACAGCAGTATTTCAGCTTTTGCAGCAGGTCCGCACCTGTGCAGCAGAGACGTCTTCATCATTTTTCGCCTTCAGCTCTGATCACTCGCGTTGTGAACGCAGCCGTGGTGTTTTGCTCCCGAGCCGCAGCTGGTCCGGATGCGGCGTGTGACGCGGTGTTAATTGGTCTTTGAGTGATGCTGCTGGTTGCCGAGAGACTGGGATCGATTCAGGTGCTGGAGGTGAAGCATAAAAAAAAAAACAAAAAAAAAAACCCTACATAAATAAATGAATAAATCTGACCTGATTTGCCCTCGTCTGTGTACGAGCTGTTCATCATTTGTGCCGCAGCGACGAGACGTCAGTGAAGTCTTAATTAGGATTTATGACGTTCCGCTTCAAGCATCTCTGACCCGCAGACGCTGCGGTCAGTTTATGAGACGGGTGGAGTCTGCAGAGTGATTTGTCCTGTTTACCAACACACACACACACACACACACACACACACACACACACACACACACACACACACACTAACACGCTTCAGGAGCTGCTCATTCCTACAGTCTGTACTGAGCCGTATGGTTATTTCAGTGCTTTTAAAAATCACAAACTTGTGTTTTTTTTTTTTGCATATTTGTCACATTTAAATAATTATCATCAAACACATTAATATTAAACAAAGATAACCCGAGTAAATACATAATGCAGTTTTTAAATGATTTCGTTTATTGTGCAAACCTACCTAGCCCTCTGTGGAAAAAGTAATCGCCCCTTGCTAGATCATGAATGGACTCTGATTAACCACTTTTCTTTTTTTCCTTTTTTTTTTTTTGCGTAACCCGCAATTAGATTTTTCACACATTTTAAACTACAATATTTAACTCTTAAATGTACCTTTAGTATTCAAACTTGGTTGTCTAATGCCGTTGTTTGCTTTTAGTCTATATAAATAAGTAGTGGTTAGCACTGTCACCTTGCACCTCCAGGGTCCCGGTTCGATTCCCATCTTTGTCTGCATGGAGTTTGCATGTTCTCCACATGGTTGATGGGTTTCCTCCGGGTTCTCCGGTTTCCTCCCACAGTCCAAAGATATGCAGGTTAGGCTAATTGGCGCTCCCAAATTGCCCGTAGTGTGTGAATGTGTGTATGTGTGTGTGCCCTGCGATGGATTATCACCCTGTCCAGGGTGTACCCTGCCTCGTGCCCTAAACTTCCTGGGATAGGCTCCAGGCCCCCGCGACCCTGAATACAGGATAAAGCGGTATAGAAGATGAGTGAGTGATAAAGTTTGCTAAAGCTTTGCTTAAAAAAAAAAAAAAAAAAAAAAAAGTGAAATTTAAACGCCATTTAATGTGTTAAATATAACCCCATTTTTCATAATACTTAATGCTTCTCATCTCTCAATTCATAAATTATTTTTGTAGATATGCATACACATTTTTACCAGATAAAAAGAAACTAAATACAATTTCATGCCCTTTTATGTAGTGTCCGTAACTTTTTTTTTTTTTTTTTGCATGGAAGGAACAGATAGCGCTGTCCTCAGTGTTACGCCGCCCCTAATGGTGCGTGAGCGAGCAGTTCAAAAAGATGCAGTCGACTGCCGTCACATGGTTCGGAGGAAACACTTGATAGTCTTTGGCCCTCCCGGCTGAGTGGTGGTAGTAGCCTTAATGTGGAGCCCCCTAGTGACGGGGAGGAATTGGACACGACTAAATTAGGGAGAAAATCGGGAGAAGAAAAATCCTGAAAGTGCATTATTCTAAAATTCAAAATTAAGACATTGAACATGAATTTGAAATGGTTACGGACACTACATATTTATTCATTTATTTTTAATAATGTAAAGATTGAGTAAGTCAACTATGTAAACTTTACTGACAGCTAAAAAGTTTAAGTTTTGACATTGAACTGATTCGGACGTGGTTTATCCGTGTGCTGTGTAAGGTGGTTCTCTCGGTGAGAAATGTTGAGTAAATGTAAGTACACAACTCGTAGCTTAACTTTATCTAGTTAAAAGTTAAGCTATATAAATATTTATATAACAAAGTAAATGATGTGAAGGTTTTGGATGTGTAAAACATTTGTACTGGTAAAGTTTAGCTCTGTAACGTTTAGCCGTATAATTAAACGGTTTACATTACATAGGTTAGTAAGAAGCAGAAACCACCAGCATTCTGATGTGCTTCTGATTTTTTAAGTTTTGGAGGCGGAGCCTAGCGGGCAGAATGACTCCAGACCGCAGCTGTTCAAGATGGCCGCTTCGTTATCATCGTACCGTCGACCCCCGAAATTCATGTGGTCAACAGAATGCATATTTTTATAGTTTAAACCCTAAATATTCTCTCAACACTTCATTTTAAACTCGGTTTAATACATTGTCCTTAAAAAAAAAAAAAAAATAAAAAAAAAAGGATGTAAAGGTAAACCTGTATACTGTACAGTACTGTAGTGTCTCCCGCAGGGCTAGAATGTACAGTATACTAAAATTTATACTGTATTATATTTTATATGGAAATTTAGCTTAATTTATTTGGTGCAAAATTTGTGAATATTTTCACGTTAAAATCCATAAAAAAAAAAAAATTGCAAGGTCTCGACTGAATAACTGTTTAAGGCCCCAGTGTTTCCTTACAGTGATTTTATAATAACACACTTGTGACACTAGCAACATTAGCCTCTGGTGTAAAACTAAAGAAGCAACAGTTCATGAAGGTAGGTTCTCTGTTAGCATGTCGTCTCTGACGGTGTTCACTTCTCGTTTGTGAGCAGGGAGTCTGCACGGCGCGTCCGCGAGCGCTCGGCTCAGTCGGCTCATCTGGCTGTACCTGCACTCAGGTGAGCAGCTCTACATGGAGGGAGTGAAACAGACGGTGCTGCAGAACGTTTACGCACGACTGGGCCTCGGCGCCGGCATCCTCTCAGCAGACCTCTGGCAGCCCGTCCTCTGGCCCGGCTCTCCATGAACTGGCACAGAGAAAGAAGGTGCTTTCTCCTGTGACTTATTTTTAGGGGACCATGAGTGCATTTTATACTTTTGTAATTTTTTTTTATGTATATTTATATATACGTGATGTATATTTTTTTTTAGTCATTTTATTGCTCCTGCATATTGCAGTACATTTTTGGGACTGGAGCTGAATGTTAAAGTTTGATGGATCTGGTGTGGAGCCACAGACTCTGAACTCGATGCTTTAGTGTAAATCGGTTTTTAGAAATGTTTTACAGCCGATGTCTGTGAGCTACCGTGTGAAACTTTTGTGTGTGTGGTCCTGAATGTTTTAACATTTTAAATGATGTACAGTCACCTCATGATGGTGAATCCCCCCCCCCCCCTTTTTTTTTTATATGTCTATACTTTTAGATAAGCAAAATATTCTCCATTTTGTATCCACCCAGAGTTTAAGGCCTGTGTGGCACATTTAATTCCCACATACTTTTTTTTTTCTTTTTCTTTCCCTGACCCCCAACACCACACCCCACCTCAATAATCCTGTGACTATTAAAGTCCCTTTCAGCTGAACTCCTCTGCTGCTCTTGCATTATTTCTTTAAGGAGAAGACATGTCCTTGTCCAGCTTTAGGTTAATTTACTGTGCCGAGTTATTAATAGATGCTGGTAGAAATGGCTCCTAAAACTAGACCAATTATCCCCTAATACCCACCAAATCAATAACACAGAAATAACACCTTAATATAGAATAAAAATACCGCTCACACTGCCAAAAAAGTACACAACATACAAATAAACTGGCATTAAAAAAAGACAAAAACATAAAAATAAAAATAATCAATTATATTAGAAATGTCTCTGATTCAAAACTGTATAACAGAAGTGCCGACCTAATCATCAAATCTAGAACAGAGAAGCCTTTGTACTTCAAAATACAAATTAAATGATTGAAGATAGACGTTCCTCCCCAAACTGTAACACACATGACCCCCTTCTCAAAAACAACAGAGAAAAAATAGAGATGATCCTCGCCCTGAATAAATGGAGTAGTAACTTAGAAATGATGAACCATTCCAAGATTTTTCGTATAAAAAATACTTTATTTTCTGTACAAACGGAAAACAAACTTTTTTTTTTTTTTGACCTTTTGTTTTGTGTTTACATGAAAAAATACGAGTCAATACTTTTGTGTAAATGTACATAAATAGAGCTTTGGCTTTGTGGAAAGTTGAGCTGGAAAAACTAAAAGCTTACAGAACGGTTCGCTCTGAGAGAGAGAGAGGGAGGATGTAGCGCGGTAAAGCCAGCCAGCGGCCTCCAGCACATCATGTGGTCGCGAATCGGCCATGACAACCGCGCACACACTTCATACATGCAGCGTACACTCCTCGTCAGGTTCTTCCTCACGTCACCTGAGTAGAAATCTGCATTGTTTGGTGCCTATGGCTTCACTAGTCACGCCGATTTGTTTTATTTGTTTTTTAATATGTATATAGATCTATCTACACACGTACGGGACATGCTGAACTCTGCTGCATAGGTTTATAAAGGCACAGGAAAGCAACGTCTGCTGAATTCTGTGCTGGTAAATGAGATTGCATAGCATTTTAAATACGTCTGAACCAGCTTTCAGCGACCTTCTGTTCCTGCACAAAACTCTGGAACAATAAAACACACACACACAAAGCTCATGCAAACAAAACACCAAAGCTAGCTTTAGCTCAAACAACTTCATAAATAAATATCCGAAAAAACATTCATTGTCCAGGAAATGTTTGTGCGTGGGTTGTCATGACCGAGCAAGAACTAGTCGTATCCGGCGCAAAAAAAAAAAGAGAGAGAGAAATGACTCGGATCTTGAATTTAAAAAAATCCCTTATTGAAATGTGAAAGCAAAGCGGGTCCACCTCAACGGTGTTGTCTTAAACACTGCCGGCTGTGTGTACCTGAGAGATTTATTTATTTATTTTTTGCATTAAACTGTAACACAACTCCGAGTATAAAAATCTCTTGTGCATCTTCTTTGTTTTTCCCACCTCTATTGTAGCAGTCTCTACACAGCGCCTGATCTTAACGCTAGTGTGGGAAATCAATAAAAAAAAGTTCTCTTTAAAACAGTAACCTGAATTCCAGTAATTTCCCAGCGACCCACAGACCTGATAAAACATGTCTTCAAGTCTGGATCGCTAACATCATTAATATCAGTCTTACTGAAAGACACACGTACACACATACGCACCTGTCTAACGAAGGAAGAAAAAAGAAAAAAAAAGTCACACTTAAATACAAGGTGCTGAACGGAAGACCACTGGAAAACAACTTTGTGTGTGGAAATGAGCGCAATCTGCTTCGGTGTCGACCCGCGACCTGCAGCGCTCGGTGGAGGAGATGAACGTCTTTGGGCGAGACTGAGGATCTGTCACGGTTTGGGCTTTGGAGACGTAAAACAATCAGCGAACGCACTGGAACGTCACAAGGCACTTGATGGAGCAGCATGAACCACTTCACACACTCCGTGTGTGTCTGTGTGGCTCCCTTTGCATTGCTGTGATTTTCTGTGTGTGAGAGCTCATCACTGCCTCGCTCACGTCCTTTATTTTCTGGAATACACGATGCTTTGTGTGTTTTTTTTTTTTTTTCCCCCTTCCCCTTTGCCCTTTAAGTGCAGTGAAGTTTGTGAATTTAACACGGCAATACAGGGTGTAAAATCATGGTATGGTTGTCATGGTGACCATCCCGTGACACTTGCAGTTACAAATGTGGATGGCGGCTGCGAATCGTAGTAGTCCGGAGGGGAATAAAAAAAAAAATTTTTTTTTTAAGAAAGCAAACCGTAACGAAATGACTGGATGGCCTTTTCCGTAGTCCCAATAAATACACGATAAAAAGATCTCGCGGACGCGGAGATGAACACAGAGCTACAAAGACGATGTAAACTCGATTCACAGCTTGGTCCAACATTCAGTAGTCAGATTTATTCCCCTTTCCCTTTTGTTGGCGTATGAAGCGGCGGCGGCTCGGCCTCCGGTGGGGGAGGGGTCGCTCTCACTGCGTCACGCAGTTCTCCCCCATGTCCTGCGCGTAGCGGTCGGACATGATGGTCCGCAGCTCGTCGATGTCGTTCCTGAGCTGACGCACCTCCAGCAGCTTGGCCCGCAGGCCGTCCTCCACCAGCGGCTTCTCGTTCTCCTCGGAGGAGCAGCTCATCGCTGGAACAGAGGAGGAGGAGGAGATTGTTAGGACGAGTTTCTAACCACTGCTTTAAAGGTTCTTTTAAATGGAAATCCAGATGGTTTCATTATTTATTTTAAACAAATTTCCAAAATCTGAAAGATCCTGAAGTTGATTTCAGCTAGCTCAGTTGAGGGCTACTAATGATCGGTCACGTTTGTTACTGCATCGCTCGCTGTAACGCCAAGCTGTTTATTTTAATTTTTTGGGCTGCATTTAAAGCAGCCGATCATGAAAAACAGCAACTGATTTTAATTAAATCCTAAAACATGCCATGTTAAGGAGGTTTGTTTGTTTGTCCTGAGTACACAAACAATTGCTGTTTACTGGAACCGTGCATAAAGTCAGAGGAATGTGTGTGTCCATGTTGTGTAAATTGGTAGATATACAGTGTTCAGCATCAATGAGTACACCCCCTTTAAAAAGTATGAATTTAATCGGTAGCTCAATGAACAAAAGAACAATTTCCAAAATTTTCACAAGGCTGAGTTTTATTAAACACTTGTTTAACTCCATAACATGAAATTAAGGTTAAAAATATAAGTTAGATCACAAAATCTTCAGTTTTACTCAAATTGGTTGAAGCAAAAATGAATACACCCCGCAACAAAAACTACTACA
>JAQMYL010000020.1:13773665-13785148 GCA_030014365.1 Clarias pachynema
ATATAGCAGTAGGTTATCCATCCATATATTGCAAATATATGGGGAATTTTCGAATATATTGAAATATATTTCCTAATGTATTGCAATATAAATTCTAGTATATTGCAATATACGTTTGTTTCATAAGGGAAGCGGTGTGAGAGAGGAAGATAAGCTCCTGGACACTGAAGTCTTCATAATGGAGTGTCTTATCTTTCTGCAAAGCACCTGACAGCTGCATCCAGGCCGCTCAGCAGCACTGCGCTTTTACTCTTTAGTCTTTCTCACGGGCGTGAAACTATAAACTCAGACATTATTTCTTTTCAGTGGGAGCCACATCACGCCTCTGGCAACGTGTTAGATACTGATGGATTTACAATAGACGTTTTAATAACTCCTGCGAACCTTCGCACATAAACGCAGCTCCTCTCACGACTCCAACATTCAAACTGTCGGAAGACTTTTATTACTCCGTTTATTAGCTAGAAAAACGAGAGTTTAACTAACTACGGAAACGTTATGTGCCAAAAGTCCATCACCTTAAACTTTCTTCTGCTTTTTATTGAGCGAATTGCTGGATATCATCACTAAACATAAAAAATAATCAATGAGATAAAACGGATTAAAAAAGCTGACATTCTTTATAAATTGTCTCAAAGTCATTAAAACACAAACTTTAAAATAATCGAAATATTTGCCTGAAAAGGTTGAAAACATTATATACATCATAAAACAGTTTTAGTGTTATTGTATGTTAATTATCGTCAGCTTGGGTAATACAGTTAATAAAATGTTTTTATTCTTACACTGTCCTTTTTCAGTTGATATAAATTTATCAGGTTTTAATAAATGTTAAAAGCATAAAAAACTAAAACTCTTAAAAGTACCAGATACTACATAAATACAATAGCGTTAGGATTGTAAGTGACCGATTATCACAATTTTCTCAGCACAAAGTGCTAGCATGAGGCTCCTGTGTGCTAGAATAAGGATACGTATCAGAGTACTAGAATCAGGATACGTATCAGAGTACTAGAATCAGGATATGCACCAGGATACCAGCAGGAATACGTGTTCCAGGGTATAAGCATGAGGTTATGTTACTGCGTAGTGGGATTAGGATTTATTTGTGTACTAAGATGAGGATATGTTCCAGGGTACTAGGATGAGGATGTGTTCCAGTGTACTAAGATGAGGCTATGTTCCAGTGTACTAAGATGAGGCTATGTTCCAGTGTACTAAGATGAGGATATGTTCCAGTGTACTAAGATGAGGATATGTTCCAGTGTACTAAGATGAGGATATGTTCCAGGGTACTAAGATGAGGATATGTTCCAGGGTACTAGGATGAGGATATGTTCCAGGGTACTAGGATGAGGATATGTTCCAGTGTACTAAGATGAGGATATGTTCCAGTGTACTGGGATGAGGATATGTTCCAGTGTACTAAGATGAGGATATGTTCCAGCATACTAGGACAAGATCGACAACACAGGCCTGGCACACTAGGCTGGGGATAGGTTTCAGAAAGCTAGCATAAGGATATAGATTTTATATTTTTTGATGACAACAAAGCCCCTATGCAAGTCGTTCTGAATAAGTTCAGTAAGTGCATAAGGAGTTCCTTAATGTTCAAGTCATTTTCCCGGGGCTCATGAACAGTTTACTACATGTAATTGTGCACGCATGTAAATGTAGCATGACTGATCCCATGTTGTGCGCATGCGTACTCATTCGGCTTCTCTGCTGCTCCCTCCATCAGCTCTGTGGACTCCATCAGCTCCTGGACCACCTCTGTCCCACGAGCACTACGAACACCTCCATCTCATCCTTCTGCACTTCCACCTCTTTCTTTCTCTCTCTCTCTCTCTGTGTGTCTGCGTGTTTGTTTGTGTGCCCTTCACCTTCAGCACCCCACGTGTACAGTGCTAGTGTACTATGGAGAAAGTGCAGCACATCACCCGAGCAGCCATGAGGAGGGCATCCACCATGGAGGTTCCCCAGCAGGCTAAGCAGAACATGCAGAACCTCTTCGTCAACTTTTGCCTCATCCTCATCTGCCTGCTACTCATCTACATCATCGTCTTGCTAATGTGAGCTGGAGGAGGGGCCGCGATGTGGCACTGTGGACTCGGTTGGGGAGGGGAGGGGCTTGGGGTGGTGATGAGGGCGATGAGGGAGGGGTTCGAACTGTCCATCTGAGTTGACTGCATGCTGCATGCTGTTTCTTCGCACTGTTCTTGTAAATAATACACACTGTCCGGCAAATAACGGCACACCTAGCGGGGTAGCAGCGGGGAGTTGTGGGAGTCTGAGGACGGCAGAACCGACTCCGCATTCCCCGTCACAGTCCAGGATTGAGAAACATTGACTCTGAGCACTGCACAAACCCTTGTGTGACACTGAACGTTAAATAAAAATATAATAAACAGGTTAAGATATGAAATGTGTGCGGCAATTTTCTCAACCCTCACCACGCTACGGTTAATCCACACGAGTGTGCGAAACTTAACACACACATTAGAAAGCTTAACTATGACCTTAAAATGTACCTTAAACGTAGTCAATCATTGGGTGTCTGATCTCTACATCTTTAGTTTTGCTCGAGAGTTATGAGGGTAATGTAGATATTTCTATTATACAGATGTATATGGATTTGATTAGACTTTATTACCTGGAAAACCTATTTAATGCTAAAAAAAAGAGAAATACTTTTATTTATCTATTTATTTACAATAGATTCAGGACAAAGTGTATTCATCTACTTCCAAGCAGTTTGTAAAGGTTGAAATGCTCATGAAAACTGTATTGGGGCGTTAATTATTATAATATCTTTATTATACATTTACCTTGGACTGATAGTAAATTATAGTTTAACTAAATAGGATCTCAAAGTTCATTCTTAAAACTTATAACTACACTTGTAAAAATGTGGCTTTTTTTGTAATCTGTCCAAACAACTGGTCTCATTTACATTGATTCAAGAAATTACATTTTATCTCTAATTTCTGTATGAGTGTATATCGTTTAACTGTTTTTTTTTTTTTTATTCTTCCATAAAACATGGCAATGATTTTACGAAAACGATAAACTAAACCAGAGAAATCCACTCCTTTAAATACTGTGAGAGAACAGGACAATGTGTATTTCTTAACATAGCTTTTGTAGGGCATAAGCCCCGCCCCTCGGTTAAAATGTCCAATCATCTTGTTGGTTAAAACGTTAGCAGAAGAAGCCCTGGATTTTAAGATTCTTACACTGGCATGGGGCAACGTGCAAACAGAACGAGGGTACTTATGGAGAAATATTTGAATGTGGACTCAAATCACTGGAGTAAATCAGGAAAATTGTCTTTTGTGTTTGTTTGAACATTTTTCCTTTACATTGGAAACTACTTTTTGAGAGGTGGTGCTGAAATTTTTTTTTTTCAGTTATTTTAAATTACAACAGTTGGGTCTGGGTGAATGATTTCTGGGTTTCTGATTGGACAAGGCAGGGGCATACCATGAACAGGGATTATCCTGGCACAGCCACAACCCTTTGGCCTCACTCCACATTGGATGAATTTCCACCACTGAATTACAGGAAGTCAACATTTTGACAAATCGTTTGACAATCGTGGAATCAGCGGATTAAAAGGGGGGGTGGGGGGCATGAAACATGACACATTGCCTTGACTTGAGTCTACAAATTAATGAGCCTTTCAATCAGTTTCGCTAAGAAGTGAAGAAATTATTTGTTGCATGACAACATTTGACTCTAAACTGTTTTTCGGGGTAAAGATTGAAAAATTAAAAGTGGAGTAAAACACGGTCTGGTGTCCTCGAACACATTGTAGTTCAACTGTTGTATAAAAGCAATGTGACAGTAATTCTAGCAGGACTGTTATAGCACAACACCAGGCTATATTCATAATATTAGGCAATTATATTTATATGAAAGCCAGGCAAATGAGCTAAAATCTTTCATGGGAGAAAAAAAAACAGGAATGTGAAGATGATGGGGAGGGGCCACAGGCTGATTGTGGCGCATCTATGCCCTTTTCTGCTTTTCCCTTTAATGCGGGAAAGAGGTTATCGTGGTGTCGGCCATCTTGAAAATTAAAATCAAAACTTTACTTTAGATGATTCGCTTAATGTTTGACTCTTGGGCAAAAAGTAAAGATATGAATATCAGACACTGCACTAACATCCCCTTGTTAAGAACAGCGACGCTTGTGCTCTTATTTGTCCTTGTTGATGGTGTTTAGCTCTTTCCATATGTGAAGGATGCACGTTGTGGGGTGACTTCATCCTCCTCCTCCCTGCACCTCACGCTGATCACACCTGCCCCTGAGACACACGGCGCATCACTGCGAGCGCGCAACCTGCGATCGTCCGGCTGCGACGTCTTCGCCATGGATCTCACCAACAACCGGGGTCTCAACCTGCTGCTCAACTTTCTGCTCATCGTCATCGTGCTGCTGCTCATGCTTATCCTGGTCAAGCTCATGTGACGTGGGCTGAGACGCTCAACGAGGGCACAAGACTTAATATGGCCTGAACACGTTTACTACAGAGGGAGAGCTATTGAGATCTCTATCTCTCTCTCTCCCTTTCTCACACACACACACACACACACTTCTTTACTTGTATGTCCACTATATAAATCAGTTTGGTGCATCACTTTAAAAACTAAGTGCTTGTTAAAGCAACACAGAAAGTCTTTCATTCAGAAAGTCATTTAATTTGTGCAATGAAAAATCAAATCTGACCTTTTTTTTTACCATTATTGTTCACGTCCTTGTTTAGAGATTGTGCTTAAAAAAAAAACAATTCTAATGTGTGTATAATCTTCTGCTAAAGAAGGCAGAACTTAAGATTACACACCCCTAATTAATCAGCCGCAGATTTCAAGCTACATCGATGTGACAGTCATGACAGACCTGTCAAGAAACTCTCACACAGCTTTTTTGCTTTACTAAGCACAGGGAAAGCTTCTGTACATGTTACTGTCACGTGACAAACATGACTTGTGCAGACGTAAGACTTAGTAGGGGTTTGAACCTCACACTTTGTATCGCACCAGACTGGTGTCTAAAAAAACTCATCTGTCCAAAAAGTACTTAGAACGTAGTGAGTAATGATCACAGCTTCTGATTCCCTTGCACCATCTAGTGGTCAAGTTTATACTGCAAGGAATAAAAAAAACATACATCACATGTCTTTGACTTTCCTTCTTTGATGCGGCTAACCAGGAGCTGGCTGAGGAAACTCGTGGTAACAAACACCTGATGTGTTTTAATAATAATGTTTGACCATAAAAAAGAAAAGAATAATAATAATTGTTGCTATCTGAGCATTTAAAAGGTGTGTATTTGACTGGATGTCAAATAAAATCATGTCATTGGGTTTTGTAAACATGGAACTAGGGGCGGGCTGTATGACAAAAATCATAGATCATATCGCGACACCTAAAGTTTAATTTCTGAAATAAAATATATGAAATAGTAGCTTGTTAAAAATAAAAACCGATAGTGTCATGTCAATAAATGCTGTAAAACAACTGTACATATCATTACAGTATAAGGTTTTAACAACAAATCAGCATCTAAAAAAATCTAATCAGTTCTAATACTATTGTAAAATATTAAAAATACTTATATTATGATAATATCCATGTTATCTCAGACAGGTTTCCTGTGACTGAATTATTACTACATTGTTATTACTGTCATATTACCCAGACCTGTGTTTCACTATTATTATTTTTTTTTTTTAGATTTTTTTTTTTGCAAAAGCCACATATCCTGATCAACAGTATATTATTAGAGAATGTTTTCTCGTCACTCACACGCGTGGTCTCGAGCTGAAATGATGAAATGACTGATGAAACACAGGCGTATATTAAACGTATGATTACACGACCTGAAGCACTGAGTTCCACTTGATGTTGCATTGTTTGCTTTGTATACAGTTTCCATAGCGATGTAATTGATGTCGTTTGCACAAACATGAACAGACACGTTATGATAAAGGTGTGAGTGAAGTAAACAACAAATAAACATCTTCCACTGATAATCACACATGCTGAGACTTCTTATATGTGTCCTCTGTCAATTCTATTCATTTATATTATTCATATTTCTATGTATAATTTTTGCTAAAAACTTGGATATATACACTGGGTATATGAACTGAATATTAGGCAGCGTGTATGAAAGCATATTAAACTAATGTATGTTTAATTCATGCAGGTAAAAAAAAGGTGCCGATTTTCTAAAAGGAAAATCAACGAATTTTGAGGCAGAGAAGAAGTCTGTCCACTAGAGGGCAGCACAATATCGTGTGAAGATATCATAACAGCAAGTCTGACCTTACATGAGCTGTACGTGAGCAACCAAGAACGATGCATTTGGCCTTCAAACAGAGCAGACTATGTATGAATGATGGTGTCATGTCATGTCTTACCTGCGCGAGCTCGGCTTCCTGCCTCATCTTGTCTCGCTGCTCGCTCAGCCACGCGCTCTCGGGCCTGAATTCCATCTGCTCGCTCAGCCACATCTGAGTCCTCACGCTGGGCTGGATGGGTGACCCACCGACGGCCTGATGCCCCAGCGAGTGCCCCCTGGGCGTCATGAGGGAAGCTCTGCTCTCGGGTAAGTCGCTATAGCTCAGGTCCAGCGTGCTCGGCTTGAGAGGAGAGGACGAGTCGGCCCGGGCGTGCAGCAGGCTGCGGTCCAGCGAGCCGTGGGCGTCAGGGTGACACGAGGTCCTGCCGCTTTTCTCCTGGCCGCTCAGGCGGGTGAGGGACGACCAGCGGCGCACCGGGCGAGGGTCCTTCATGTCCAGCGGGCTGGAGACGGGGGAAGAGAGACGGCTGCTGTTCCACGGGCTGCCGGGCACGGACTGGGTGCTGAGCTTCGAGCTGGACGGAGATGGCATGACATGCGCGGTGGGGATGGAGCCCTGTGAGCGGAGCGGCTGGAAACACAGCGTGCCGCTCGAGCTGGAGTGGTCTGGATGAACGGGGGGAGAAAAAAAAATTAGAGAGAGATTATTACGCATGTTGTTGCAGCTTGACAAGCAACTCAGACAAAACGGAAAATCTGTTCTCAGTTACACTAAGTATTATTATCATCATCAGCAATGTTGCATCACCCCTCTATCTGGAACATTATTTATGATGGAGTAAAGCACTCTCTTTGCACACGGAGTGAGTGTGTGTGTGTGTGTGTGTGTGTGTGTGTGTGTGTGTGTGTGTGTGTGTGTGTGTGTGTGTGTGTGTGAGTATCATGTAGCCGCAGTGTGTATCAGTCTCTCATAAATAACACATGATGTGTATGTGTGTGTCATACTTGGCACGATACCACGACCAAGGGCATGACGCTGAGAGCTGAGAGCACAACAATACACACCATCATACTACATGTAACACACGCACACACGTCCAAATTATTAATTACAATTATGGCAAAATATTTAACACTTAAATGCAATAAACAAATAGAAATCAGGGAGTGTGTGTGGTCAGAAAAAAAGCTATCATGTTCATCAGAATATACAGGCAGATCAAGGAAAAGTCTTAAACTTTTTAATTACAGGTAAACACATCTCAGAAATATTGGCACTCGTTGTCAACATGGGCTTAAAAAAAGGGAGGGGGGACGGAAATGTCCAGTTCAGACCAAAACATTAGACAGTTTTTTTCCCCGAAATGGATTATTTTAAATAAATAAATAAATAACTACTGAGAATTGCAGCTAACTAAATCTCACCACTTTTATAAACTATAATAAATCCTTCTGGATCTGACTAGAACACATTAGATGACAAAGGGATCAGCAGAATAAAAGAACTTTTATTTTGTGTGCATCAGACAGCCTGGGCGAGGTAATCTAAACATAAGTTGCAAAACAACCATTTTATAGTGATATGTCAACACATCAAGGCCAAGAAAGGAAAAAACAATAGATGAAAAACACAATCAAGGTCATAAACATCATGCATGATTAAGGCAGCACAATACTGCCGAAAGATATTATATTATAACAGCGAGTCTGACCTTCCTAGATCTTCCTGGGAGCGCACTCATCATGTGAGAATAAGTAAACAAAGACATGAATTAAATCTAAATATATAAATAAAATAACATCTAAAACACCTTCGTATTAATAAACACATGCTTTCTTCTACAGTGACCAACTCTATGACTTGTGAGGTCATGTTTCAGGGCAATTCCACATACTTTAGTTCAAAGACTTTAAAAAAAGAAAAAAAAGAAAAGAAAAGCCTGATGTGAATAAGCCTTAAAGCAGCTGTGTAAGCGGACAGTGTGAGTGTGTGATGCTGCGACTGACTGAACGCAGAGCTGACAGGTTTTATCAGTGTGTGAGGGCCAGGGGAAACACTGCTGTCAGCGCTGCTCTTGTCCCATCACACACACACACCGCTTCAACGCAGCAACCGCTCTGTATGAGTACAAGTCCTGGATGTTTTTAGAATAATTCATATTCCACTTTAATGATGACCCCGGAGTCACACACCCTCAGTGTGGGAATAATTTGAGGAGAAATCCGAATCTGTCGCAGTTTCACTTTAGCATGTTAGCTCACAGTGAGAGTAAAATCACTACCAGCCTCACAATCTCACCCACTGCATCGTCTACAATGTATAAAGTCTTCATTATTATTAACCTTTGTAATCTGGAACGTGCCATTTGAATTGCTCTGGTTTTCTTCAGGAAGTCACTTTGGCACTTCAGAGACTCACCTATTGAACAACGTGGCTCTTTGTTCTACCGTGCAGCTGGGGAACATCTGGGGAACCGAGAGCATGTGTGCTCAGGAGAACTCGCAATACACACACAAACAGAGGTCGTAACGCTCATGCACACAAACAAAACAACATTGCTCTGGCGCAGTGTTTATAGATCTACACTCTTTAAACCTGAGCTTGATCTTCTTCAGCACTGAGCACCAGAGGAACCTTGATCGTGGTCCTGAAAGCCGACGCCACTCTCAGAATAATCACTTCTGAGCAACATCTGAGACGGTATTCTGGTTTCTCTGATCTGTCATTTGCTTATTTCTACTCAGCATCTCTTGAGTAAACAGTTACATAATCGAATGAATATTAGCATAAACAGAAAATAAAACACTGAACAATTCAACATGCACAAGCAGACTTCTCTGTAGGTGTGGATCGTTCGATCTTTTCGAGTTAAGGAGTTATTTTTGGGCATGCTGCGTCTTGTGCCTTTTTCTCAGGAAGTACAGCAAGTCCTCGACTTACAAACATTCAGGTTATGAATTTCCGCAGATACAAACGAACCGCGGTACTACGAACATCGGTAGGTGAGAGAGAAAAAAAATCGAGGAAGTAGCTCACATGTATTGTACAAAAAATAGACACTGCAGTGAACCAGATACCAATATTTACAACTGTATAGAATATTCTCAGTGTGTAAGTGTATGTATAAAATGTCTAAAGTCCGGTATATTGTATGTGTGCGTGTGTGTGCGGGAGAAATGAGTCGGCCTCAACCGGTTTCAATGAATCAGTCCAGGAGCATAATGATAGAAAATGTCTGTCCTGTAAAGCTGTCCTGATGGAGAATAAGCCTAATTTCTGAAAATTCGCAACAATACACAGTCCAATACAGTGAAATCAGCAAAGAGACAAAACGCAGTAAACACGTTGCATAGACAAAACGTTCAAACGCAGTAAACACGTATCGTTGTCCCTTCCTCCCGCGTTGAATTTAAACGAAGCCAGCTGACCCGTGAGACACGTTTAAAAGGTCTTACATGAGGGGAAGTGTGGTGAAAAGGGACAGATGGACTGCTCAGATTGAGACAAATGGATTGGTATTCTTTACATCGTATATTCGACTCAAAGGTTTATAAGACTCGCTTTGTCAAACAAATCCGACATACGAACGTGCTTCTGGAACGGAACTCGTTTGTAGGTCGGGGACTCCCTGTACCACCACTATGAACTTACACAGTACTGTTTGTCCCTGTTATGAACAGTATCCATATTTGGAATTGTGTACAATTGTTTCGGTGACCCCAGATCTCAAGCCTCTTTTTTTAATAATTCAGAACTTTCTTTTTTTTTTAAATAAACTGCTATCATTAAAGGACAAATAAAACACTGCACGGGTAGGTAAATCATTAACCTTCTTTTGCACTGATCCACATCACACCATCCCGGTGTTGATTAGTCTGTATAACTGTTAACTTCCTTATACATGACTGGAGGCTCTATTTATTTGTACTCTATCACAGTGCGGCGTGTGAAATACCACACACACACACACACACACACACACACACACACACGATGTATACACACATCGACACGTTGGCTCTAAATTACCCGCCGTGGCCCGGCGCCGACTCCCCTTTCACGCACCTCAGCTGATCACATCCAGGGCTGTTTATTTTAACATCTCAACACGCGAGCTCGGTTACGCAACGAGAGAATGGCATCGGAGGGAAGGAGAAGGAGAGAGAGAGAGAGAGAGAAGCGGTGTTGTTTTTCCACAACTGTGAATAGAAACAACATAGATTCGTTTAAAATCTGGGCTGAGGGTAGCAACTATATCAGAATTTTTATTAAACTTCTTTAAAATTATTTCAGCTGGGATCAAGGATGTGGTGTGTGTGTGTGTGTGTTTATATCAAGGCACAAGGTTTTAGCGAGACAAATAAATAACAAGCCCTGCATGTGTGATGCGACACATGGTGTCAGGAAACATGATCTTGTTCCCTGTCCTGTTGAGCAATCAAGTGTGTGTGTGTGTTTGTGGAATTGACCAGACAGACAGACAGACACACACCAACGTCCTCTTCATTTATTAGCGTGTATTCGGGACCAGCTCTTGAATTTCACGGTGTCTGTTTCCGAGTGGCGCCGGAGTGCTGCCGGAGGAGACGCGTCCGTTCTTGTAAGGGGTTCGAGCGGCACTAAGAATAAGACTGACAGGAGCGGTATGTTCCCCCTGTCAGAGTGTGTGTGTGCCGTCCTGATCTTGACTTTAAATTTAAACGAGGAGTTTAAACCCTCAAGGGCCACAAGTGGTACACAACCTCATCATCATCAAGTGTGCTTTAACTGTATTACATCACACACACACACTACAAACCACACCCATGAGATGATAAACACAACATGAAATCAAAAGATAGGAAAAATAATAATAAGAGGACACAAAGACTAAAAGACAGCAAAAGAAGGAGAAGTGAAAGAAGAACGAACAAATGCAGTGTTATTGTTATCATCTTTAGCCCCGCCTCCTGCAGTCACATGACTCATCACACAGTTATCGTGACTGCTATACTGCACTTGTGGATGTGGATCTGCACCTCCATATCAAGATTTAAGGAAAGTATCGTGAATGCACAGTAGGGCTGGGCGGTATACCTTTTCATACCGAATACCAGTGTTTTAAAAAAAAATTATATTCATTTTTCATATACCCCAATACCGGTGAGTGTGTGCGCACAAAGCGTCGGGAAC
>JAQMYL010000020.1:13785911-13801440 GCA_030014365.1 Clarias pachynema
ACCGTCAAATACCGTGACACCGATATAATTTTGAAAAATACCGTGATATAAATTTTTGGTCATACCGCCCAGCTCTAATGCACAGCGACTGAACCAATACTTGTCATCAATACACACGCACGTGCGCGCACACACTCCGCGCCCATCACAAGCTAATGTAACCACTCCGAGTGTGTGAGCACGTGTGGTGAAACTGGAGCAGAGTGTGAGTGTGGTGAAACCGGAGCAGAGAAGACGGCGGACAGAGGTGAAGGTGACTGTGGCCGCCGAGACGTCTCCTTACTGTCTGAACTGAAAGATGTAGGGAAATAAATAAAAAAAAAGAACAAAAGAAAGAAAGAAAGAAGGCTAAAATAAAAGAGGATGAAAGAAATTAAGAGAGGAAGAAAGAAAGACCTGTCAGTGTGAACATAAGATATATATATTTTTCCTTTTCCTGTCCATGACTCACATCCTCTGCTCATCATCAGTGTGTTCGCTATTTAACCCTCTTCCCATTTCACCCTTTTTAAGCGTTCAGACTGAAGTGCTGCCGCTGCTACGTGAGATCACGCTCATGAATGAAATGGTAACTGAAAGCATGAAGTCAGCGGATGAATGGGAAGACATCGGGAGACGGATGTCGGACGCGGCCCTCCTTCGTTTCTATAAACGGTGAACTGTGCTGTATTATTGGATCTCGGACCATCGTCCCAGCGGAAATTCGTATCGAGGGGGGTGGTGGGGTGATTAAGGGGTTGTAATCCGAGACAAATGGAGGAGACGTCGGACAGTCCGAGCTGCGTTTCAGCAGAATACGGATGCGGGTCGATACGGAGACCGAATACTGGTGTTACTTTAAAAAGCCGGTGATGGGAGGATGAGAGCAAGACGGAAGCGCGGTATTATTGGAAGAGATCAATTGTCTCGCTGGTGGAGTGGAGTGGAGTGGTGCTTGTGTGTGTGTGTGTGTGTGTGTGTGTGTGAGCGCATCAATGGGCAGCCGGTAGTGGACTTGAGTCATGTCTAACTGATGTGAATGAAAGGAATAAATCATGACAGCAAGGGCGGTAATATGAGAGTAATCGATGTCAGGATGGTGCGATGGAGCCGAATTACCGCCATCACCTCAAATTTGATTGTTTTCCTATAACGGCGTGTTCCCGAGTGATTTATCCCTTTTACAACACGGCAATTTACAAATGCTGACAGAGTTTTATGTATGTACGCAATACTTCTTTATCATTAGTTACATTTCATGCTGTGAAACATCCATAACACAAAGATCAGCTTCTCACCAGGCTCGCTTTCTGTCTGTCCTTTAGAAGAACAATACAAATAGATACATAAATAAATAAATGCAACATGTCCTGTACTGAGAAACATCCCCCCTGCTTAGACTTCCTTGTGGGGGAAAGCATTACACCGATACACGAACATCAAAACAACATTTGGCACCAGACCAGCAGGGTCTTTTTTTTTTGGAAGTCTGATGTTACATTTAATGTGATTAACAGACACCACAGAAGATGAAATGAGCGATTGAGACTGTGGCAAAGAGATGTCTTAACCTCCAGTCAGTCCCACCTTCACACCACACACACACACACACACACACACACAGAGCGGGAAAACCAGCTGTAAAGGGAGGACCATCATTCCAAGGCCTCCATTAAAAGCTCCAGACTGAAGATGAGCAACCGTCTGTTTGCCCCCCCGGGGGGTCACGCTAACCTAATATACACTTCATGACTTATGTCTGGCTTCACAAAGCTAATAAAATCTGTACCGTAACAGCTTTCGGTCAATTCCTGAACCGATGCGAGACTCGTATGGAGTATGAAGGGAAGTCTAGCACAGACCTCTTTACGGATAAGCTCATCGAGGAGAACATATGGAACGGATGAGTTTAAAATGCTTTAACAAGCACGAACAGGCTGAAAGTTAATTAGCGCTGAAGGTTACTCGGAGAAAAGGAGAGAGAGAGGGAGGGATTAGTCACCTCAGCAGTTTACAGTCTCTTGCTAAGAACGATTTCTTTGTTTATTGACTTTACTGTTTTAAATAAAATAAAATAAATAATGTTTCCCTCAAGACAAGGATTTTATTAACATTAAAAATCACATCAAGTAAACTATTTACACGGGCTATCCCCCCGAGACGTGTCTTTAGAGTCACGAAAATTGTTCCACGATCACGGCAGACGTTTTCCAATACCGCGTTATTTTACTGTCTGATCAAACACGTGCAACCCAGCATAATGTTCAGGTAATATATAACATTAACCATTAACAAAGAGTGTGACACGGCTCTATATTGTGAAGTGTTTATTCTAGGATGTAGAGTTGTGACCTCATACGGTCGGGTGCACATAATGAATAATAAAATAAAATAAAAATAATGTTGGTATTCAGTTCTCTATACAAGACTGTTGACTGTAAAGGAGTCGCTATCAAGGTTTAGCACAAGTCATCACCACACACACTCTCTGTAGTGTGACCCTACTCGACCGGACCTTGCATCTTGACACGCCCGATTTCAATGCTGACCGTACCTTAATCCCTGTACCTTAAATCTACATACATTTCCCAGAACATGCCTGTACGTTTTATTTATAAATCTGAACCCTGAACCTATTAAAGAGGCGGGGCTGGATACACAGAGTGAGAACGTGGCTCTGCTCCAAGTGGAATCCGTCAGCTACACATTTTCCTCTTTAGGAGCTTGGAGAGGTTTTATAATAACACGCCTCGTTTGGGGTTTTGGCAAAAATCAGTGTAAAGAATAGCTCTTAGATGGAAAGCTACAGTGGCTTCACGGGCAATGAACAGACGACTAGTTTCTGTTCATTCCTGTGCGTCCTCGGTGCAATTTCTCCACCAATGAGGAAAGACTAACCGTTAGAGAATATTACTCCAGTGCATCCAGTCCTACAGGATGATCAAGTTCTTCTGCTACAGAACTCAAAGTTTCAAATCAGATCCATAGTATCCTGTTTTTTTTTCACCCCATGACACAGGGTTGCATAAGATCTAGAGCTACCTGGTCATCTACTTCCTGTCCCGTAAAAGCATTCGGATGCTCTCTATGAATCTTGTGGGGTGGAGATAATAAAATGGATGTTAGCAGACAGAAGGCAGGAGATCTAGGGGGGCTTTTCAAAACTTGCTGAATCCAAGTTAATGTTTCGGTTCAGTTTTACACTGCAGAAAAAGACAAACAGAATGTGCTTTTGGCTGAAAATCTACTCATGAAACTCATTTACTGGTCAGAAATACAATACGGTTAGAGGAAAAGATCAATGTTTACCAACCAGGATTGCGGTCATATTATACATTTCTGGTTTTTATGCCAACAGTCACAATTAATATATACAGGACTGTGATAAAAGTATTCCTGATTTTTTCCCCCATTTTACTGTATATTTGTCAAACAAATTTTAATATTACACAAGGTAAATGATGAGATCGTTTATTAAGGGGTTTGGGAAAAAAGCTGCTGGGCCTTATGAGATAAATATATTCTGAAAGAAAGTCTGGACCTGGACGACTCGTAATAATTGATGGAACCATGAATTCTGCGCTTAAACAGGCTGTTCATGCTTGAAAACCCAGCAAGGAAGCCAAAATTCCTCCAGAGCGATGTGAAAGACTCACTGCCGGTTATTGCAAACGCTTGATTGCAGTTGTTGTCGCCATGGGTGGCACAACCAGTTATTAGGTTTAGAGGCAATTACTTTTTCACATAGGGCCAGGCACAGCTTTTTTGGAAAGCTTTTTTTCCCTCTTAATAAATGAAATCATTATTTAAAAACTGCATTTTGTATATATTATCTTTGTGTAGTAAATTTGTTTGCTTATGTGAATTATTTAAGTGTGACAAATGTGAAAAAAAATTAAAATAAATAAAATCTGAAAAGGGCGAATACTTTTTCACAGCACTACATGTACTTCTAGCTGTCTATGTTTGTTATTCTCTGTTATCTGTCATCAGAGTGGCCTTTAAGCACCGTATCCGTCTCGTGTGTAACGAGAACACGGACGGCTCTGAGCGCACTCTTCGTTTGTTTATTTCGGAAGCGAAAGCACGACTGGTGAGCGGCTCATGTGTGAGTAATAAAGACCAGCCAAAACCTGTCGCTGTGTGTCTGACAGGCAGAGGAACCAGATGAAAAGCAGCTGAAGTAAACATCACAGAAGTGGCGTAATAAGTGAGGATGAGTGCGACTACACGGCTTTCTCATCTAGGTGTCACAGAAACACAGGCAGGAAAAATTTGAGACGCCGTTAAGAAAACATTCTGTACGCCGGCGAGTTACCTGTTCTAACCTCTTTACCCTGAGCGAGTGCAAATGCTGTCTAGCTGCTGAGCCGTTCCCCTAATGCGCTGCTTAAAACCCTATTGTTAAAAGGGTGTAGAGCAGCTGGTGTGTCAATATGTTCCATGGTAAAGGTTAAGAGGGGAGGGGATGTCGCAGGAGGTCTAACCCAAATTACACCTCCCTCAATCATGGCTTAACTACATTACCACGACATCTCCTGCATGATGGCAACAAGTGACCCCTGCCCAGATAATCAGATGACGTCATGTCTAATGGAACCCAAATCTTATTCGGGGGGGAACGGAGTCATGCAGAAGCTCCTCTTGGGAACGAACATGAGCTAATGGTCTGGGATTTGGGAACCATGATCCTGATCCGGATCAAATTGAGACTAAAGTGCCTTCGGACTTGGGATTGACCGAATTCTTTTTCGCACCTGAGGACAAAAAGCGTTCTACTAATTCTTGTTATAATTTGCCAACCAGATGGCATATTGTGCTTTATAGCCATGTTAGCTCACTCTTGGGGGAACACAAATGTACTTAGTGGTTTTGCGTTGCCAGTGGACATTCCAGTAAAGTCCATGACGAGGGAGAGGAGATGTACGTAACAAGGTCTGGCTCTCTTCTGAGAAGTGATATTTATAGGGTGCATCAGGAGATTCTTCCTTTCCTATGCTTTCGTGTTGCAAGCTGTTGATCACCTCTTGGCTAAATAAGTCATGTGGCTTGGGTTTGCCTTTCGACACCGGTGATCCTCACAGTGCAAGCCGACACCCTGACGGTGCCCTGTGCTCGACCTCCACTGCGCCAGTGCTAGGTGGAAACAGTAACCCAGCAAGATACCATCGGTACAGAGGATTAGGACAGCAAGGTTTTTTACTTTTGCTCATTTCCTAAGAACAGATGCTCCTTTAGGCTAATCCGGGCTCAAAGCGCCCTAGCGTAAATTTTGAAAGGTAAAAAAAAAAAAAAAAAAAAAAAGAGAGGTACGAGTTTGCTTGTTAGCACAGCGGGGGCTCCTTAACAGCTGTGAATCTTCAACCCGAGAGTGAACACACCAATTTACTTCCATCAGACTGACAAGAACTCATGAGGTTAAAACAGAGAATGAAACAATGTCCCTGTCTGCGTTATTCAGGAATGCCCAAACAGAGCCATAGACCACCCCCTGGGGTAATTATGAGGAAGTTACTCTTTCCACAGTGATATAATTGGTATAATTAGTGAGATGGGTCAGCAGGCGGCCTGGTTCAAATCTAGAGGAATTTCCTGCATCTTGTTCTAGGTCACTTAGACAATTAAAAAAAAATTAAGATCCTTAATGTCTGTCCTGAAACAAACAAGGATTAAAATTGCAAACTCATATACAATTATATAATAGAAATACGAGGGGCGTCCAAATCAAAATACATTTCTGATGTACATTTATAGAAGACTATAAGCACAGTACGGTGATGAGACTCTTAGCCGCAGTAAAACTTTGAAAACTTGATTAAAAAAAAAAAGTTTTTTAAAGAAGGCGGTACGTCCGTGAATGATGATCCTGGCCGAGGTGCCTCTGAGCCCCTGCAGCCTTTCCTGTGAACATTCAGCGAGTGGAACGCCAGAACCTTAAAAATTAACAGATAACTTGTTCCCAACTTGCGAAAGTGACGTATTGGTTGCGGGAACTGTACACACAATAATCCACCAACACCATTCGCACATTACAGAAACTCGACTGGGACTTATTGCCACATCCATCGTACACTCCTGACCTTGCTCCAAGACATTTTCACATGTTTGGGCCGTTAAAGGAGTTCCTGGGAGGCCGGCGTTTCAGACTATACAATCATGGCTGCAGCATGCAGGTAACTTTCTACCTTGATGGTATCCAAGCACCAGTGAGACTAACTAGGCTGACCTATATTCTAAGATATGTTTTGTCTGAAAGTCACTAGTTGTTGGACCCAATTATTTTAAAACCTGGGGATCCTCTGTGTATCTTGGTTTGCTGAGATTTGACTGAACACTGGATAAACTGGAGTGACATCAATGCGGGACACGTCCCCGGGCTTCAAACAAACTGGAATGAGGCTGCTGTCTCGTTATGCAACTCACTTGAAGAGAAAAATCAGCGATTTCGCATAATTAACCCAACACACACAAAAAACAAACAAAAAACGTCATTATATAAGCGGCCACATGCATACATTCAAGAGGCTGCTAATGCCAGACTATGTAAGAGTTCGACAGGGATCGGTCCGCTAGTAAACCCGAGAGTAGTGATTATGTGGCAGCTCCCTAAATAACACCCTTGTCTTGTGTGGATTACAGGCACGGCATGCAGAATTCCTTCTGAAGGAAAGATTTTTGGTTAAAAAAAAAAAAAAAAAAAAAATCTCAGAAATTCCATTCTCTCAATTACAGAAACAGGCTTCTTATTAAAGAACGCATGTAACACCAGACACACTGCGGTTAAACCCTTTTTTTTTTTTAATGCTTTGCAGGGAACTACTGCATGAACATTGTTTACAAAATTGAAACACGAGGCATCTTTCTTTCCAAAGTACTGTTTCATTTATTTTAAACTAGTGTCTAGTGTTGTTGTTGAAGAACAACAAAAAGGGTCGTATTTGGGAGACATCCTTCATCATCTCAGCAGAGATAAAATGAGAAAACTAACAACACAGATCTTTATCAGGGAAAGACTGCTGCTCTGGGAATGACTCATGATTAGGAGGATCAGAAGACAACAACAAGTCCTGAAGCATATTGATAGCAGTTTTTATACCATAAGACATATGTGAGTGGGGGGGGAGATAAGACTACAGGGATACCTTCACAATGAAGTATTTCATTAATGATGGTCACATTTCCTTATGCATGGTGCATGTACTGCAGTAGCAGGTGACTTTAATCTGATGAAAAAAAATTTTTTTTAACATGACCCCAGGCGCTTGGAAAATAATCTGACCTACTTCGGCGCTGCTTCCTAAACCTCCTCAGCCTCAGAGATGTCTGTAACCAGAGATGACTAATGAGGATCCCTGTTCCTGTTCCTGCGCCATCCGGTGAGATCACGGCTCGGCTTCCTACGCAGCGTTTGCAGACATTTTCACGGCAGATCTGCGACACTTCTGGAGCCAGCTGTCTACTCGATGCGGTAGATCGCGCAGGGCTGAAACACTCGTTCACAGGATAGGATACAAGCGACTCTGGATCCTCTGCGGCTCTAGCAACCGCACAAGCGTTGAAATCTAGGCCACAGCCCAAGGTGATGCACGTGACTTTAATTCCTGGCTCTTTGCCGTTTCGGTGACTGGTTCATTGATTTGTGATGGTAAAGCCTGAGTCCGAGGGCCAAGATCAATGTTAAACGTGCTGCTGGCTCTGTGCATACATTAGCAGTCGAGAGAGTGAGTTGGGTGAGGATGAGATGTGATAAGAGATGAGATCCAGGTCAGGATACAGCTCATACTGGTGGGGGAACATAATGTTTTGTGGGATGCACGCTTCAAACTCCCTCATCGCATCCAGCACTAATTAAAACCTGACAACTGCTCCTGTTGTGATGAAGTCAAGGACGCTCCTATAGTAACCAGTAGTCTCTTGGGTAAACAGTTAAGAGAGTACAGCTAAGGCTAAGACCCCACCCTGATGCTCACTCGTCATCTGGCAAACAAGAACAATCAGGGATGCTTAATGTAGCAACACAGATCTTCAAAGGTAGTCATTCATTTAACTATTTATTTAATAAATATAAATGAATCTGGTAGTAACAGACTAAGAAAGTTTGTCTAAACTTCCTCCTCAAGAATCCCTGAACGTTCCCAAGTCAAACTGTGAGAAGAGGTTCCTCCAGAAGTTCCTGGGTCTACACTGTGCTCTCATGGAACATGCATGGCACAGCTCTGGCTGGAGCTGACAAGAGAGTATATCATTGTAAGATGCCCAAACCAACTCATCTGGTGCCTCGTGATTCAGAGGAGGAGCTGCTTCCATCAGAGGTGTCCCTCAGAGATACTTTTGGTCACTACTCACAGTTTGAGGAGAAAGATATAGTATAGACTGACCTGTACACAAAAAAGGTTCTTATGGAAACTGGTACCAGCTTCACCACAAAGGAGCAGTACAGTGACTCAACCACTGTTACCACTTTGTCAATCTTACACCCACTGACATTTACAATGACTCTTATTACTTATAAATGAAGAGTAGCTTGTTCAGATACCAAAGAGCTGACATGACTGTCATTTGGATTCAAAGACAGAGTGTCTGCTTTGTTGTTCGTCTATAAGCAGATGCAGACGTGTTAAAGGAGACCTTAACAAGCCTTTACACTCTTCGGACTTCAAAGTGAACACAAATGTCAACTTTATGAGAAGACCACACCTCAGTGCCACCTTCTAAACACTTCCGTGTACAAAACGACCACAACTGTGACGGAACGATCCATAAAGATCCGTCCAAAAATATATTCAATTACTGGTTGAAAACAGCGACTGGGAGTAAAATGTTATGACTAATATTTGAGTAACGCTTTGAGCTCATGCTCTGCTTTCAGGCTGTGATATTATGCATTTCAGATACATGACTCATGATTTGGCCTTTTTAATGTAATTCCTTTCAGGAACCAACACAAACTTGGCAAAAGTATCTTGTACCAGGACTTTCCTTTATGATGACGTCCTGAAGAAAGAACAGCCTAAAATAAACACACGCTGCCTGAACAGTTAATCGTGCTTACGTCATCACAGCGAGTTCTGTACTATTGGTCGTAAAATGAAAAAAAAAAAAAAAACGCAAGAAAGACAAGCATTTCTCACTAGCTTGCCTAACCCCAAGATTAGTCCAAAGCATGCTGATTGACAGTGTTTTTTAAACACATTTTACACATTTAAATGAATATATACAGTTTGACTTGTACTTCTAAGACGATACTTTCTGTAGGTTGAGCCAATAGGCTGCAGAAGTATTAGAACAGGAAGTAAATTAAATAAAATACTACTGTGGGAAGATGTATTAATGATGATTACAGGAGTCTACAGTAATGGCAGCAAAACTGATTTCAAAATGAATCATTTTTAAAAATTATTTTGGGAGTACAACATAACAGAGTATAACAGGGAGTTTTTCCCTGCCACCATCACCCTCAGTTTGCTCATTAGGGATTATATTTCATACAAATTTCTTTACACTTTTCAAACTTATTTCCATTATTTCCTGTTGTTGATTCTTTAAAGCTGCTTTGCAACAATGCCATAGTTAAAAGTGCTATATAAATAAAACTGAACTGAATACTGTCATCAGCTGAGGTTGTGTGTATGAGTAGCACTGCTCTTACTAAACAGGATTAGAAGGTTCAGTTTTGCTGTACTAGAAATATAAATATAACTATAACTATATAAGTCTACTAACGCTTCCTGAAAATACAGCCTGTCAGCTTTAAAATGGAAACTATACCGTGGTATAACTATGAATTTAAGAGTATGTTTTGTGTTCCATCACTTCCTGGCTCCCTAGAAAACTTGATGAAATCAGAAGCACTAATATCACTTTGGCTCATCGTCAGCAAAAGCAATAACACGAAAAACCAATAGCTCTGAATCGGCAGGTTTGAAAAGGTCAAGGTCGTGATCTTTAGAGTGCTCCTTACCTTCCACGCTGTCTGAGCAGGAGGTTCCTATGCCTGTGTCGGCGCTGTCGGAGGCGGCGCTGTGACGCCTGGCACGGTTACTGCTGCTGATGGAGGACGAGCCCTGCCATGCTGACTCACAGCCTGGCACCCATCCGGGAGAGGACGCACTGGAACCTGGGCAGCAAAACCAGAGGACACGGTCACCACAGAAACATCCGAATAGTTAAAACATGGGCGAATAGAGCCTGAATGACGAGCCTTGCATAATCCTGAGGCTTGTTTATCATAATTGTATAATGATGCTGAGATGAGGAAGCAGAGGAAAAGCTAAACGTCTTTACTCAGTGTTCCTTGTGTGCACCACAGCCCTCTCTCTCCCACCTGACTCATACAAGAACAAAACAAGGCCAAGTGCATGTTCATCGTGTAATGCAGTTAGACGCTGCAATTAACCCCGTCCTCTTTAAAGTAAATCAGGAAGGAACACGGCCTCAGTTCCAGCTACGGTCACGTGTAATATGAATACTTCCACATAGCAATGGGAAACAGAGCTGTCGAGAACTCTCTGGTAAGAGTTGTGAAGAGTGGATTTGGAGTGAGAGAGAGCGGTGATACCTGGATCAGCTGTGGGAAATTAAATCAACATCTAATATCAAATATGATCACTGTCTCTTTTGCTTGCTTTACAGATGAAAAAAAAAAAAAAACACTGAATGAATGAATGAATGAGTTCAAATTTACTAGGAGACATCTGAACCGGAACGGAGTTGATGAGCTTTTCTACAGTTTGAACCTACGAGCTACAGTAGCCTGACATCATCACCACCAAGGGTAACAGCAGAATATCGACTTCTCACCTGAAACGCGTGTGAGGCGTGTCTCAAGCACCCACCGCGGGCGATCCTACAGCAGGCAATGGCTTGCTCGTTCGGGATATTACACATACTTCAGATTTTTTACGCAATACTTAAACCTGCATGGCCTGGTCGGATCAAGATGATACACATCCTGTGTTCAGGCTAAAGCTGTGTGATTTTTGTCTTTCAGCTGTTCCTGTCACGGAGTTTCCACTGTGGCCTACCCCATCTGCAAACAACTCGGCACAGGTTTTCAGGGAATGCCCTCCCTGACACTGGGCTTGGGATGGGCACTTTATCCAGTGGCTGGGGTTTGGGCACTCTGGTTGGAATTTTAATATATGTGTTCCCCATGCCAGTTTCTGATTCAGAATCGATTCCCACTTATCCCTTGAAAATACACCACAGCTTTAGCAGAAAATACTTGTATCCACAAATACTCATTTTGGGAGAGAATCAGTTCTTCATCGTTTGGGTTTATGGGCAGTTGTTGCAATACCATCACTTACTGGACTAGAATGTGGAGCAAAAGACTGCCAAGAAAAAAAAAGCTTGTTTTGTCTGAGACATTTAAACTAATCAACAACACAAGTTACACAGCATTTCAGTGCTTATTAAACACTTCTAGCAGTTTTTTAATAAATACAATACGTAAGAACTATATATCTTGAGACAAATCAGATAAACATCAACACTAGCGAATTTAATAAAAAAATATTTTATCATATGTGGTGAAACCAGCTTCATTCAAGCACTGATTTAAAAAAAATACTATTATAACTAGTGTATATACAGATGGAGACAAGAGTGAACACAAACAGGCACTGAACAGTAGGGTATTTGCATGAATACAACATTTTTAAAGTTTTGATTTACTGTTTTAAAAACACAGTAGGAACATAACATAGCGAGAGAGTCATACGTCTATCATTACTGAGATTTAACCCTTTTACTTTTTCAGACTCAATCCTCCTTGTCATGAAAGATATCAGAGTTGCACAAATTTCTGGAGTTTTTTTTCCTGCCATTTCAGCTGCTATTTGCTAGAGGGGTTGTCTTGCTCTTCCTCTCCTTTTACAATACCCCAAAGGTGTTCTACTGGATACGAGTCAGGTGACATACTTTTTTTTACCAGGTCACAGTTTTCATTTTTTCTTCTTTAAAAACTCCTTCATGATTCTGGCACTGTGCTCTGGCTCATGATCATTCTTTAATATTCCTCTTCTGCACTGATCCTGGAGATCGGGAATCACCCCGTCAGCGAGTATTTCGGTAAACCCGCCTGGTGCCGTCTATAAATGTCATCTCCACAGCAAGTTTTGCACTCACACAGCCCTGTATCATCACACTCCCAGCTCCGTGCTTCACTTTCACTATTACTATCACTGTGGCAGTCCTGGCCAAACAATCTGGACCTCATCTAAGCTGAGCAAATGTATTTTAAGAAGTTCTTTAGCAAAGTTTATTCTTGCAGGTTTATGCAGGGTTTTTTCCCTTGGACACCATCCACGGAGGTTATGCAATATCCTTGACACTGACTAAGCTTTCAGAGGAACTTCCATCGATAACCTCTGGGCCAAATCTGAAGCACTTGCCGGTCTGTTACTCAGAGCTATATTGACTAGAATGGCTCGTTCTACAACTCCTGATCACAACTGAGTTTCGACTGATTTCGAGTCAATCACTAATCTTCCTCCTACATCTCCTTTGACGTTTCACAATCAGATTTGTCAAATAATTTTCCTCTGGAAATTATTTTCCGTGTGGAGCTATGATGTAACCGGAGACACAGATAAGACAGACCAAAGATCCGAAACTGGCCAAGTTTTAGGGGTTCATTTTATAACCATGTTCAAACAATTCATTTAACTGGAAATCATAGGTGTAATCAAGCTTTTCTTAACAAGGTACATTCACTTTTGCTTCATTCTAATTCGGTTTTTTTTTTTATGGTATATTTAAAAAAAACATTATTTGTCAGCTTTGGAACATTACTGACACCACTGTTTGTTAATTGGTGATTTTTTAGGCTTTCCTAAAATCATCATGGTGCTTGATTGTTTTTGCAAATGCACTTGACAATACCGTTGTAGAACAGCTGACCTTCGTGTCTTATTATAACTGACAGTTGTTGTTGTTGTTGTTGTTTAATTACCTAATGAGATGCAGGTTAGTTCATACTTTTTTTTTTTTTTTTTTTAAAGAAATGCAGTACTGTTCTGGAGTGTGGAAATAAATCCAAACTTTTGAGTATATTATACACGTATTAAACATATATTGTATAATCTCTAATCAGTACCATATAGTAAAATGCGTGTGGTTTTATATGAGCCTTTCATTACACTGTAATAACTTAGCAGAGAAAGTGCTGCCAGATTTATGCAACATTAGCGTCATATATTACAATGCGCAACATTTCATCAGCTCGTTAATCCCTCAAAAACGATATTAAACACTAACCTGGCGTACAGCAGGGTGAAATGAGGTATAAACCATTTAGATAGAAGATGAACCAGGTAACCAAATTCAAGCTAACGTTAAGCTAGCAGGCTAATTATTTCTCGTTGCTAACTCTTATGTACTAATACCGGGATAAATATCCAAAGCGTACCAGTGAATGGGTTAGCTAAAGATTAAGGTTCATTTATTAAAGTCTAAACTACAACTAATAATGTTTCCCAGCCAAAAAAATGTAAAACAAATAATAACGAGGGTAATAAAGCGCCTTGCTAAGTGAGCTAGCTAACAATAAGATGCCGTTAGTCGCACACTGAGATTCCGCAGGCAGGGTAACGGATAAGGCGCGAGCGCGACCAATCTTATTACATTTATCCGGTTTTATCATCTAAAAATACAACTCACCCGTTTTATAAATATCCAGGCCATCCTCGAAATCGTTTCTGTTCCACATCTCGCTGGATTTCATGCGCTAATAAAGTCGTAAATGTCGAAGGAGTTTCCAGTAATAATGAACCCCAAAGAAAATCCCACACACCCAAGGCTGGGATGAAATACTCTCGTTTTCCTCTACCTGTAATCCATATTTCTGACAAAATTTGTATATATTAATATATATGATAAAAAAAAATTCCTGTTCCTGACTCCGGGTAACACTCACTCATCTGAAACAAGAAAGAAGCAGCGCTGAACTACAGCCGTGGTGCCAACCGCATCGCGAGACACCGAGCTTAAACCGAGGTCGCGCTCCAAACGCCTCACTACAGCACGCAAAGTGCACTTATATGCCACACAAAATTCATTACGTAGTACCCTACGTAGTGCGCCTGTGCAGAACATGATTACACATTTAAAACGCGTCCTAGGGCTCGTGCGTGTCCTGGCTCTGAGTGGAGAATGGAAGCAGCAATCACAGCTGTTAACTCCGCCCACTCTTCTCTCTCTTCTCTCTCTCTCTCACACTCACACGTACAAGAGCACGAAATAAACGTACTTTAGCTCATTTGCTCTTCACTCTGTCAGGGGGCAGACTTCCGTCAGGGCGATTTAATTTGGTTAGGTGTGGATGTATACGCGGAAAACACACGCACACACGCAGCAGAAACGACTCGAGTCGATTCCGTTTAGGTGCAAATCGAATCACTTTAACTGACTCAACTCTCTTAAGATTAACCGAATCACTTCAATTGAATCGATTCTCTCAAGATTAACCGAATCACTTCAATTGACTCGATTATCTCAAGATTAACCGATTCACTTCAATTGAATCGATTCTCTCAAGATTAACCGAATCACTTCAATTGACTCGATTCTCTCAAGGTTAACTGAATCACTTCAATTAACTCGATTCTCTTAAGATTAAGGGAATCACTTCAACTGACTTGTCTCTCTTAAGATTAACCAAATCACTTCAACTGACTTGATTCTTTCAAGATTAACTGAATCAATTCATAGACTCCCCTCACTTAAGATTAACCGAATCACTTCAACTGACTCGACTCTATTAAGATTAACTGCCTCACTTTAATTGACTCAGCTCTCTTAGGATTAACTTAATCACTTCAATTGACTCAACTCTTTAGTAATGAATCAAAAGTTTTTGAATTTCCAACTCCGGTCCAGGAAAGTCCCATGTTTTCCCTTCTTCCATTACACCTGATTCACAACCTGATTTAGCCCTGACTGAATTGTGAAGTGTGTTTCTCGTAACAGTGGAAACATGAAAATGTGAAGGATCAATAATAGGCGGGAGTCAAATAACGGCAAGACAGCCTATATTAATATTGGACCACCGTGACAGGCTAATGGACTGCCTGGACAAATTTTTAATAATCTTATGTGTCCTCCTCACCTCAACCGACGCCCCCTACACAACACCAGGTTTAGTGCTTCCTGGAATAGGTATAGGTGGGAATTTACAACCATTCATGGAAAAGGGAGGCAGCAAGATAACTGTCTGTGTGGTTTCATATGTTCTCCCTGCGACTATGCGGGTTTCCATCCAACCCCCAAAACCTCCTGGTAGGCCCCAAGGTGTGAAATAGTGTGTAAATGTGTGAACATCCCATCCAAGGTGTATTCTTGGCCAACACCCACGTGTTCCTGGGATAAGTTCTTTAACCTAAACCACCCTGACCGGGTAACTAAAGGTGAATAAGCAAAGAAAGAACCATTCATTCATTCATCTTCTATACCGCTTTATCCTGTATTCAGGTTCGCGGGGGGCCTGGAGCCTATCCCAGGAAGCTTCGGGCACGAGGCAGGGTACACCCTGGACAGGGTGCCAATCCAT
>JAQMYL010000020.1:13810244-13831226 GCA_030014365.1 Clarias pachynema
TTGGAAGAATTTTGTGCAATGTTTAATTTGCATAGAAAGTGCTGTCTTTCTTAACGCTGTCATGCAAAAGGAGTGAACAATCGATTCCTGAGCAACTGATGTCAGCTAATTCAGGACCTTCACTGTAGACAGCGCATTGTAACGTTGGACGTAAGAGGAAGCGACTTAAGAAGACTCCTGAAGGGACAGTTCGAGAAACATACGTAGAAAAGTAATCACTTCACGTAAGATATATCTTAAGAGTCTTCTTAGCGCGCGAAGAGAAACCGGGCCCTGATCTGTAGCTCCAAAAGCCCATCCCTCGACCCTCTGAGTAGCCCTCTGGTTCAAAAAACCAAGATAAATCATGTAAAGACAAAGATAAATACATTTTACAGAATATCTAGTTATGATAAAAATAACATATATAAATAAAGCTGTAAACTACCAGTGTGTAAAACACTGTTTCTGGAATTCTAATGATGGGTTAAAGCTGAGTATTTTTTCTACAAATAAGTTAACCGATATAACTCTCATAGTGTCACAAGCCAGCACAATCAGCCCAGCACATCAGGGTCATAACTCCACCCAAGGCTTTTCATGCTCCTCGGGCTGATTACCTGAGCACAGATAGCTAGCTTTAAAAGGACGTCAGGGGCGCTGCTGGGCTCTCACCAACAAAGCATCCCTCCGTTGATCCAGACACTTTCCTCAATCAACACTAAACTTCTATATATTTTATATATAAAATATATAGAATATATATTTGCAATGCAAACCTTTTGTCTATCCTTTTATCTATCCTGAGGATTTGTTTGTTATCTAAATTATTTGACTCTTGTCAAATAATTGAATGAGTGTTGAATTTCTCATGGAATAGGGTGTAGGCTGTTTGTTTTATAATGCAGGTAATGCCAGTGTTTCCTAAATGAGCACATGGTGCAGCCAGTGATATATGAAGGGATTTGTGTGTAGAGGTTTTTAAACAAAAAGTATAAAAAATCTGAATCATGTATATAAATAGGGATAATAGTGTTCATGGTTATGGGAAATGGGTCTGGATCTTTTGGTATGTAATTAAGTTAGGCCTGGTTACAGTTTGTAAGCACCCAAGGAAAATTGTAATACATTAATATTATTTATGATATGTTATGTTGTATGTAATATGTAGCAATATTTTTTATTTATTTTACATATAAGCAACATGTGTGTCTGTAGGTTGCATAATGAAATATGATTATGAGACCTGTACAGCTGAACTGATTTTTCTGGATAAAAGTGTTTCATGCCAAGGTGTTGCAAAGTGATTGTAAAGATGAACTGAATTAAGGTTTATTACAAATGTGTAAGAGAACTCAAGCATAAAAATAACATGATTATGACTTTGATGTGAACATACAATAAAGCATACTGACCAAAATAAGTCTTTTGGGTATGATATGTCAGTGAACCAGGCTAAAGTATCATGTTTAAAAATAAATACTGTAAATCCTGTATAATGTACATATACTGCACAATACTTAAACACAATGGTGAGACTGTTAGAAATGTTGTGTTTTCCAGTCATATGGACATTTGAAAATATTATTCAACATATTCTAGCTGTTGCTAGAAGCCACATTACCACTACTACCAATCTTCCATCAGTAAGACTTTAATGAAATTTCTTTTGAACCTTATTAGAACAGGTCCGACGTATCATCAGGATCGTGTGGATAAGATGTGTGCTGTTAGTCAAATAACAAGCATTCAAAGTGTGCAGGACTGTCCTGGAATTCATTATGTTATATTTCTTATTGAATAAATTATAAATAAATAAATAAATAAATAAATAAGAGGATAAAGAAATTGAATTGCATAACTCACTCTCATGGAGTGTTTTCCATCAATATTTGTGATTCTGCTAATCCCAGTCCTTTTTCTGCTTTATTTAAATTCGATTACCCACTCCAGGTTATAGAATTCATACAATAGTGAGTATCAATTTGGAAAAATGGTAAGATAACATTAATTATCTGTGTAATGAATTAAAGGTTTAATTAACACTTCCTGAAATGACCTTGATTTGTAATCTTGATTTATGCAAAATGACAGTTTTTGTGCCCGAATTGGTTTAAATTGTTGCTCTAAGATTTATTATTTAGACATGAGTTTACAGTATAAGAATTGCCAAATGGCAAGAATATACAGTAAGTGACAAGTTATTATTTTGAGTTTTATTAATATACAATATTTCACATATATAATCTAAAATATATAACAGTTCTATTATTATTATTATTATACAATAATTATTATAAAACACTCACTCACTCACACTCATCTTCTATACCGCTTTATCCTGTATTCAGGGTCACAGGGTCCTGGAGCCAACCCCAGGGGATTTAGGGCACAAGGCAGGGTACACCCTGGACAGGGTGCAAATCCATCGCAGGGCACACATACATACACACACTCACTACGGGCAATTTGAGAACACCAGTTAACCTAACTTACATGTCTTTGGACTGTGGGAGGAAACCAGAGTACCCGGAGAAAACCCACCAAGCACGGGGAGAACATGCAAACTCCATGCACACAGAGATGGGAATCGAGCCTGGCCGAGAATCGAACCCGGACCCTGGAGGTGCAAGGCGACAGTGTTAATCACTACACCACCGTGCCGTCTATATCTAGTGCTGTTATTTTGAAGTTTTTTAATTCTCCCAACTAAAATTTGTAGTAGAATAAGTTGTGATACTTTATGATATTCAGTTTTATTCCGACAACCCAGGCAGCAGCTCAGACAAGCTGTGTGTGAGGGTATGTGACTGAGCGTGCATTTGATTTCTGTTTTATTCTTGGACGTACAATTAATATAAACGTTATGAGGATTTTGAAAGTTTTGTTCATTTTCAACTTAACCATTGAAAACATCTTTTGCTATAACCGATGTCAAGTGCGTCTAGTTTCTTTCTACTCCATACAGGTATTAGAACATCAATACGCTTTTTTTTTCAAGAAACAATATGAAGCAATGAAGGTTATAGTAGTAGTAGTAGCGTCAATGACTTAAAACTACCTTCACCCCTGTTCTCACACCACAGATTTAACTACTGTATATAAAGCACAATAACCAAGATGAACACCTTCTCTACAGTAACACGACGACTAAGATAAAATACAGCAGCGTCTGACTGGAGTCTCCGCTCACGCCTGGTCTGGGTTACGGCTCCTGCTCGTCAGACCGCAAGATGAAATCATTAGCCTCTTTCACAGCAGGAGTCGTCTGCTCACCAGCACGGCCTGGAGCACATCATGCGAGGATCAATGCCTGTCTGGCGCACTGAGGTAGTGATGGAATCTTTATGATTCGATTTTCAGGTCTATGAAAGAAACCAGAAGATATGAAGCTCACAAGTTATTAAAGCTACAGAGTCTGGGCTGGAGGTGCTTGGACTTGTTTAGGTCTTTCTGAATGTCTGACAAGATGTAATGTAATTCTCTAATTTTATTACACTCGCACTCACCCATCGTCTATACCGCTTTATTCTGTGCACAGGGTCGAGGGGGGGCCTGGAGCCTATCCCAGGAGACTCAGGGCATGAGGCGAGGTACACCCTGAACATGGTGCCAATCCATCGCAGATCACACACATACTATGCGAAATTTGGGAACTCCAATTAGCCTGCAATTAATCTGCATGTCTTTGGACTGTGGGAGGAAACTGGAGTACCCCGAAGAAACCAACCACCAACCACGGGGAGAACATGCAATCAGACCCGAGGTGGAAATCGAACCCGGACAGAGGAGGTGTGAAGTGACAGTGCTAACCACTTTTCCACCTAATTTAATTACTGTGCCTTGCAAAAGTATTCACACCCCTTAACCTTTTTTGACATTCTGTCACGTTATAATCACAAACGTAAATGTATTTAATTGGGATTTTATGTGACTCATAATTGTAAATTTAAAAAATCTAATTTTTTTCATTGAAAATCATCCACACTTTTCAGATATTGATTTGTAACTGTATGTGCCACTTTGTGTTGGTCCATCACAGTAAATCCCAACAAAAAACATTAACGGTTGTAACGTGACAAAATATCTAAAGGTTTAAGGGGTAGGAATACTTTTGCACGGCACTGTACACAAACAAATTAGCACAAAGACCTGGCCGTGAAAGCCATACTTTGACTTGACAATTGCAGACTGAACTAGAGTTCCTGGACTTTCATCCTGGTCATGGATCCTTACGATTTCAATTATCACAATATTACGGCCTAGATAAATAAAAAAAAAACCTTATGATTTTGTTCAATAAGGTATATTTGTTCAATTAAGGTTCAATAATAAAAAGTTAGATATTGTTATGTAAAGGTCTATAACCAAAATGTTGGCCTTCTCTACAGTTATAGCACCAAACTCTCTTTTGCTTGATGAAGAATAAATCACGGGTTTTGATAACTCTGTCGTAATGACGGACTTGTATTTGTAAAGAATTTATGGTAGGAATCACGTGAGAAGCTGCAGGACTTGTTGTTTGGGATTGTTTAGATTTATGTGCTGTAATATGAATCATGTCCCACCACGGTCATGAAATGAGAATAATCTCTATGATCCGTAGTTGGACTACAGAGGTTCCTGGACAAACGGATGGATGGAACATGAGCTATACTGTATATGTATATACAGTATAGCATGAAGAACTAGGATTGAGAAATTTAAGGCGTGCCACAAACTGTGCAACAGGCTGACACTTTTTTGTGTGTGTTTCTTACTAAGCAGTTTAGCTGTAACAGGAACACCCTGACAGTGACTAGATGTGTTACTTAGTGAACAAATGATATGTTTCGTATTGCTTTAAGCAGGGCGGCATGTTGGCGAAGTGGTTAGCACTGTCGCCTTGCACCTCTAGGGTCCGTGTTCGGTTCCCACCTTGGGGTCTGTGTGCATGTTCTCCCCATGCATGGTGGGTTTCCTCCAGGTACTCTGGTTTAATCCGACAGTCTAAAGACATGCAGATCCCAAATTGCCCAGTGTGTGTGAATGAGTATGTGTGTGTGTGCACCCTGTCCATTGGCACCATGTCCCATGCCCTCATTCTCCAGGGATAGGCTCCAGAATCCCCATGACCCTGTATACAGGATAAAGACATACAGTAAAGCTATAGACGATGAGTGGAGCAAACAAAGTGTTCTCCAGCAGTTTGCTCCACTGGAGTACTCTTAAAGCAGACACAGTTGACAGATACCAGGGCACGCACAGCTGTGTTGAAGTCATGCGGGAAAAGCTGCAAAAACTCCCAATTATTCTGAATAAGTCATAAAACAAGTACAGCTCTTTAATGATTAATATAACTCAGTTTATCAGCTACAGTAAAACATAACCTGAAATTCTTTTTGTATGACTTTATGTCTTGGAAAAAAAAGAAAACCTGTTCATGTGGCCAAATCTCCTCCTCAGAGCTGACATGAAGAGTTTACCGCGGTGAAGGATGGGAATTAGGGCTATTTAGATAAGACATGAATACATCATTGAGGGAGAATTGGTGTATAATGTAATTGCTATAAAGACATTTATAAAAACACTGATAATAAGGTCAAGTTTAAAAAATCAAACACTTCATCCTGGTCTTAGTGGATCCATAGGCGTGGAGGTGTGAGTACATCCTCGAAGAGATGATGATGATGACGATGATTTTTTTTGCAATTTGAAAGTTGAAATTATTTTCTATTAGACTGTGCTTCTCTAAAATCAGCACCCTTTTAAAACCCCCCCAAAAAACTAAACAAACAAAACAAACCAGCACGATCCAATCTGGCAACCCTGACAGCTGGGCTGCAAAAACAAGCTGCAAAAACAAGGTTAATAACCGTGATCATGACACACTGCTATATCCATGAGAGCAGCACACACTCTTAATCACACTCTTGGGCTCTTTAAAAAGAAAAACAAACACAGTCATAAATCAGGTTCCCAACAGACTAAAGCCATGCTTCTGACTCCTATAACTTTTTATTAAACTCACAGACTGAATGTATGAGAGTCTATCAATCATAACGCAGCACTGACAATACACTGGAGAAATGAGTGCAGAAAAAAAAAAAAAACGTTCACCTTAAAGATGAAGCATTTGATTAAAAACCCCAGACCTAAAAAGAATAGTCGTGTGTACAGAATAGTCTGTATGTGTTTGACGCGAGCACTCGAACACGTCACATGCTGCTGTTAAACCTGCCACAACAACCTGCTGACAAAATAGTGTCTCACTCACTCATCGTCTGTACCGCTTTGTCCTGTATACGGGGTCGCGGGGTCCTGGACCCTATCCCAGGACACATTAAGGCGGGGTACACCCTGGACAGAGTGGGAACAAATCGCAGTCCATACACACACATACACCATGGGGCAATTTGGGAATGCTAATTAGCCTTTGGACTGTGGGAGGAAACTGGAGAACCCAGAGGAAACCCACCAAGCAACATGCAAACTCCACGCACACAGACCCCTAAGGTGGGAATCAAACCTGGATCCTGGAGGTGCAAGGTCGACAGTGCTAACCGCTAAGCTACCGTGCTTAGGGTCCGGGTTCGATTCCCGGCCACGCTCAATTCCTGTCTCTGTGTGCATGGAGTTTGCATGTTCTCCCCGTGCTTGGTGGGTTTCCTCCGGGTACTCCAGTTTCCTCCCACAGTACAAAGACCTGCAGGTTAGGCTAATTGGTGTTCCCAAATTGCCCGTAGTGTGTGAATGAGTGTGTGTGTGTGTGCCTTGCAATGGATTGGCACCCTGTTCAGGGTGTACCCTGCCTTGTATCCTAAGCTTCCTGGGATAGGCTCCAGGCCCCCCGCGACCCTGAATACAGGATAAAGCGGTATAGAAGATGAGTGAGTGAGCTACAGCCATGTGTTTTTACGCTCGCTACAGTATATTTAACATGCATAACTTACACCAAATGGCGGCACAGTGGTGTAGTGGTTAGCACTGTCGCCTTGCACCTCCAGGGTCCGGGTTCGACTCCCGTCTCTGTGTGCATGTTCTCCCCGTGTTTGGTGGGTTTCCTCCGGTTTTCTCTCCAAGCACTCTGCCTCATACATCTGGCAAACATAAAGTTTAACAGGGATTTCCCATACCCATATTGGTCCAGATACAGCTCTTTTCATGCAGTGAATAACAGTGATGCACCGTGTGTTCTGACACCTTTCCATCACAACCAGCATTAACCTGTTCATCTGTTTGATCTACACTAGCATTTCTATTGGATTAGACATGCGCATCAGTGAGGCTTATCGTCAGTTCGCCGGTTTTCCTTCCTTGGATGACTTTGGGTATGTCCTGACCACTGCAAACCAGGAACATCCCACAATCCTTTGCAGTTTTGGACTCTGATCCAGTCCTCTAGCCATCACAATCTGGCCCTTGTCGAAATCATTCAAATCCTTACCCTTGCCCATTTTTTTCTGCTTTCAGCACATCAACTTCAAACTCAAAAATGTTGACTTGCTGCCCAATATATCCTGCCAATTTCCAGCCACCATTGTAACGAGATATTGAAAATGTAGCTACTGTGAAACAGGCCAAATTGTGATGGCTAGTGGACTGGGTCAGGGCAATTCCAAAACTGCAGCTCTTGTGAAATGTTTGTGGTCTCCAGTGGTCAGGACATACCAAAAGTGATCCAAGGGAGGAAAACCGGTGAACTGGTGATAGGGTCATGTGTGGCCAAGGCTCACTAACGCACATGGGGAGCGCGTGCTGGTCCGTGTGGTCCAATCCAATAGAAGAGCTAATGTAGGTCAAATTGATGAAAAGGTTAATGTTAATGCAAAGGTGGTGACACACTCATTATTAGGCAGGTGGTCATAATGTTATGGCTGATCAGTGTACATCATTAACTCGATTAAAATCATTTTAATTTTTACATTTCTTTCTTCACAAATTCCAGCTGTGTTAGATATGAACGTCCACATTAACATTATAAATAGCCATATGTTGATTTAGCCGATAAAGGAGGCATTTATGAGATCATGAGAACTTTCTTTTCAATTCAGAAAGCTTTCAAGTTTAAATAATGTGTAAAACCCAACGAAAACCAAATGCAACCTGAATTATAAAAGATAATATGAGAAGCGTTTGAGTCTAACCAAAACTTGTTTGTGCAGAATACCAGAAGTCTCCCTTTATTACTCTTTATAATCCCCTGCTACACTAATGCACTAATCTCAGAGTTTCACTGGAGCTTGGAAACCATTAAAGTAGAACGTTTTCCCAGTATCGGAGCCGAAACGCTGGCCTCCCAGGAACTCCTTTAATGGTCAAAACGTGGAAATGTTTTGGAGCGAGGTCAGGACTGTACGGCGGATGTCGCAATAACTACAATCCAAGTTCCTGTAATGTGCAAGTGGTGTTGGTGGATGATTGTGTGTATACTGGAGTTCTCTTCCGCAAGTTGTTGACACGTTATCCGTCGATTTTCAAGGATCAGACGTTCCACCAGCTGAATTTTCACAGGAACGACTGCCATTGGGTTCTGAGCCACTTCGGCTGGGATCGTCATTCCCGAACATACGACCTTCTTCGCACTGTTTAAATGTTTTACTGCGGCTTGACTCGAACGCCCCTCGTATTCATCACCACCAAAACTTTGCAGCAGCAGAAAGTTTGCTTGATCAGCAATAAATACAATACAAATAACAAATGCTTATGAGATCATTAAGGCTACTTTATTATCCAGACCTTTGGACGGATAAACAGTGATTCAGATAAAGTATTTTTAAAGCTACTGTAGCGAGCTAGATTTAGTTACAACTAAAAGCAAGTGAGATCAGGTTCTACCGATTGTATGAAATAATGTCTATAACCATTAAGAGCTCGAGTCCTCTGGCTATTTAAAGCGCATGATGGAGAACCTCAATGTGTCATCGTTAATTTCCACATCTGTATTAGATTAAAATATATATATTATTGCTGTTGCACTAATCCCGAGGCACCGATAAAACAAACTGCAGACAGTAAAAGTCTAGAATCAGTTTGATTAATTTCGGTACATTATCCTCCTTCATGCTTCTTTTTTTTTTTCCTGGAACCGAGACAGCTCCTTTTCCAGATGCAGATTTCTGACCTCAGATACACAAACATTACGGTCAGAATGCAACTAACACAATTAAAAAAAAAACCCTAAAAAAAAAAAAACCTCTGAGGATGATGTAATGTTGGTTCGATTCCAGCTTGACGACACAGAGTGAGACGTTTAAGTCAATAACACTTTATTATTGATGATGCCGGTGCTTCATTTGCAGGAAGCCGGGATCCATTAAGTCCTCACGTTACCGCTTGTTTTCTCCTGAGCGCAGCTCGGCTTGGCGAGGAACACCAAATCCGGCACACCTCACCGTCTGACATTGACTAGACTTTCACCGGCTCGAGCTGGAGACGAGCTCTTGTTCAGTAATTGAGACGAGCCGACTGGCCGTCTCCCTGTTCCTAATTCAGGGGCAAAGTCGCAAAATATCAATATCTACACGATGATAATGTACAGTACATTAAACTAAACGTGGAGGAACGTCGAATGGCTTTGCAACCCAATTGAGTTATGAACTTTTTAACTTGTCACGTTATACAGTACTAGCCAAAAGCTTGGACACGCCTTCAAATTCAGTGTGATTAACAACGATTAAGACACGAAGCTCAGCTGTTCAGGAATAGTTCTTGCAAGAACAGTATTGTGTCAAGTGCATTCAACCCATCAAGCACCATGATGATGAAACTGTCTCTCATGAAGACCTTCCCAGGAAAGCAAGACCAAAACCTCAAACTGCACCTCAGATTAGTCTCGTTATGAAGGATTTACAGAGCAGAAGTAGCAGAAACATCTCAATATCAACTGATCAAAGGAGATTATTGAATATCTTGGACACCTTCGCCATTGTGTAGTAAGAAATAAAAATCAGGAACGACAATGGAGATAGACAGTGTGTCCAAACTTTCGACTGGTAGTGTACAGTATATAGTGTATAGGGCAAGAATTCACTCATGCCTCACCACCCCTTTCATCTCTTCATGCTAACAACAGTGTTCAAGTCAAACTGAGACTTGTGATGAAAGTTCTCATCACATTAATACATTAATAGAAGACGTCAAAAGCACAGTACGGTGATGACGCTCTTCGTCGCAGTACATGTTCGGAAAACCTTTAAAAGAGTTCCTGGGAGGTCATGTGAAGCAGGGAGTCACAGACATTATGACAAGTGGTATCTACATAAATCAATCAGGCTAATGCTGATGTTGCTATGACAATGTAACCAGGCCTGTTGTAGTGGTGTTGGTGGGGAGTCAAAGGCTACAGCCGAAGTACCTCGGAGGGCCAGTTTAAAGACTAATGGTTGTCCCTTAAATTTACTTACTGCCTTATATAACCGACAGTACAATTTCAAAACGATGTCATCTACAGTACGGCCCCAACCCCCCTAATGTCATATACTTCAGTAAAGAGCGTCTAACTATTTTGTTATTTATATCACTTTATGTAGGAATGTTGAGCATCAACCAGGCTCTAGTACATTCCTTCCTTAAATCACCACCTCAAGATCTCAAGGACATCTCCTCAGACCTTGTTCCTCAATAGTCCTTCAGCCTAAACGCTGCAAAATAAGTTATTTTTCCCTCCACGTCTGCTATTCAGAATGCATTTTATATAGTAAGTTAGAATATAGAGGATTATCGAAGTTGCTGAACAAGACCTAAGGACCTAAGGAGCGCTCGCGGTTCTGTCAGCAGTTCTGGTGCGCCGCTGAAGGAAGTGGTGATGAAAAATGCAGCAATAAGAGGAGCGTGATAGAAAGGCATAGGCACGATATCATCGGTACACACAGGGGAGGAGAAGCAACGCAAGACTTGCTAATTAAAGAGCAGAAATGAGTGGAGAGTGCATTTTTCATGTTGATTCATAACTTTAGGAACATTACAGCACAGCAGGAGGAGATTTTTATTTATTTATTTATTTCCCCCCCCCCCCCCAAGCAGCTTTTCATTGCACATTATTCCACAAAATATATCTACTATTCTTTATGATAAAGGAAAACTCCAGTGTGATTAATGATCTTTCATTCATCTCTAGTGCATGTGTGATTACCAGGGGAAAGAGCGTACACCGTTTTTCTGTACTGTGTTGCAAACACGGTTAAAGGAACGTGTTGCTCATGGTGATGAAATATAACCTACAGATGTACTGGATAGAGACTTGACTGAATATTACTCGAGTATTCCTTTAATGCAGCTTCATAAACAAAATATATATATATAATATTTATGAACCTATAGGTTCACTATCTTCCTGGACTCCTCCTCCCAGTCCACATCGAGAGCTTCATCATCTACAACAGAGGAGCTGAAGAACGAGAGACCGGAGAAAAGACCTCCGGGTCGTGCTGAGCTCAACTCAAAGCACTTCCTCTGCCTGGAGCTCGCCGATTGTTCCTCACGCGTCTCCGTCCTTGCATGTGGCCAGCATTGCGTCTCTGCTGCTGAATCCGTCGAGCTTTGTTGCTTCGTGTGCACGATCGCTGCTGCTGCGCTGGCATTTTTTCCCATGACGCCGTCCTTGGAAACCGTCCTTGGTGTTGGAGATTCTGTGGTGAGATTCTGGCTGGTCTTTTCTTCAGGAGAGGGAACAAAAGAGAACGAGGAGAGCTTGGCCAGGGTGGAGGAAGCCACTGTAGTCTTTGGTTGGCGCGGCTGAACGGCGGAAGCGGTCTCGGAGTTCAGAGTTGTCGAGCTCAGGCTGTGGACGATCTGCTGACGCTTGTGCTTTGCGTCGTCAGCCGTTCTGGTTTCCTGTCGTGACTCCTCAGAGGGAATCTCTCCGGCTTCAGCCTGGACTCGCGCTCTGAGCTTCTTATGTCCACTGCTGCCCTCTGCTGGCTGCTCAGAGCACTGATTTTCGTTTTGTTTTGTTTGTGAACCGCTGGCCTGATTTGTGTGCGTCATTCTCTTCCTGGGTCGGAAGGTGAAGCTCGACAGGTCGACCTGTCTGTCTTCGCACTCCATCACAGGTGGACTAAAAGATGCGGCTTTTCTTTTAAAAGCTCGTTTCCTGTCCACCATGGGCGTGCTGTGTGACGGGAGCGTGCGTGGAGAAGAAGCCTGCTCAGTATTTAATCTTTCCTCCACAGTATTCTGCCCTTCGTTCCCTGAGCACTCTGTGTTCATCCCTTTCAGTCGTTTGTTCCTGAGCTTTTTGGAAATCTTTTGCAACACTGAACCGCTGTCTTTGTCGGTCTGCTTCTCCCACGCCGAGCACTCGCCGTGCCCCGAGCCACTGTTGCTAGGCAACGCACCAGGACACGATGTGTTAACTGTGTGGTGCTGTGTAGAGGAATGAATTGGAGACGCTGGGAATGCTGGATGATTCCCCTTCCCCGTACTGGTTAAGCTGTGAAACCAGTCGAGGCCGGGGTCAGAGGCAGACGTCTCTTCACTGGTCATGCTCTCTCCACGCACGACACACGGCTGCTTACCTCCAGGAGACTCACCAGAGCTGCCCTGTTTCCTGAATGTGGAAGAAAGCAGGAAAATTTGGGTTATTTGATTTATTATAAGTATTACAAGACTTAAATCACCCGTACAAACCTTTATCATGTTTATTTAACCTACAATGTTTTGCATTTAAATATTAATAAACCCGTCATGTCGTACTGCACATAGAATAAAGAGCTTCCCGGTTCTGATTGGTCCAAAGGTGTTCTTTCGAATACATTATTATTATTATGACGAAATCTTAAAAATAATCTTTGCCGATACTCCCCAGAGGTAACAGTAACTCATTCTACAACACGTTCAGTCTTGTTACTTTTCCCTATTTATCACAAAACTTTCTTTATCGCAATTTTTTATTTTTTAAGCAAAGAAGTATGAAATTCACTCCATATATTGTAATGTTGTGGATTCGTCATTATTATTATTTGATGAATTTATGCCGACCATCTATCGATCTACATCCATCATGCAAAAAATTCTCTTTATTCTTCATCATCTTTATTTAAAGACCTCAACAATATAAATACAGTTGCAAGCAGCGACGAGCGGGCCCAAGCACCTGCACCAGTGTCACCCCACAACCTGTGTGAAATTTTATTCTTCTTTGTTTTGGCCTCCAGTTAAGACCTCCAGAAAGCACTGGATGCGGGGAAAAAAAAGCATTGCACTATGATGTCACCCATAAGTTTAAGGCTTCGCCATGGCTGAACCATTTGAGATATCAAAAATCGCTTAACAATTTTGTGTCCTTAATGTCTTGAGATCACACGGGCCCAGAGTGATGACGATCGTATAAATCCCCTAGGAGGAGTATATCAAAACCCATTTGGTTCACAAATAACCCAAAATAACTGACTTGGGTAGAGCAAGTGCAAGTTTCATACGTGCAAGTGTGTATGATTTAGGCATGGCCCAGGGCCCAGACTCGCAGGCGTCCCAGTGGCAGCAGATTTAAACCCGTGTGCTGATTTTCATGACTTCTTGAGCACGTTAAGATGTCCGAAAGGGCCCGGATGATTGGAAAGGCAAAAGAAAATCCTTTCATTAACACAAGATTCCATAGATTTACACACTATGACATAATAGGGCTGATTTCATAATGCTTGGGCCCTAATTAGAGCAAATCCCCAAATCATAACTTGTTAGTACCTGCATATACTCATCCCAAACATGATCTACTACAGTATATGACCAATACATCTTGAGAAAAGGAGTGACTCCAGTGGGTGCCTGGTGATTATTACTTAAACCGTTAATACTTTATATTTTTATATCATAGAGGATAAAAATATATCATCACGTATAATAATAACTAATAATAAAATATTGCTCATTTTTAAAAGGCCCCTGTTCTGCACCATGTGACACAAAAGTTATTTATCCCAAAAAAGATCTAACGCAGATGTACAGTACCGTGCAAAAGTCTTGAGCCCCGCCCTCATTTCTTCAAGTTAAAATGAATTAAATGATGTAGATTAAATTGGGAACAAATGTTTTACAGCGACAGGCTGCAAATGCCTAAAGATACGATATAAACACTGGATGTTTACGTAACAACGTCAGCAGCGACCTCATTTCCCCTCTCGTCTGTTCCAACCACTCAGCATTCAGCATCACGGTATACTAATCTGATCATCTGTCATCACCTGCACCTGCTTCATGCCTTAAGTTAATGTCTTTTATACCTGAATGATTTATAGATTACTGTGCGGCTTAACAAACAAAAACAAAACAACAAAACATTCCTTTGAAACTGCTCAGGTATACGGACTGGAATAAAAATGAGACACAAAAACGTCCTTTAGGAAGATTGGAGAACTGTTCCTCAAAACTACGAGAAAGTCTAACCGTCTGGAAGCAAAAGATGAAGAAATTAGGAGGAGATGCAAGACTTTTGCCCAAGACTGTAGCTGACTGTTGTTGAATTGTTTTATATGTTTTCCCTGCTTAAAAAATACAACATTGTTGTCATGTGTCACGTTTCACAAGAAGCAACGTTTTACAAAGTATATTTACGGAATATAATTTTTCCCTTACGAGCACATTCTTTCTACTGTATAAAACATGACACCACACCACATGACATGACCCATCTTTACACCTAATGATGATTACACATCAGGTGATCAGGAACAACCCTGAAACCTCACTTCACCTCCCAGTCATCATGCAGGATGAAGCAGCTGGTCTGGGGTCATGTACAGTATGTATTTACTGGTGGTTTGGGGATAATCATGTGGTTTACCCTGAGAGCCTCTGCAGCTCCTTGTTGAGGATGTGAGTCAGGCCCAAACCCTCCAGCACAATCTCACACTGGCTTCTGTACTGCTCTCGTGGGTCGTCAGGGAAGGACGTGTGCAGAGCGTTCACATTCCCGAGCAGCGCACCACCCTGTGGCCGAGACACACAAACGCTGCCTAATGTCTGATTCGTATTAATAGCAAAAACATCTCTCACTGACGCAAAGGTAAAGAGTTAATATTTGTTGATTTTTGTTTGTTAAATAAATAAATCAGACATATATTCAGGAAATATTTAGATGAAAGAGATTGAGTATCCTGGTACAGGATGTACAGTACATGTAACTGTAGCCCGTCTGCATCACGTATTGGCTCCATTAACGAAGTGTCACTGAGCAGATATCATTAAATAACTTTCCCAGTGTTTGTGAATGTGATGTACCTGCATGGAGCACTCCATTACAGACACCACCACTACTGCATCCTCCACCGTCACCGTCTCTCTGAACATCAGCTTGGCATGAGCTGGAAACGAATAATAATAAATAAAAAAAACGAAAAACTTTTAATGATGATTAGGGACTTTAATACAAGTTAAAAAAAAACATTTTAAATAATTTTTTTAATTATTATTAGAATTTAAAAGCACAGATTAATTTAAATACAGCTTTGGAAAAAAATATATAAAAACACTACAATCTACTCCTGAAAACCTCTGGAATGTTATTAAGAGGAAGACGGACGGTCACAAAACCATCAAGCAAAGCTGAGCTGTTTGCTTTTTTGCAAAAAGAGAGTGATATAAAGTTACCCAACAGCAATGTGAAAAACCGGTGAAGAGCATGCCAAGAAACTAATTGCAAATCTGTGTTATTATTCCACCAAATACTGATTTCTTAATGTTATTTAGCCAAAGCATAACACGATAACACGGTTTGCATTGTTTTATTTGAGTTATTAAAGCTCTGCAAATACTGCATGATCTTGGGTCAAAACATATTTTGATGTGCTGTGCTGTCGTCATTTCCTTTAAATATACACTTTAAATACCAATAGTTATATTTCGAATTTACCAAAAGTGATCCAAGGAAGGAAGTAATTATAACCCTATAATATTAAAGCCAATATTGTGTAGGTTCCCCTTGTGAAACCAAAACATCTCTGCATGCCTGAGGCATGACGCCACAACACCTCTAATGGTGTGTATCTCAAGTTAGCGCCGTAGATCAGACCTGTTTGTCCAGGACATCCCATGGATGGTTGACCAGATTGAGATGTGGAGAACGTGGAGGCCAGATCGACAACCTTGAACTCTTCAGCAAGCTGTGATTTTTTTAGGACACTTAGTCCATCATAGCCAATTTTAATGTATTTTTCCAGCAATTAGCTTTTCTCTGGGATCGGACCAGACGGGTTTGTCTTTATTGGTCCACATAAATGAGTCTTGGGTGTCCATGATCCTGTCACCAGTTTACTCATATATAATTGATAATAAATGTTAATATTATGGCTGATCGGTGTGTATACTATGATGAATATCATTAGTGAGGTGATATGGCAGAGGAATCAGCGTGTATGCGTGAATATGAGAGAGAGAGAGAGATAAAGAGGACAGACCTTCTGCGAGACGGCCCAGACTCTCCAGCATGCGGATGGTGGTGCGTGCAGCGTTCCGGCTGTCGCTCTGTCTCTGTAGCTGGTAGTAGCGGACCAGGATGGAGTTGGCGTCCGGAGTGATGCGCGGCTGCAGCCTCTTTATCACGCAGAAGTACGCTCTCATCTTCTCCATACTCCATAATGACGAAGACTGACTCGGGACACCTGGACGGGGGGCCAAAGATAATATACTGTAGATGAAGATTAAAACTGATGCAATTTTCCTCTTTTTGTATCGATTTAGCTAAAACAAAGTTGAAATGTTTATTGAGCTTACGTTTGAAGAGATTGTGTTGGAAATACACCATAAGTTTATCCCAAGTGCACATCACATGGCATTATGAACCGGAGAATCGATATTCTGTACAATCGATATTCTGTACAATGTATGTTCCCGGTCGTCCCCAACATACGGACGAGTTCCGCTCTGGGAGCACGTTTGTAAGTCCGATTTGTTCTTAAATCCGACAATGTGAGTCCTTTATGCCTTTGACACGAATGTACAATGTAAAAGCACACCAATTCGCTTGACAAAATCTGTTTCCTTTCCCCGCACTGCCATCATGTGGCCAAAAACTGTAACCGCGCCTAAAGAAATGAATCTCACAGTGAAATTTTAAATGTAACAGTGACTGTGTTCCATTCCAAAGAGTACTTCACAGGGTGCTCCCTACTCCCTGCCCCGTTTGCAGGGAATGTCGGTGAAAGGAACTTCCACCCTGCAAAGTCACCAGCACAGACGTCACTTCCTCCTTGCGTTACCATGGTAACATAAGACCCTCAGATACCTGTCGCTGTGGATATTTCACACTATGGACGTTAAATATTTATTGAAACAAAAACTGATACCATTATAAAACATACCATTGAAATATGTATAAATTGTAAATAAATTATTATAAATATCGATTCTCCGGTTTATAATGCCATGTGATGTGCACTTGGGATAAACTTATGGTGTATTGTATGTTCATAACTCGAATGTTCGTAAGTCGGTGACTACCTGTACTGTACTGTGAAACAATACAAAGCCTTATTGCCATGTCAAATATCACAGATTCTCCTGTTCTTATCTCACTTAAGCATGTATTCAGAATGGGGCTGTCAACATTCCCCAGTTATCGTTTTAAAAACATGCTGCTGAACTACATGTGTCGGGAAAGAAGCATGTACTAAAGCTCACTTAAAAATATTTATTATGTGATCAGTACACGTGAGATGTATCAGTACATGTGACATGAGTATTATGAACCTTTATTCTGGAGGATAAATGTGGAGATGATTTTGTCCCACTCCGGGTTCTTGGTGTCCAGCAGGACGAGAACCAGGTCGAAGCGGCTGAGGAGAGGACTGGCCAGGGCGACGTTCACAGACACGGACACGTTGGGGTCGTACTGGCCCTTTGGGTTGGTGGCGGCAAGAATCGTCGTCCGCGTGTCCAGTTTACACACCATTCTGTATGTAAGAAAAAACGTGCATCGTTAGTGTTGACTGATATCACGGATGTATTCTGAGAATCAGAATCTGACAAGGCAGTGACAGTAAAGTAAAGGACCTCCTCAGTTCAGCTGTAATGCACTTTTAATTTCATAACCAGACCTAATCAGATTCAAACCCATCTCTGTCCAGGGAGCCAGGAGCCAGGTGTTATCAAAAAGCCCTCTTCAGACACAGAAACTTCATCAGATTGACTTCATCATCTGTTATTCACACGTATGTCATTTTTACACTAATGTTCCTCATCCAGACAGAGCCATGATAGTGATGTTGAGGGCCACAGAACGTGCATGATATTTGTCATACTCATGAGATTCTACAGTACATCAAGTTAATGTACAGTGTGCGAGCCAGTCTAATTTCCAGGTCAGGCACATCAGCAGCTTTTAAATAACGTCTGGGATTAGTCAGGGTTGCCAGATCATGCTTATAATATCCCACCATTCCTAAAACTTGCGATCTGTAAAACGTTATCAGGTGTGTGTTTAGTACGACTCTGTGTCATGACATGTTATTTTACACTCAGATTTATGGAAAAGAGGGCACGTCTTTTCGTCCTCTCATCCACTGCTTCACAGCAGAGAGTCTCCCTAAGAAAGCGAACAATACAATACAATGTAAAAATGAAGTGTTTGCTCTCTCCTGTACAGTTTATATTTATATTTAGTTCTCTATTATTTTTGTACAATTAAGGCTTTTTCATACTTTGTGATGTAAATAAAAACAAACGAAATGTAATTATAGTTCATAATGTCAGAGAACAGATTAATTCTATTTACATGTATTCCTATGGAGAAAACAACTGAATCGGCTCACGACCAGAACCAGAACTTAGAAGCGAACGACCGACTTAGTGAAGCGAGGTTCCACTCTATAATAATAACCGTATAAGAGCAGTAGCGGTTTGCAGCAGGTTAAATACAGCGCGGAACGTTGCTAACCCAGCTTTAGCCACGCTGATGGTCTGCTGCTCCATGGCCTCATGGATGCTGGTGCGGTCGTGTTCCTTAATGCTGTTGAACTCATCTATGCAGCACAGACCTCCATCAGAGAGAACCAGCGCTCCTGCCTCCAGGTGCCACTCTCCGGAGTCCTTCACTGCTGCTACGGTCAGACCTGGTAATCAAAAACACACACAGGCAGAGTATCAGATACTAGACTGCCCACTTCTGTAGAGGCAGTATTTAAAGCTGAGTCAGCACCTGCATTAGTGGACCCGATGCCAGCAGTGAGGACCGAGCGTGGCGTGATTTTTGCTGCGTACTTCAGAAACTGGGATTTCCCGGTACCTGGGTCGCCCACCAGCAAGAGGTGAGACTCACCTGGCCGAATAAATAAATAAATAAAACAAACAAACAAATAATAAATAAATAAATAAATAAAATATACATAAAAAAATACATCATACAATCAAAATTTTTTATTTATATTGAAATGTTCAACAAAGTCATTGACAAATATTTCTATTGAAGACTTAAACAGATTTAAAGTGCTATTAATTAATATAAAACACTGAATCGTTGACATTCTCTACAAAAACAGACACACAAGTTCCACAACACTGAATATAACTATGTATAGAGAAATAATAATATTAATAATAATAATAATAATAACTAGAGAGGTACATTTTCTGAAGAAAATATGAGTGGTGCTTGCCGTGGCAAAACTCGGGCCCCCCCCCTATGACAATGGGATCCAAATGTGTTAAATATTATAGTTCGGTGAAATTTTTGCAAAGTTCGTTTCCATTTTAAGTCTATGGGATTTTTTTGGGTTTTTTAATTCCCCACTGTGGGGGCAAATTACCATCCACCCCTTGGAAAAGTCATAACACCCATTCCCGAATAAGTCGCACGATTTAATACCTTACTCATGGGCCTACAAACAGTACAGGACTAGTTACGAGCCAAGGTTTTTGCACAGAAGGAAAGGCGAATAATAAATATAGCACTAGAAAATGTACCTCTCTAGTGTTATATTTCTGAAGAAAATGTGGGTGGTGCTTGCCGTGGCAAAACAGTGGAGTCATGCTAGCAACATGCATAAACACTCTAGCATCATGTTAGCGACATTCTAATGATGTTGCTAGCAATATGCTAATGTACTTAGCATAATGCTAGCAACACGCTAATCAGCTAAACATCATGCTAGCAACATGCTAATTTCACTAGCATCATGCTAGCAACAAGATAATCATGTTATTAGCAAAATGCTAATATAGTTAGCATAATGCTAGTGAAATGCTAATATAATTAGCATCATGCTAGCAACATGCTAATATTGTTAGCATAATGCTAATATTGTTAACATAACGCTAGAAACATGCTAACCGTGTTAGCATCATGCTAACAGCATGCTAATGATACAATTGTATGTCAAGCCCGAACGATATGAATTGATTTGAATAAGCCGAACGATATGACACATCTTTCATGGGTCTACGACAAACGGAACGGCACTAGTCATGCACCAAATTCCCCATTATAAGTCAATAGGGCAAATTTAGGAACCTGTTGTGCCCCGGGGGTAAAACTAATAATCTTGTGCGGGGTGTTTTCTGACACAGCTTGCAAGCCTCTTTCTATGAAATTCTCACTCTGTGCTAGAATCCGTAAAACTTTCTCTCAATATTAAACCTATGGGATTTTTAGGGTGATACAATTGCACGGGCAATTTACCCTCCACCTCTTTACAAAATTCATTCATGGGTCTACGACGAATGATACAGGAATAGATACACGCCAAAATCCCCATTATAAGTCAATGGGGCTAACTGGGTGCCTCTTGCCCCCCCCGGAGTAAAACCTATACCCTCTTGCGGGGTAAGTTCCAACACAGCTTGCAAGCCTCTTCAAATATGGTAAATTTGAGATTTCTACCAAATTCTAATAACCAGTAATCAGTGTAACATAATAATAATGTACAGCAGAGTTCTTGCTATCACCACAAACGTTGATTAGTTCCCCAGAACAGCATGGCCTGAAGAGTTTTATGAATTGTTTGTGGGCTTGAAGATTCAATTCAATTCAATTTTATTTATATAGCACTTTTAACAATGGTCATTGTCTCAAAGCAGCTTCACAAAATGAAA
>JAQMYL010000020.1:13852317-13863422 GCA_030014365.1 Clarias pachynema
TGTGATATTTCTAAATAAACTGTGATCTTTACAAACAACCTGTGATATTTCTAAATAAACTGTGATCTTTACAAACAACCTGTGATATTTCTAAATAACTTATCTTTACATTGTAACTGTGATCTTTACAAACAACCTGTGATATTTCTAAATAACTTATCTTTACATTCTAACTGTGATCTTTACAAAAAAACTGTGGTCTTTACCGGTGATCTTTACAAACAACTTGTGATATTTTAAATAAACTGTGATCTTTACAAACAACCTGAGATATTTCTAAATAAACTGTGATCTTCATAAACAACCTGTAATCCTAACGAACAACCTGTGATATTTCTAAATAATGAATTCATTAGTGTAGAGCTTTATACTCTGCTCTTTCTCTGTTCTCCCTGAGTCTCACATTTTAGGTTCTTGACTAGATCTTTCACGTGACTATCTTTACTTTATCTCCGGTTGCCATGGATGTTTGGCAAAACATGGCTACCGAAATATCCACAAAACGAAAGACAGATCCATCTGTTGTCGCTGCACACGGATGACCGTCAGAATGTTGAAATCCTGAGGTTTTCTCACAGCTGAGTTTCAACCCAGCGTTGTTCTTCCCAGTGTAGAAAAACTCATGGAAAACCCGTAGTTGATGCTACGTGTAATTATAATATCTTACAGATTTTAGTCTCTCAGAGCCTTTTCTCGATAATTTCACACCACATTTTGGAGAAATGTTGATTTTCCTGGTGATTCTGTCTCGTTTTCATCGTCAACCTCCTTTTATACTTTTCACAAGAAAGATCTAATCGCTCGATAGTTAAGTAATTAGTCTCTCTCATTAACCACACTGATTTCCCAGTTGCCTAGCAACCTTGTTCCTATGGCACTTCAGGCACTTGAACAGCGTGCTTATTGTATCTTCAGTTGTTGAAAGCACAAATTCACAAGTTTCATTTGAACACACCATTAAACACAGACAGCTAATGCTAGCGAATTAGCCTAACACTTAAAATGACAAGGGAAAACAGTCTTGCTGCAAAGTGGCAAATAAATTCCTTCATTTGTTTCCCTGAAGACAAAACCAGCATTTTTGGCCGATCTCCCAGCATCTTATACGTGCAATATGGCACATTTCTCGCAGTCTCAGCACAAGCCTCATGTCTACAAGAAATTGTTTTAGCTATGATTATCTGAACAGTTTGACTGCAAAATGAGACATCTCCATTAGTTCACGAGTTTATTCGAAATACAAGCTGTTAGAAGATATTTTGTGTGTGCTTTCTTTGTTTCACATTTTCTACCTGCCACAGTTTTGTCACAAATGGATAGATGGTGATTTAATTATGGTCTAGCGGTCAGGATTCCTGGATTTCACTCAGACAGCCCAGGTACGACTCCCGGCATGGGAGCTTTTAGTAACCTAGTAACCCAGTGTAAACATCTATCCAATCTCGGAAACTGACAAAATCACTTTTGTTAGCCAAACAACTAAATGTAATGTATAGAAAAATGTAATTATGCAATTTACTGTAGTTTCAATAATACGTCGGCTAAGTTTAAGAAAAAACATAGCAGACTTGTGGTTTGTGTTTTTGTCACTGGCTTTTTCAACTAAGATAAAGGAAAGAAAAGTTTGGAGGTTTTGTTGCACATGAAATCTTTTTAATTACAAAGATCGTTAAAGATCATGAGAAACATTAAAATAAAAACAAAAACTTGTTTAAATACAAAAACAGATTTAGTTTGACTACAGTTCATGAAAGCGTCTTGTTATAGTATAAGGATGTATTATGTGGTCCCATAAGGTTATAACAGAGGTCAGAAATACTGATTGGAGAACGGGGCATAGCAGACACACTGTAACCTGGCATATTAAACACAACAGAGTGGTGTAGCGTTATCTCTCTGCTTAATTTTCTTTGATTAGTATTATTTTTGTAAATACTGAAGTGCATCACGGCTCCCAAATGCAGTGAAATCAGTGCTTTAAGTGATGTTAAAATATTCTAAACGATAATGTCATATTATATACATAGATGTCTATTTTCAACAAAAACCACCACGTGTACTTAAGGACAATAATTTGTCAACATGATTAAAAATGGCATGTATCTCACCTTGTTGTCAAACTGTTCATTTATTTATCATTTTTATTTTTTATTCTGACCTACAGTAAGTTACACTTTTCTATATAAAAAAACATAGCAATGTGTATTACAGCCATTCAGTTATCAAACCTAAAAAATTATTAAAATATAGTACCTTTAAAATCTCTAATTTGTCTTATTTTATGGTCATTGATTGACCCGTGCTGACTGAGATATGGTACAATAACGATTTATTTTTCTAGACTGTTTTCTTGTCCTCTGTTTTAAGAAGTGTTTAAATATGAGCGCAAGGAAATGGGACAGCTAAACTAAGACGAATTTAGTTGGTGGTATTTAGCCAACACACATTCTATAACACCTTTATTTCACCTTGAAGAAGTAACATGACTCTTGGAAATGGGTCATGTATAATAAAAGATTCATATTCATTAGACAAATTGAGCAAGAAAGAAAAAACAAACAAAAAAAAACTTGAAAAAAAAAACTGGGACATTTTGACATTTGATTTTGATTTTTTATTATTATTTGTGTAAACAAATGAGTGTTGGTTTCCTATTGTAATTTTAATAATTATCTCTAAATACTAGGGTGGTTCGCGGTTAAGGTGTCGGACTGCTGACCAGGAGGTCTCCAGTTCGAGTCCCGATGCTGCGGGGTCCCCAATGTTGGACCCTCGACCAAGGGGGGTCCTTCACACCCAAGTGCTCAGATATAACCAGGTGTCGGGCTGGCGACCCGACCCTTTAAATAACTGCCACGGAAACGGCGGATGTAAACGTGTCGGGTGGCACAGAGACAGAACCATCCGTTCTCTAAATGTTGAGGGGTTTTTATTCCAAATGTAAGAGGACTGATTTAAAATTCCATGGCTTTGTTTTATTCATTCCCATTACTTTTATTTAAATGCAATGAAAAATTCAATCATAAATACTTTATGGTATTTTCAAACTTTATTACAAAACTGAAAAATGAAAACCTTATTTATTTATCGTAAACGACCTCTCGCAACCCAACTGCACTACCGCCACTGACCACTAGAGCAGACCAGAACCTAGACTTTAGGAGCAATAAAATAACCAGACAGGACTGTTTACACTCGCTTGTCTTTTATCAGATTCCGGTATCACATAGATCACTTTACAGGTGTACAATTACTTATTATAATCCAAAATTTTGTTTTACACAATGTAGCAGTGACACTGATGGTGATAGTTGTGTGTGTGGTGTTAGCATAGATCAGCTATGCTAACACCACACACAGTTTTATACAATTTTTGTAAAGTTTCAGTTTTAAACAGTGTATAACCTTATCCTTATTTGACAGGAATAATAGTAATGAACTATGAACTATAAAAACATAATCCTCATTTAAATTACTGTATGTTTGTATATTACTACAAAAAAAAAAACAGAACTTAAAAAAAAGTTTGCAATTCATTTAAAACATCTGTGCACTTTACAAAAAAAATGCATTACATCATTACTAATCAGTAAGACAAGTAAAACCTCGTACACATTTTTGTATTTTTTGGAAGGAATAAAAACACTTAGCAACAAGATGTTGTAGGAAAATAACCAACAACAGGCTCAGAAGTGTTTCATTCCCCTTATACTACAGCAGCATGCCAACAAATCCATCCTTTAAATTATTAATGAATGAAATGAATTAATGTTCTCATTTCTTCTATCCAGCTAATAAATCAACAGTTCGTCATGGCACCATTTGAATGTGTGTGTATTAGCTATATGCTATATGCTATACGCTATGGTTGTGGCTCTGGATCGAGGGTCACCTTGTCCTGTTCTGAGCCTGGCAGCCTGTGAGTGTGTGTTTTGAGGAGATGGACGAATCCCATGAATATGAAGGTCGGTCCGGCTCGCTCGCTTCATTCCCATTCAGGACAGCGTGCATGCAGAATCGCACAGCGGCGCCCCAGACACGAAGCACAGCCTCGCATGCTCGACAAACCACACACACACACACCAAACACACACACACACACACACAGAACATGCCGAGCAGTCACAGATTCCAGAGACCGCGTTTATCAAAATGCAGTGTGAAACACATGGACGTACAGTACAGAGGACGAGAATAAATGAAAAGTTGAAGACATTCTTGACCTTAAAGTGCAGTTATAAGGTGATATCACACAGAGACAGGAAGACACCAACTCCCAGCGTGCACTCTGACAGCGGGGGACGCATGCTCCCTTTTGCATTCCAATGCCATTTAAAAGAGTAATAATTAAAAAAAAAAAAAAGACTCATACAGAAACATTACAGGTTGAGATTGAGAGAGGTATCCCCTTTTTTTCCTGTCATCTGGAAAGAAACCAAATTTGGGTCTCTGCCATGACATCATCGTTATCTCTCTCTCTCTCTCAAAAAAAAAAGAAATCTACTGATCGAAGAGGAATCCTCGCTCCGCCTCTTCCTTTAATCCGGAGCGCTTAAAAGGTTGAGAGCTTTCATTACTCGAGTTAATGACATGTTTCAGAGGGGCGCGATCGGCGTTTTCAGTTTCTAATTCCTGATTTCACGCCCTCTGTTTATCAGAGAAAAGTCATCCTCGGTGTCACATTGGATTCTTTCCAGTTTCTCAAAAGGGATACGGCAGCGAGTGGTTAGAAATGTTTGGCGATGAGCGGAGAAGCGAGCTTTGTGCTTGGCGTGCTCGGCGTGCTCGTCCACTGGGCGAGAGAGATAGAAAATAAAAGGGAGAGAGAGAGAGGGAGAGAAAAGGAAAGAAAGTGACAGAGAGAGAGAGAGAGAGAGAGAGAGAGAGAGAGGCGTCTGTGGCGGTGAGAGGTGCAGCTCACCTCGTGAATTTCTTGGGTTCGGAGGGAGGGGTCGGTGGGGGCAGTGGTTTGCTGGTGTTGAGCTCCAGCTGGTGAATGGGGGAGTTGGGGATGGGTTCGAGGCGATTAGGCTGGGGCGGCCCGCTCCCCGTCCCCCCAGCCTCCGCATTGGCCCTTAGATTGGGCGAGCTGCTGAATCGGGTGGACGATTTGTCATTCTTTCGCTTCTGCTACACAGAAGAACACATGTGGGGAGAAAAAAATAAAAAAAAAACAACAACAACAAAAAATATGTATGTATAAAAGCAGCGAGAGCTGGAATAGCCTCACGCTCTCCGCTCAAACTTTTACTCTCAGAGATCAGATCAGGTGTCGATGGTCAAAGCTCGCAGCCGCCCCCGGCTGTGGAAAAGGCGACAGCGGGACGTGTCGCAAAGAGCTCACGCTGACACAATGGCTTGGAAAGCAAAGAGTTGGATGTCTAAACGCATGGACACGCATACACACGTACAGAATCACAGTGATAAACATACACACACACACACAAAAAAAAAAGTAAACACTTAAACATGGAACATATTTGACGCTACAGGATATCGAATTCCCAAATCTAAGTTTGAGATACATTTGGTGTTTTTTTTTTTTTTTTTTGCTCGAACTGCTTTCGTTAATCCGATCGGCAGAAACCGTGCACGTGTTAATTGATTTGTGTTGGAGCAGAGAAAGAAAAAGAAAAAAAACACCAAACACGTTTCACGTTTAGGAGAGTGGGGGGTGGGGGGCTACTAACATGAGCGACAGTGTTAGTGAAAAGCCCTCTTGCTCATGCGTTGAAGCTGCTACACTGGAAATGTGAAATACACTCGCTTAATCGGTCGAGATCAGGGGTTCTCCTGAGATTCATTCGATTTTGTTTACATTTTGCACAAATGAGGCTGTATAGTCATTAACCTGTTGGACTAGTCTGTTGATTAGAATGGGTTTTAATCCGAACTCAAAAACAAGCTCTTGATTTAAAGTCCAGGAATTTCAGGATCAGTCGAATTCATTCATTAAGAACCCCTGATCTGGATCTTAACCAAAACCACTCATGAGATAATATAACCCGTTCGATATCGCTCCATAACATAATGTTTACCGCTTTCACTAAGTGCGGCTCGAACCCTTTAAGGTGAGTCGTGGCTTGCTGGGGATTTCGTTATTTCCCGCACACAGAACCTTATTCTGGATATTTCGTCTCTTGTCGTTGGGTTTTCTTTCCTTTTTTTTTAAGAGTCTGTGCACTCATGTAAGAACTGTGTCGGTTTAGGTGAGATCGCTGGTATTTTAAAGGTCTTAATCAGAAGAGGAGTGAAAGGTTACAATGCACACAGGCAGCTCAGTCTCACATTTCTACAGTCAAGGATTTGAAACCAGGGTGCAGTTAAGGAAAAAAGTGAAGTTCAATCTTATAAAAACCCACGTAGTTATGAAAAAGCAGAATTTTAGCATTTACACATATTCGGTTGTCGGCTTTATTACACTGTGCTGTGATTGAAAGGCAGGTTGAAGCCTGGTGCTGTGAGCCGGCGAGTAAATATTTGAGATTGATCAATCTTTAAAAAAAAAAAAAAAAACTTTTCTGAGAAGCTCTATCTGCTTCCCATACTAACTTTCAGCAACAGTCAGCATTTCCACCCTGTTGTGTATGTTTGCAGAGATTGGGTTTCTGATCAGGCCCTGTTCCCTACAGAAACGCGTTTCCCATTTTTCCCTTCGCTTTGAAGTGAGTTGTGAGACAAACTTAAAAAACTTTTCATCAACACACAGAGTTTATTACTTTATACAGTTAAAAAGAAACGAAAACGACCCTGTTTCAAATCCTTGACCCTAACGCGACGTACAGTAGTTACCACTCATTCAGCAGACGTGTCAATCATCTTTACTGCTGCGACTCGGGTTTAAAGACGCAGCTGTTAGCGAACGATCTGTTAAACAGCAAATCTGCCATTTTTCTGGCGTGTAACACCGTAGAACCTGACGTACATCATCGTATATTACGAATGGAGATGCCAAAAAATATTCTGCATCGCTGACACCATTCATTTGCGCGAACAGCCAGAAAATGCCAGGAAATCATTTAAACAGCCAACAGCGTGGAGAGGACAGGAAGTTATCTTACCTTAATGAGGGGGTTAATTACACCGACGTTGGGGCTGGCGTTGAACACTTTGTTGAAGTTGGTTTCTCGGTTTACGAGCTCCAGCTGGTAGAACTTCTTGTCATCCTGTACACAGCAGGAGAAATCTCAAATCACATGACTGAGACTACATTAATCTCGTGTGGACCTGTGCGTGGCTACGCATGGCTTATCTCTTATTTCTGCTTTCAGTTTTTCATTTTCCTTTGGACAGTCGTGTCACTGTATGATGTTATGCCTTACAGTATAAATCACACAATCTGAAACACACTCACCACCAGCTTCTTGACCAAAGCTTCTCTTTCCGCCACCATGTCTTTAAGCTCAGCGATTACTTGCAGGTCTTCTGGCCTGCTCTCCCGGTTCCTGAATTTCTCCTCCGTCCCTTCAAGCCTGAAAATACAGCAGAAAGTTCTTGTCAAACTCCCCCACCCCTTTATAAAAAAAGTCCAGTTGTCTGTCAGCACTGAATGGGGAAATTCAACTTCTCTGGAATGCCTGTTCCAATTAAATGAATGTTTTTTTCGAGCAGTCTGAAAGCCATTAGTTTGAAATCGATGTAAAAGTTACATCCCACATAACTGTCTGAACTTTAATCTCGCACAGTAATTAAAATCATCAGCACCTCAGAATACCTGTCTCTCGTAATGAGTCCTTCATATTCACACATCCCTCCATTCTCAGCATAAAGAGAGTCATTATGAATCAATATCTGCTCCATGTCTAGATTAATGATTATTTTAGGCCCGATTAAAGCCCATTGAAGCCGTTTAGACCTTCATTCAATAATCCACCAATTCATTCATAATCAGTCTGCTACTGTAGTCACCCACCCAATCGAACATCCATCCATGCATCCATACGACCATCCAGCAGCCAATTACATAGCCATCCATCCATCCAATTAGATATCCATACATCTACAGTATCTATCAAACCATCCATCTAGCCAGCCACTCATATACGGTATATTCATTATTAATCCAATTAGATATTCATCCATCCATCCAACCAACCAACCATCCAACATCCTCCCTTCTTCCATCCATTTAAATGTACACACCATGTAAAATAATTCATCCATGCATGTATCCATCAATCTTGCTGGTTATTCTATTCATCTATCCATACAACCAACCTGTCAATTAGATATCCATCCATCCATTCATTTAATCATCCATCTATCTTTTCAGCCAGTCAATTAGATATCCATCCATCCATTCATTTAATCATCCCTCCATCCAGCCAATTAGATATCTATTCATCCATTCATCTAATCATCCATCCATACAGCCAGCCAGTCAATTAGATATCCATTCATCCATTCATCTAATCATCCATCCATCCAGCCAGCCAGTCAATTAGATAACCATCCATTCATCTAATCATCCATTCATCCAAATAGCCAGACAATAATCCATCCATACATCCTGCAAGCCATCTACACCCTTCAACATCACCATAGATACTGTGAGGGTAGGCCTACAGCCTGTAACTCCATGTAACTCAATGTACCATGTGATAGCTCCTCGCTCAACCAACAACAACAACCTGTACTGAGCACCGTGGCCAACTCCACTGCACGTGTGAGGGGGTGCAGTGCCTTAACCCACTGCGGCTGGAAGTGCATAATCACTCATCATTCTGGAGTCATCAGCGCGCTATGGAAGGATGTGTAAAGCTTTACAATACATACATACAATAATTATTCCATCTGTCCAGACATACATACTGTACATTCATTCAGCTTACATGCATACATCCTGCTAGCCACCTATCCAGCCAAATCAATCTATCTACTTACTGTTACATAACCACCAATCTATCTACTTACTGTTACACAACCACCTCTGACAAACGGCTGGGGGAGTCTGAGCAACCTTTTACATAAGATTCATCAGAAAGAGATTCGTCATGGGTGTCTGAAGGTAACCAGCAAGCTTGATCTTCCGGCCTTCCGGGCGTCATCCGCTTTTCTCCTTTAACTTTCACCCTCTGAACTGTTTGTGTGTATGTGTGCATGTGTGTGTGTGTGTGTTTAAGTAGCGTAGTTTCATTTATCGTAGATTAGTTCAATAAATTCGTTTCCTTATAAAGAACTGTTGTCTTGGTCATGTATTTTAATGTTTAAACATTTGCCCAGATCTTACGTTATCATGCTTATAAATTGGTAAATATCTGATTTTATACTGTATTATCATCGTTGGCCGCAGGATAAACAGAACTGGTAAGATACACTAAATCGTGCTAAACGCTGGACGGATAGATGATTAAGTGTATGACTGGTATAAATTTTGTTCAGTTTAATCAAATTAACCCGAATCGTTAATGATTCGATTCACCTCTGACCCAGAGTTGAAACCCTACATTACTTTGCCAGTCTGCCAACCAGCCAATCAGACATCCAACTATAATTCCATCCATCCAGCCGATTATCCATTCAGCCATACACGCTGCTACGCATCATTTCTCCATGCAAGGATTTTGTTTTCATCATTAAATCCCGAATCCGCTAACAGGTCCAGGATTTCCTCACTAAATCATCACTCTGTACCCATCATCATGCCATGATTTCATCAGATACAGCTAAACTCGAATAACAACACCATCCTCAAATAAGCATTAGATTTAAATGGTCTGAAATTTAATGATGGTTTGGGAAAAAAAGAAAATAAAAATTGATTGTCACTGTGATTAATTGTGACAGAGATGGGGCTGGCTTTAAAAAGAAAAAGATTTGTGTTGTGCTTAATTAGCAAGCTGTAAATCCAGGTCCTGTGGGGACGCCCCGGGAAAACAGTGTGAAAAATTCAGTTAAGACTGCTCCACTTGAGACCTCATTCTGTTAGGCAGTAAAGGACTCCCTCGTCCTCGGAAAAGTTTACAAGTTGTTAATTTTCTTAATAGGATGTGAAATGAGATGGCACAAGTTCAGCTTTTAAAAAGTCAAAGGCAAAAGGATGGAATGCATGCATATTTTTAAAGCTTTTAAACTAACAGAATCGCGAATAAAGAATTTTATTACATATAATAAAGCTGTTGCGCAGGACTGTTTAATTTTATTTGCTTTAGCATTACGACTTGTAATTTTAAGTGGTGCTGATAGAAACAGGAAATCTGTACAGTGCTCTCATTCAAAAACAACAACAACAACAACAACAACAATAAAAAACTCCTCTACTTAGTGTCTTTATCCTAAAGCCTAAAGTGAAAATGCTATTGTCTTTAACAAAGCACTGACACTGGAGACTCCTTCCATAAATACTAAATTAACAGAAATATAGTATTTTTATATGTATACCATGTAAACAATTATTAATTGTTTTTCTCTTTAACAGATTTCAATTCGACTTTTAACAAGGATTTTAACGAGAATCTAAAAAATGAGTGCGTTACTCACTTATCTCACTTACAGTATCACTTTCTATACCTTTTATCCTGAACAGGGTCCGCGGGAGGCCTGGGGACATTAGGGCAGGTACACCCTGTGCGCGGTGCCAGTCCATCTTAGAACACAAGCACGCACATGCTCACGCACGATGGGCAATTTGGAAATGCCAGTTAGTCTTTAGGATGAAACCAGAGAACCCGAAGACAACCCACCAAGCATAGAGAGAACTCGCGAGGTGGAAAATTGAACCCTCGACGTGAGGCTGCTGTGCTGCACCACCATGTTACCATGAGTGCTTAGTTATTTATGTTATTTATATAAAAAAAAATAAAATAAAAAATTATTCCTATCATCCGGAGGTCGCTAGTTTGATTGATTGATACATAATGATGCTCTTCTTTTCATTGTGAAAGCTGCTTTGCGACAATATCAATTGTTCAAAGTGCGATACAAATAAAATTTAATTGAATTGATGCTGTAGCTTCTCTCAGCCGGAGGTCTAGAGAGAGCTGATTGGACGAGCTCTCTCAGAGGGGAGGGATGAGAGGTACTTCCATCAATCACGGCTCTACAGCCAATCAGGGGCGTCTGTGAGCTCACGCAAGCGGAAGAAGCGGATAGCGCTGTCCTCCGAG